>OY744477.1:135786311-136103194 GCA_963556175.1 Tipula confusa | reverse complement strand
TATTTATATATTTATATATTTATATATTTATATATTTATATATTTATATATTTATATATTTATATATTTATATATTTATATATTTATATATTTATATATTTATATATTTATATATTTATATATTTATATATTTATATATTTATATATTTATATATTTATATATTTATATATTTATATATTTATATATTTATATATTTATATATTTATATATTTATATATTTATATATTTATATATTTATATATTTATATATTTATATATTTATATATTTATATATTTATATATTTATATATTTATATATTTATATATTTATATATTTATATATTTATATATTTATATATTTATATATTTATATATTTATATATTTATATATTTATATATTTATATATTTATATATTTATATATTTATATATTTATATATTTATATATTTATATATTTATATATTTATATATTTATATATTTATATATTTATATATTTATATATTTATATATTTATATATTTATGTATTTATATATTTATATATTTATATATTTATATATTTATATATTTATATATTTATATATTTATATATTTATATATTTATATATTTATATATTTATATATTTATATATTTATATATTTATATATTTATATATTTATATATTTATATATTTATATATTTATATATTTATATATTTATATATTTATATATTTATATATTTATATATTTATATATTTATATATTTATATATTTATATATTTATATATTTATATATTTATATATTTATATATTTATATATTTATATATTTATATATTTATATATTTATATATTTATATATTTATATATTTATATATTTATATATTTATATATTTATATATTTATATATTTATATATTTATATATTTATATATTTATATATTTATATATTTATATATTTATATATTTATATATTTATATATTTATATATTTATATATTTATATATTTATATATTTATATATTTATATATTTATATATTTATATATTTATATATTTATATATTTATATATTTATATATTTATATATTTATATATTTATATATTTATATATTTATATATTTATGTATTTATATATTTATATATTTATGTATTTATATATTTATATATTTATATATTTATATATTTATAGTATTTATATATTTATATATTTATATATTTATATATTTATGTATTTATATATTTATATATTTATATATTTATATATTTATGTATTTATATATTTATATATTTATATATTTATATATTTATATATTTATATATTTATATATTTATATATTTATATTTCGGGCAAAAACTAACAATTTATTACAGTATATTAGGAATTATATTATTATATAATTATGTTATTATATTAAGAATTAATGAATTTGTAATTTCAGATTAAAAATTAATTCAATTTATTACAGCCTACGGCTAAGACCAATTAGTTAATTAATAGATTCTGTTTTCAGGGTACCATTGCAGATTACAGAAGATTAGCAGCATACTGGAGTTGCTGATAAGAGATGGCAGAATGCAGAGCAGTACAACAAAAATGTGATTGTCTTACACTAACAGTAGTTTGAATATTGGCTACCGGGCAATCGGACCAATTATGTCATAACTAACATACTTTTCCTTTCCCTAACCCACAAAAATTTACTAACTATTGGCCGCCAAGGTGTCTGTAACCGGGTCGATCTCAATAATTTAACTAGTATCCTTCCATATCCTTCCAAGTAAATGTAAAAACGGGTGTACTGTGGGCCCGGCGCTTTCCGGGATATCCTGCTTAATGCTTGGCAGTACATTCAAAATCAATCAAATCAATCAATCAATCGTGGATCCTCGATATTATTGTTCCACGACGGATAATAATTTAGTATATACTTACCAATTGTACAATTTTAACTACTACAATATTTTTCAAATTGTTTTCCTACACAAAAAAAAAACGGTTAGTTTTCCAACACCAAAAATAGATAAACTTATTGAATCAATATATTTTTTTATTCACTGTAATAATTGTAATCCAATTTTTTATGGAAATATGACAGAAGCTGTATTATTTTACCGTACCGTATTTATAACAAAATGCAAACTCAATACAAACCTATAAATATGCAACAATTTTATAATTTTATAAATGAAGATTTTTCTCATTCGTAAATAAATTTCAATTCAAAATACTCAAAAATAAAAATTTATTTTGAGACAATACAGTTACAGAGTACTTAACAATTATTAATTTACTCAAAAATATGCACGAATACACCCAGGTGTGTCGTGTTGATAATATGTTGTAATATAGTAAAATTGCTGCTAGAACCTACCAACCGTTACATTTAAAAAAATTTTTTTTGGTAAATTGTGTAGTTTCTATTTTTAGGCAAATACTAAAAAGTTGAACCCGCTATGCAATTTCAATCAGATCAATTTTGAGGTTTGAAAATTAAAATGCACATCCGGGTGTGTCGTGTTGACATAAAGGTTAACATTCCTTATTTTGTTCTTATGAATAAATTTGCACAAATGCAGAACCTGGTCGAAAAGCAACACCGAATACTACATAATATGTAAATATTATCTAGCTATAGTTATAATAATTACACTTCTTATTGCAAATACATACTTCATTTTATAGTTCATCTGGTGTTCTAAGTAAACTTTAAAACCAACAAATATACTTTTATAAAATCTTTAAAAATAGAATCTGATTAAAATTAAAAATTAATGGAACCTATAATAATCATGATCGCCAATAAGTAATGCCTTATATTGATTGTAATAAATGTTTTAATTTTAATGATAACTGAAATTTGTTAAAACACTTTATTCTGAACTATTTTTCAAATCTGTAAATAGATATTTTGGTTTTTATATTGCGTATGTAATAATGATAAGTAAAACAACATTTTGATAAAATCATTGATTTCTCAAATAATTAGTATTTTTGGTTTAAATTTTTATTTTTTTTTAACTTTATTTTTTATTTTAACTTTATTTTTTACAAAGTAACTAGTCATTTTTGACTAACAGCATTTGATTCTAACAATATAATGATAAAGCCACTTCTATGTATTCTTTCCATAAAGTGTTGTTTTGGTTGATTTTGCATTATGCGCACTACTCAGGTAACTCAAAAGGTTTTAGTCTTTTGAGTCTTCTTAGAATACCCTCTTGATGTCTTACATTTTCAACATTAGGGTGATGATGGAGCCTCTCCCGGTGTTTTTGAGCACATTTCTTTATTTCACTTGCGACTGTGCCTATTCCGAAATCTCTATGAAGGTCACTATTACGAGTGTACCAAGGGGCATTTACAATCCCTCTAAAAACTTTATTTTAGAATCGTTGAACTATCTGTTGATTGCTGATTTTGGTGCATCCTCATAGTTGGATACCATAAGTCCAGACCGGATTGAGCACTTGTTTATAAAGCATAAGTTTATTATGAATGGATAACTGAGAGTTTCTTCCAATTAACCAGTACATTTTTCTGAACTGAAAAGAACTTTAACTTTGCATCAAGGTTCATACCAAGGTATTTTGCTTGATTTGCATGTGGTACAGGGATATTATTGAGAGTCACAGGTAGTGGTTCTATTGACCTATTAGCGAAGTTAATGTGAGTAGACTTTGATTCATTCACTTTAATTCTCCACTTAGTTAGCCAATCTTGTATATTATTTATGGCTATTTGTAGTTTAAATGTGACTTCACCGATTGTGTCACCAACAGCTAGAATTGCAGTGTCATCGGCAAACGTGGCGGTAGTTGTATTGCTTGTCTGTGGTAAGTCGCTTGTAAACAGTACGAAAAGGAGTGGCCCTAAGACACTCCCCTGCAGGACTGCTGCTTTAGCTCCTTTTATGCTAGAGTAAGTTCCTTCCTGTTTAACTCTAAAGTATCTTCTTTTCAGGTATGACTTTAACAGTTTGCAAAACTCAAATGGCAGAGTTTTCTCCAATTTAAATATTAAACCATATAGCCAGACTTTGTCAAATGCCTGTGTTATATCCAGAAATAGGACTGAACAATTTTTTTTCCTCTAAGGATTTTTCTATTAAATCTGTTATTCTATGGACTTGATCGATTGTGGAGTGTTTCTCTCTAAATCCAAACTGATGGGACGGAACAGCTCCTGATTTTAGAATTTCTGGTTTAATTCGTTTTAATAATAGTCCCTCAAACATTTTTGACATAATGGGAGAAGTGATATTGGCCTATTCGAGGTTAACTCACTTGGTGGCTTACCTGGTTTAGGTATCATTATATCTTCCGCAAATTCCTCCATTTATCAAGTCATATCCTGGTGATTTTTTAAGGTGGCCGTGGCATTTTTTTCTCCAGTTGTATATTCTTTCTTCCGGTTGAGAGTTCTTTACTTGATCGTTCCTGTTCCGCTGAAACCTGAGCTTTTTCCTCCTGTAGTACATTCCTACTTCCGGTTGGAAGCTGCTCAATTGATTATTTCAGTTCGGGTGAAACTTGTGGTCATTTACTCATCTTGCGTTTCTTATTTTTTTTGTTACGGTTCAGAATCCATTCCGTTTCTCTGTTCAGCTCTTCCTCGACTTTTTTATATATAAGCTTTATATGATTATTGGTATCGTGTTTTTCTGCAGTTTAGAGGTTTATTTCTCAGATATTACTGCATTTAGAGCAACTTTTAACTCCTTGTTTTCTCGCTTTAAGTTTTCGAGTTCTTTGTTTAGATTTAACGTTAACTTTTCTATTTCGTAAATTTTATTGCGCAGTTCTGCGTTATGCCTTTCCAAGGTGTTCGCTAATGGTAGTGTTGATCTACCCACCCTGGGTTTTTGTCCAAATGGGTTGAGTTGCCTAAGAGGGCTTTTAAACAATGATTGGCTCACCCCAGAATCCATTGAGCCAGCCTCGTTAGAGGGTGGATTTGCCAGCTGCTTAGCTGGGTTACCACCTGGGGTACAATTATCTGAATTAGTTGTACTCATAGTTTATTTTACTGGTCATGGAGCATCTACCACTCTGACCAGTACGAGTTGGTAGTGGGTCTGGTTTGAGAACTTCATTTACTAAGTTCTCGATAGTCGGTTATACCGCCGTGTCTCGGTCGCCAGAGCCTCGTTAGTTGCCTAGCAGGGTGCACCACGTGCAGGTGAGGATGACATTTGAGCTGTTTGTAGACCACTTAACTTAAGCCCCCTTTCCCACCCCTGTTATATATGATTCCAGTATTATGCTGTACTGTTTAGGTAGGATTAATTTGAGATTGTAGATTAAACCTTCGTGCCAAACCTTGTCAAAGGCCTGCGCTACATCAAGGAATACTGCGGAACAGACTTTTTTCTCTTCTAAAGTCTTTTCAATGATATTGGTTATTCTATGCACTTGATCAATAGTTGAGTGCTCACTGAGAAAACCAATTTGGTGATTCGGAATTAGGTTATTTTTTCTATTATTAGTTTGAGTCGTTTTAATAGTAACTTTTCAAAGAGTTTAGACGTATCGGCAGCAACGATATAGGCCTATATGATGTTTTTAGATGTGGCGGTTTTCTTGGTTGGGAATCATGATAACCTTAGCCAATTTCTAATGTTTTGGCACATATTTTAACCTAAATGCAGCATTTATGATATTAGTTAACTTTACCGTAGCTTTTCTCGGTAATTGCTTTATTATTTCTCCGGTAATCAGGTCAAACCCTGGTGCTTTCTTTAAGCTTAAATTGTTTTTAATTTCGTTTGCTACTTCAGTAGATGATGTAGGTGTGACCTCTTCGAGAATTTGTATTATGTTTTCATCCAATGTTTCTCGTAATTGGCATTCATGAGGTTGAAATATATTTTCAAGATGATTAGCAAATCTTCTGCTTTTTCTTTGTTTTTCCTTGCCCATGTCCCATCCATTTTCCTGATAGGATGGATTGGCGTTATTGGCCGTTTCAGAGTTTTAGTTGCTTTCCAGAGCGAATAATCCGTATTACTGTCATTCGTCAACTTACTTAACTCGAAATTGACTGACTCATTTTTTAACTTCTGAATTTCTCTTGTTAATTGCTGAGTAAGATTGTTAAGTGTTTTTTTTATCTTGTGGAGTTCTAGTTTGGTGCCATTTTTTCTGGACTTGCGTTTATCCCTAAGGAGATTTCTAATCTCTATTGGATAGCTATTTCCTTTTAGCCTTGATTTGATTTCTGGAGTACTTTGCCATGCTGTTTGTTGAATATCCGTAATGAACTTTTCTACTTCTATGTCCAGTTGATCCATAGTTTTTAACGGAACTTTCAAAAGTATTCTTTGTTCAAAGTTTACTTTGAAACTTTCCCAGTTCGTATATTTGTTGATTAATACTGGAATATTCCCTTTTTGGATGATATACTCGCTTAGAGTTAGAACTATTGGAGAATGATCTGGGCTGATATCTTGGCTTCTTCGATTTTCATAAAATTATTAAAAATATTTTTGGTTATAAAAAAATCTATCAGGTCAGGTATTTTTCCTGGGTCAGTTGGCCAATATGTTGATTTTCCTGTTGAAATGGATTCACATCCATTTTCTTTAATGGCAATCAGTAATTATTTTCCTTTAGTTGTAGTTAATCTTGAACCCCAGTAAGGATTCTTTGGATTAAAATCACCACCTATTATGAACCATTTTCACAGACGCTTGAAGAACTCTGAGTATTGCTTGTTTTTAATAGAATGTCTTGGTGGACAGTACAATCCTGCAACAACAATAGGAAAGTTGTTGGTTTTTATATAAACCACTGTGGCCTGAATTTCTTCTTTTTCATACTTTGCTTCTTCAAAATGTTGGATGTTTTGTTAATGATAATTGCACTTCCTCCTCTGGCTAAATTATCTGGATGAATAGTGTGATATACGCAATAGCCTTTAAATGTTATGTGAGATTGCTTAGTAAAATGTGTTTCCGAAATAAGACACACATCTATATTCTCAATGTCGAGGACTGTTTGCAGATCTTGCTGATGCCGAAGCAAACCATTAGCATTCCATGACATGATTTTCTTTGAGTTGTTCATTTCTGTGTGGATTTGAGTTTAGCTCCCAATGCTCTATCTCCCAATTTTTGTATCCTCTCATCAAATTTTGTTAGTTTCATGAGAATATCTTTAATGTTTGACTGATGTCCACATTTAGCGATTTTTGCTGGGGTTTATTGACTACGCCTCTCGTTGCGTCGGCATATGTAACACCTTCAGTTCTTAGTTGGCAGCCATATGGTTGCTTATTTTCTTGTTTTATCTGCATTTGAGCTTTATTCATCCTTTGGATTTTAATTTACTGGATTTCCTTTGCAACAATACATCCTCGATAGTTAGCAGGATGACCTTGTCCACAGTGTACATACTTTAGATGAACTTGTGGTTAATCGCATTCTCCAGTTAGATGATGTCCGGCACACTTAACACACCTTGGAAGTTTAACACAATATTTTTGCGTGTGTCCATATGCTTGACATCTTTTGCATTGCGAAATTAGTTTAGATTTTCTAAGTAGTTGAATTTCCACTTTGCAACCCAATAAACTAGAGATCTTATAAATGTTAGTTATATTTTCGTCACACTTGAATGTTAATACAAACATGTCTAGCTTCTTTTTATTTCTTTTTAAATTTTCTTACATGTCTAGCTTCTTTTTATTTTAAATTGTTTTGATGACAATCCACCTTTAATTCGTTCTGTGCTACATGTATGATGCAAGTTCCTTGCCATGACTCTGATTGGCCTTTCTTGTTTATTTTCATACGAGTGAAAGATAAATGACCTTTCGCTTAAAGTTTTTACTACGTTTCTATATGCATCTCCGCTATTTACGTTAATGCTTATTTTATTTTGATTTATCAATTTAGTGATGAAATACTCGCCTTAATTATATCATATAATATGTTTGTCTCAACCTTTCAAGGCTGAGTATTTTGATCCAATGTTTGTGGTTTTTGTGGTGGTGACGGTGTATTATTTAACCTTCTCTTTTTATTTTGCTTCTTAGACTTATAACGAATCCATTCTGCTTCTTTAGCTAGTCTTCCTCATCGGTTTGATATTCAACGTTGTTATTAAGCTTAGAATTGATGTTTTGGTTCTGTAGCATTATTGTTTCGGTTTGACATTTACCATTGTTGACATTAAATTTGATATTCTGGTTCTGCTCCATTGATGACTCTAGCTTCGGTTTTTTGCTGCTTTAATTGCATCATTTCTGTTTTTAGTTCGTCAATTTGTTGTTGTAAATTGAGAATAATAATACTTTGCTGCTTTTTCTCATCAGTTACTTGTTGCCCTTGATTATATAACATTCGCTCTTTTTCGGAAGCACAACTTTCAAGAACAGATGTTTTACTATAATTATATAAGGTTTTTTTTTTTTTTGTTTTTTTTTTGTTTTTGTTTGTTTCTGAACTCTGCAATCTGTTCTGGGGCCGAATCTCTCCCAACTCTTTCGCAGTTAATTTTTAACGTCCTACCTTACGCCGTCACCAGCCAAATTGAGGACGCACGAATACAGGTTCGATTTTAAATCCATCTGCACATTGCATTGCTCCAGCCAGCCTGCACTGACATGAACGATGGTCCGGCCCATGGATTCTGCACTCCAACAGGGGGTCATAGTTGTTTTCATCGTCATCACCGATCGAAATCAGGTGATGAAAAATCCCTTTTGCAACCCTCCCCCGTTGGGATTCGAAGTCGGTACCTCCCGTCCCAAACACCGCAGCTTTAACCACTGCGCCAATTGCTCGGTTATATAAGGTTGTTATACCTGGTTGTTGGGATGCTGCTGTTGCGCCCATATTATTTTGGAATTTGCCCCATATTCAGATTTTCAAGTGAGAAATTAATAGTTTTCTCAGGAGATCTAGTAACCCTTCCTCGTCTTTGGAACGGGCTTTTTAATATTTCAATATTCTTGTTGTATTATGTATGCAAGGATTGGCTCTCCCCAGAATCCTTAGAGCCAGTCTCATTGGAGAGTAGATTGTCCAATGTTTCCATTGGTGTACCACCTGGGGTATTATTTTCTTCTGTTTTATTCATTGCATATTGAATATTTATAGTGTAATCCACTCGCCTATATTTAGCCGATGTTTAAAAACTTTGCCCGGGTGTTGCCACGTGGAGGTATACTAGACACATTCGGGGGTCTTTATATAGTTGCAAAGTTGGAATATATTCCACGAAACTTATCTAAAATAGAAGGTCTCTCTAAAATGATACCATTTTGAACAACCATTTTGAACAGTTTTAACCTTGGATAAAACTAAAAACACCACAGTTTAACGTAACCTCTAAAAATAAAATTATTAACGACCAATTTTGTAACTGTATAACGGAATAACAGAAGTTCACAAAATTTAACAAAAAATTACGTGTCTCCTTTTTTGTTCCAAGGAACACGATAAACGCAAAAAAATTAAAATCGGTGAGATGAAAACTTAACCGATGCTAAAATATAATGGAATGACCCATATACAGTCACTCACAAAAATTTGCGTACACCCAAAAAATTGTACGAATTTCAAACTTAGATTAGGAAATATTTAAGGAGTTCATTATCATTCGTTTACTTAAGTTTAAATAATTAAAAAATGTGTTTAAATTAAAAAAAATATTTTATTCATAAATTAATTAAGGTTTTTCTACAGTCCAATGTTACAAAAATTTGCGTACACTCTGTGATAATGGTTTTTATTTTCATATTAATTACCGTTATTATAAATAAAAACAGTTTAAATTCCTATACAGCAATTAGTCGCATTCAATTCAATTACGAGATACTACGCATAATTGTTATTTTTGAAATTTGAAACAAGTTACAACAAAATGTCTTCAAAAAGACGCAAAACATCAGTAGAATTGAGAGATGTAGTTATCAAATTATTTAAAGAAGGAAAATCATAAAGAGAAATTGGGGCCATTGTTAATAGAACCCATTCTTCAATTCACAGGATTGTTAATAATTTCCAAAAACGTGGAAATACAGCACGAAAACTCCAAACGGGTCGTCCTCGCACGGTAGATATGCGTGCCGAAAGAGCAATGGTTAAGCTAATAAAAGCCAATCCAGCCAAAAGTGCTACAAAAATAGCTGGCAAATTTGAAGCATCGTCCGTAATTGCTATTCATCCAAAAAATGTACGCCGTATTCTTCGGAGAGCAGGTTATAATGGACGAACTATGCGCAAAAAAACCTTTTATTTTTGAAATAAATCTTAAAAAAAGGATAGAGTTTGCAAAATTATGCAAGAACAAAGATATTGGCAAAATGTTTTATTTACGGATGAAAGCAAATTTAATATTTTTGGTTCAGATGGACAACGAAAAGTATGGAGGAAGCCTAACAAGGCATTTAATAAGAAACATTTAAAAGAAACAGTTAAACATGGGGTGGGTCAGTCATGGTTTGGGGCTGCATGGCTGCAAATGGTGTTGAAAATGTAGTGTTTATAGATCAAAACATGACGGCTGCGATGTACTTAGATATTTTGAAACAAAATATCCAATCCAGCGTCGAAAAATTGGGTCTTAATTCATCATGGTATTTTCAACAGGACAATGACCCAAAGCATACGGCGAAAAATCAAATAAGCAAACACCAACGTGCAACCAATCAAAATGACAGGCATCTAATGTCTTTTGCGAAATCAGGAAACAACAGCCGACAAAATAGTTCAGCTAAACAAGAACTATTATAAAGACGAACCATCAAGGAAGACGAAAAAGTATTTAGAGTCCAAAATAACAACTTTGAAGGAACTCTATCAACAATATGTTGAGACAGATGAAATCATTCGAAATGATGTCTCACCATTAGTGTCAAGCCATCCGTATTTCGAAACACGAAATAAGAAAACGGGTATTTACGACTCCCTTATCGATGACATGCGGAAACAGCTTAACCAGGGGCCACCAACCACACCGATACCAACAACTTCAAATGATAATTCCCTAAAGTCTTAATTCCGTTTTACGATTATGGACAACGGCAATACAACAGCAACAAAGGGAGAACAAGGCTCATTTACAAACAACAACAATTATACCAACAGAAGACCTTGAACAGATGCTTAGATTGCAGAATGTAAAAATGAGGGCTTTATATAATGAAATAAATACAGCCGAAGACTCATTAATACAAAAGGTCTCTAAACAAGCTCTACAGGTTGTGTTAAAACGAATCGAACGAATGATGGAACAAATCATGGATCTCGATGAAAATATAAATGTGGAGGCCTCAGAAGAAGATGAAGAAACATTAAAATACTTCTATGAGAATTATTACGATACCATCAAAAACCAACATGATGCTATTGTAACAAAAATCACCACAGAAATCGACAGCCATCAAACAAACAACAACAAGTTTGATGTACGCCTTCCAAAAATTAAGATTCCAATTTTCTATGGAGAATACATTAAGTGGGAAGGGTTTGCAGACACATTCGAAAAATTAGTTCATTCAAATGAATCGCTTACGGATACCCACAAGATCAATTACTTAAAGAATCATTTAGGAGGTCAAGCCGCTAGATTAATAAATCATCTAGAATCAACCGCAGACAACTACCGGGTAGCGTACAAAATAATAAAAAATCGATACAGCAATGAAAGAGTTTTGACAACAACGTATTTCAACCAGCTGATTAATCAACACAACACAGTAACATAGAATGCTTCAGGAATTAGAACGATGCATGACATCACACAAGAAGTAATTCATAACATAAATAATGTACTCAATAATGAGGAGAAATTTGATGCCTTAATTATACACATATTACTAAAGAAGCTAGACAGTGAAACGTGTAGAAGTTACTAGTCTACATTGGAAGACCCAAAGAAGGGTGAAAGTTTGAACAAATTTTTACTGTTTTTGGAAAAACGGTTCCAGTCATTGGAAGCAATAGGAAATAAGTAAAGTCGACACGCAACAACAACCGGCAATCGATTACAAGCTCCAAAAACTTTAACAATGCTAACTTCAACAACAAATATATGCGCAAATTGCAAAGGGTCGCAAAAAATCGATGCGTGCAGATCATTTTTGCAAATGTCCATAATTGACCGTAACAAAATATGCACCATGAATGAGCTGTGCAGAGCATGTCTGGGTGATCACCTGTTTTCCAGGACTTGCTTTCGGGAAGGCAAGTGTTTAGTGTGCCAAGGTAAACATCACACTCTTCTCCACACTAGAGAAGGCGCCACTAAACAAACAAACAAATACCATCAGAACATGCATCAGAGAGGAAGTGATTCAACAAAACAACAAGTAAAGCCAATTAATGAAACACACATGATATATAATCCAACGGAATCACAGGTGATTCTAAGTACTGCACTAGTGACGGTACCAACAAACAGCAATCACCCAGAACTACTTAGAGTACTCATTGATCCGGGCTCTCAAGCATCTTTTATAACGAGCAAGGCAGCAAAAAAATTCAACATACAAAGTACAAGGACGCACGTCGAGTTTAAAGGCATAGGAGAAGTAACTGCTGGAATATCAGACCGACGGCTTAAGTTTTAAATTGAGCCTAGATTCTCATCCGAATTTAAATTGGAAATAAGTGCATTAATTGTAAACCAATTAGTGGGAAACCTACCAGAGTACAGTTTCGCTGCTTGGAACTGGCCTCATATCAATAATTTGTTATGGGCAGATTCAAACTTTAACGTGCCGAACAAAATAGACATACTGCTGGGTGCAGATTACTATCCAGCCATACTAATGAATGATGTAGTAAAAGGCTCAGCAGGAGAACCGGCGGCACAAAACAGAATTAGGCTGGCTTATATTTGGTCATTTACAGCAAAGCGAACCACCAACTACAAGCTTAAAAAGATTCTATGAGATAGAGGAAATACAAGAAGATAGAGTATTGACGACAGATGAGCAACTTTGCCAAGAACATTTTAATAAAACCCATCAACGCGAAAATAACGGTAGATTTATAGTGCGCATTCCGTTTAAAACGGACCCACCAATTCTCGGAGCATCAAAATCAAGGGCTTTAGCTAGACTACTGCAATTAGAGAAAAAATTCGCAAGATTACCAACATTTGCGAATGACTATAAAAAATGTATCAACGAGTACATTGAATTAGGTCATATGAAAAAAGCCAGATGGAAACTAATTCAAAAAATGAGGAACGATTTTTGGAAAAGGTGGTCACAAAAATACTTGCATCAATTACAACAACGAGCAAAGTGGACCATACAAACACCTGACTTAAAGATTGGTCAATTAGTTCTTGTTCGAGATAATAACATTCCACTATCAAGATGGATAACTGGACGTTTTACAGACGTTCACCCAGGGCAAGATGGAATTGTTCGAGTAGCAACACTACGCGGCCCCGGAAGGGCTCTTATAAAAAGACCAATAACAAAATTGGCACCGCTCCCGATTGATGATTGTAGCGGAAGCAACTTCTAAACCAACGACACTTTTGTCGACCATTCTCGAATTGGATTCGAGTCACAAATCCAATCCTAGGAAACGCGATGTACATGAAGAACTATCGCAGAGAGAGAAGAACCTACAAACCTTTGGTTGCGAGATCACGTAAAACAGGCTGCAAAAAAAATTAAAAGCATTCCCCAACCTCAAATAAAAAGAAGGAGAGTTAGACCGTGCTTCCAATCAAGATTGATGCTGTATACGATGATTCCACTATTAAGCGTGCTAGGGATATGTTCGACGATAACCAACAATTCTAAAATTGATGTCACCACTCTAAATGCGACAACCGGAATATACTTTGAAAACATTGGTACAGCTCAGCTTCATATCAGCAATTGAAGATTGTATCATATTTCAATTTATCGGCAATGTTATTAGAAGCTGGAGTATATAACGCAGCTATCAAAAGAATGGACAAGTCTTGCTAACACGATAATGAGTGGTTACAATTAAGACAACTTTGTAAGCCTGCATTAGCACAAATAATACAACAAATGCTCAACATAAACCGCAATAATGAAATGTTTCGACCTACGTATAATCCTACTCGGACGAAACGAAGTTTAGTAAATGTGGTTGAATCACTCACCAACCAACTATTTGGGATCGTCGACCAGGATGATGCACAACGATATGATGTTGAAATCAAGTGAATAAAGAAAAATGAAGAACATGTATACAAATTGCTGAGAGGACAAATTACTAAATATAACTGAATCATCAGTGAATATTATAAAAAAGGACTGGATAGCAGTAAATAACCAACTAGTAAAAAGGAATGAGGACGAAAGTTTGGCTGTACAAAGGTTTCTCGCTCTATGGATACATATGTCAATCGAAATGACGACTTTTATATCAACACAACAACAACTAATCGATCTTATTGCCGACATTCGCGATAGTAAAATAAACATGTTTGTTCTAAAACCAGATCAACTCAAGACAGAACTGCAAAAATTAAATGAAATAATCCCAGCTGATGCAACCATATATGGAGAAAAAAATATGATAACATTATACCAAATGATGACGGCAAAGGTTGGACAAGCAAACAACGCATTAATTTTTGAACTGAAAATGCCGTTGCTTAAAAACAAGATATATCAAATCATCAAACCGATTGCTATCCCAACCAAACACAAGGACATGTATGCATACATAAAACCAACAACTATTTCTGATAAGTTTAAATAGGGAAACCTACTATCCCATGTCAGAAGACGAACTTTCTGATTGCAAATCCATAAGTGGTACAGGATATATATGTATGATCCATAACGTGATTCATAGTACCCAAAATGAACCAGCACCGTGTGAGATCAAGTTAATTATCAACAAAGAAATATATGCAGGCGCCTGTGAAATTCGATTCATAACACCAAAAAATATTTGAATTCCTACACATGATCCGGGCACATGGACTTTTATATCTAAAAGGGATCATACAATAAATATCATTTGTAATAAGGAAGTTATAACCACAACTATAAGCAGAACGGGAATCATAACCGCACACAAGGCTTGCACAATTACTGATAGAATGACAACTTTACAGACCATCCAAAACTTTAATACACGAATGGAGACATTCTATCAACCAACGATAAATTTTAGCAGCCTGCTCATTCAAGCAAAAAGTGAAACAGAACCGACCACCACCAGTACGATTGTGGCCCATAATGAATTCAACAACATTATCAACCAATATTACACGTCTAAAGACTACCATACAAAATGAAGATCAACAACTTAACGCCCACGATGTTCACCACTACTTTGTTTTATATGGGCTCATTACTGCAATTACGGGATTAATCATTGCATATTATTGCAAATCCAGGAAAACATCCTTTAGATCAAATGTAACCAGTTTATCTTCACAGCCATTGCCACGTCGGTTTTTATCCACCATAGCCGCCCCGGAGGATGTTCAGTCACGTGAACATGACATAAACAATGGTGGTTAGTTAACAAATTAATTTCTTATAGAAACAATAATTTCTCACTTTAAAATATGTATTAGAATCAAATTTCGGATATACATATCATTATGCTTAATAAATATAAGCATATCGGATATGCATTACCTCTAAATTAATTGACAAATTTATAATATAAGTAAAATTGTAAGTTCAGCAAATCTGATATTTGTTGTAGTATAATAAATAAAAATTTGTGTATATAAATTCAACAAATTGAATAAACATTAAGTAGTTTCCAACAATAATTCGATCTGTTATTGTCTAAGCCCCCACCAGTGGTAAGCGGCTAACAGTCCAATATCGAAAGCAATATTAAGTGTAATCATTGATATAACAAACAGTGAACGTAAACTGCTTCCAAAATCCCAGCTTCACCGTATCGATTATATTCTACTTCTAGGAAATATTTATTGATTTTTTCTAAATATTATATATTAAATTTAAAATTCGTATACTTACACTAGTAGCATGTGTTATATTAAATTTTAAAATTTAAAAACCGACTATTTCTAAAAGGTTGAAATAAAATTGTTTTTTATATTTAAATGCATTCATGTAGATTGGTCTGTTAACTAAAAAAAAAGGATAATTTTAATATTGTTATTAATTTTTACTATTATATAAAATATTTTTTATTTAATTTTGTGTATAATTTATTTAGGCATTCTGGTGGTACGAATGGTGCGAACGGAAATAATGACAAACCATTTGCGTGTCCTGTTCCCGGATGTAAGAAACGTTATAAAAATGTTAATGGAATTAAATATCATTCGAAGAATGGTCACAAAAAAGATGGAAAGTAGGTTGTTTTGTAAAACAATAGAAACCTACTTTTATTCTAATTTTCTTCTTCTTTTTTTCTTATAAAAACCATCCAAATTATTTTTATAAACGAAAAAATTCAAAAATCATTTGACGAACATTTAGAATCAGGAAATGTTTTAAATGTCATTGTGGCAAAAGTTACAAAACATCACAAGGATTAAAAAGCCATTCAAACATCGCTCACAATATACAAGCTGATACAAGTAGTCCAATTTCTATTTCTGTGATGACTTCGTCCTCTTCATCATCGTCATCGTCGTCATCATCATCAATTTCGTCGATATCATCGTTAATTAATTCGCCTAATGCTTCGATATGTGGAGGTGATTTATCATCTTCTAGTAATAGTAGTTCTCTTAGTAATAGCAACAACAATAATAACAATCTTAATAGTACCAATAATTATAATAATTTGAATAGTAACATTCTAAATACCAACAACACTAATAATAATAGTAACCAAATATCAACTGCGACTATTACAAAAGGTAACAATAACTATAGTCTAATTACAATCAAGTCGAAACCAACTGTTATGAAAACTCAATGTGGTAAAAAAATTATTAAAATCGTACCAGACGATTCTAATCTGAACGGTGATAAATTATTACCAACGAAATTATTAGAAACAAATGGAACTAATATAGCATCAACAGTTAAAATGACACTACCTAATTTGGTTAATTTAGGTATATTAACTCCAGCAACTTCACCATCCCAATCGCAAAACCAACAGCAAATTTTACAAAATACTACTGGAAATAGTACAATAATAACGACCACTAACGATAATGGTTTACTGCCATTGACGCCTGTTAGTCCAAACATGAATAAAACCCTAAATTTTGTAACATCAAATGATATTAGAATGACTGAACAAACGTAGCCGATACTTAAAACGCTACTAACGCGAAAAAAGTAGCCAACTTTTTTCACCAAGAAAGATATAAAAAAAAAAACCAAAAAAAAAAAAAAGTTAATTTTTTCCCCGATCCATATAATAATATAATTTATTTATTTATTTATTTATAAATTAAATTAGGATTAATTATTATACTTTTTTTTAGATTATACTACTATTTAATAGTATTTTCCGTAACAATTTGTAATTGTTATGTATGGAATAATTTAATCGTTATATATTATGACATTTTAATACTGTCGTACGGAAATTTAATTTCTTTTATTATCAATAATTATGATTGGGACGAGATGTTACAAAAACATATACATAAAAATAAAATAAAAATAGTTTTGTTTTTTTTTTTTTTTTTTTTTAAATTTACTATATATGTAAAATAGTATTTTGTGTTAAATAAAAACTAAAAAAAAAATATATACATATGTATAATATAAAATAAAATTCATTTTACCACGTCGCTCCAAATTGTTAAACCTAATTATATATAAATGTAATTATGTTAAGTGATGTGAAATTTAAATGTTATTTTATATAAGAAAATTATATTAAATTTAATAGTGGCTCAATTTAATTCTGAATATAACGTGCTATGCTGCAAGTAGTTATGTTGTGGTTTGATTTTACTTTACATCAAAAAATAGTGTATTCATAGATATAGTCCTAAACGAATTATAGGGACAATATTATAATATATTGTTTTACTTAAAACTATATAAATCTTTTTAAAATCTATCCGTAAATCAATAAATAAAAATAACAATCAAAATTTAATTTTTATTAATTTTTTTAAATATGAGTAATTTCCGTTATTTTTTTTTTGGATTGATCACAGTAATTTTGTATTGTGATTTTAATATTTAATGTTTAACGAATATTTTTGAATTCTGTTAATTCTATATACTAATTACATAAATGTTCTTGATTAATAAAAATTTAAAAATTTAAAATATAAAAACAATACAATTGAGATTATATGTTCGATAAACTAAAATATTTTAACTTTAAAACAATAAAACGATAGTTAATATCAATCTATGTAATTATACTGAAGAGGTTGACGAAATAGAACTTTAAAAATATATATTTAATAAAAATATATTTGTAAACGCTTATGTGTTGTGGATCAGAATTTTTAAAATTTTGTAATTAAGTAAAATATATATATATATATATATATATATATATATATATATATATATATATATATATATATTTATATATATATATATATATATATATATATATATATATATATATATATATATATATATATTTATATATATATATATATATATATATATATATATATATATATATATATATATATATATATATATATGTAATATATATATATATATATATATATATATATATATATATATATATATATATATATATATATATATATATATATATATATATATATATATATATATATATATACAATTTTTAAATAATATGCAATAAACATTATTCACCGCTATTAACATAAATACAATTAGTAATTAAAATTTATGTTGTATTTAGTAAAAAAAATAGGTAATTAAAAGTAAAATTTAAATAATATGATCATTTAACTATTAATACAGTTTTGTTTATGTTCTGTGTTACATTACACTGAAAACATAATGTTATTTAATTTCTAAGCAGTTCTGTTATTATATTTTTAAAAATAACCAATTTATATATATATATATATATATATATATATATATATATATATATATAATATATATATATATATATATATATATATATATATATATAAATATATATATATATATATATATATATATATATATATATATATATATATATAATATATATATATATTATATATATATATATATATATATATATATATATATATATATATATATATTTATATATATATATATATATATATATATATATATATATATATATATATATATATATATATATATATATATATATATATATATATATATATATATATATATATTTATATATATATATATATATATATATATATATATATATATATATATATATATATTTATATATATATATATATATATATATATATATATATATATATATATATATATATATATATATACATTTTTGTAACATGCATGTACATGGATGTGTTCATTTGAAAATCTCAATATACATATTCCCAAAACCAAGCGTTTCTGCAAATGTGTTCCCTTAAACATTAGTTAACGACTCAGGTTAAATTTATCCTATTAATTGTTTATTTTAGGGGCTAGTTAAAATGCTATTTTAAGTTTTAACTAGTTTTTTTTTTAAATATTTTATATTAGTCTCAGTGCCCTTATTTTATGAAACCAAAATTATTTTAAAATTTATTTTTTATTTTTCAAATGTTTGACGTTAGAACTTTAACTACTAAGAATTTTTTTTTCAGAAAACTTGGTTTTGGTTATAATTCAAAGGGAAACTTATCAACTAACTGATTACACACACACATATATTTATCTTATTAATTCCTGTTGCAGTTGAAAAGTTTCTGCATTTTTATAAATAGTACTTTTAGTAAAATGTGTTTTCTAAGTAACAGTAAAGTTTAGCTTCGCAATGGAGCTTAAGAGATAAAGTAGCCGTATTTTGAGTCATACTAGTTGATTACCTGTTCTTATGAATAATCTATGAAGCAAAACTATTAAAAAAATACACAATTTTATGCAAAACTTTCGATTATTACAATTAACTTATTGTCTGTGACAATATAAAACGTATAAAAAATTTAAATACAATATAAAAAAATTATTTGAAAATGTTAAACTGCTTCATTAAAAGCTTTTAATAATTAATCGTTAACAGTGTTTATCCAAATTTATTAATGCAATAAACGTTTTTATGTCTTTTGTCATCTTATGAACCGAATATCTTTATATATATAGATAAATAGATATCTATTATTTAAATTAAAACGATTTACTGTAGTACAGTAATATTAAAAATAATATCCATAAAGGCGTTCTTTTGTCTATCAAATGAAAATGCCTAAAAATGGTTCGTTGCATAGTGCTACTAATTTCAGTGAATGTAATTTGTTTCTATGGTATGACGTCTTACGGTTTTATGTATTATAAGATATAAATTTATATAATAAGTCTCGTATGTACACTAATATAATAAATATAAATTATTGATATTTTTTTTTGCTATTTGGTGCAATAATAGTTTCATGTTTTGGCACAAACAAGTGTGTTATGAAAAAAAGTTTATTATAATATTTTGCACTAAAAATATTAAATACATTACTTGAATAATTAACTTTTATTTATGTTATTACAATTTTGTATCCTAGTCAATTTTTAGTTAAAATACAAAAGTAAAAAATAAATAATTATGAATTAAAATCAAAATTATTTAAACTAAACAATATATTATTATTAGTTATATCATTTTTTTTTGTTTATGTTTATATGTATTGTGTTTTGTTTTGCTAGCTCCATTCTTAACATCAATTTATTATAATTTTGTTTCAAAATTAATGTGTATTTATTAGAAACATGGAAAATGTTTATATTAAATTTTAAATTTATATGTACATATTAAATAAAGTTAATTATTTACTTTTGAAACAAAGAAATATAACTATTCGAAATCTGTGAGTTAATTGTTTTATTTGTTTTGCGAAAAAAAAAATGCAAACGGAATAACCCAGGCGTCGTAACTGGAAATGATCAGTGCATGACTGAATTCATAGGCAAATTTACTTTTGTCATGGAGAAAATAGATAAGGAGGAAACGTTTGGTTCAGGGAACGTAGACCCAGTGCCAGCGACTGGAGAGAGTGTGCGAGTGGGCTCTAAGTCGTCGTTATCCAATGACCGCAAAGTTTCAGCAGTGGTGCGCTTGGCAGCTGAAACTGATAATACAATAAGTAGAGCTACTGCTGTGGTAAACTTGGCTGCAGTAACAGTAAATTTTACAAGGGAAAACTAAGTAGAACCTATTTCTGAAGTGTAACAAAATCTTGAGATCTCCAACAATAAAAAAGGTAATTCAATAAGAGGTATTAGAAAGAATAATCCATAGCCATCAAGAAAAGAGAGTGAAGATAAAACTACCTCAAACATAGAGTGAAAACCGGAATCTATATGCAAATTTGAAGACTAGAAAAAATGGTGTCAAAGTTGAATAACGAAGGTATTTTATTAAAAAAATAAAATGAAGACCTAAAACGCATCATTCAAGCGGGTGGACATACAAACAGTAAGGATACCATCGAATACCACACAGATGAAGAAGAACTCGAGCGAGAAATTTATCCAAATAAGAAATCTGAAAGTGATTCCCAGTGGGCACTCGTGACAAAAAAATTTAAAAAAAGAGTAATAATAAATATGGAAGTTACTGACGAAGACGAGCCACCAAGATAAACTGCTTGGGCATTGAAAAAAAGCAAGCCCACAAAGAAAAGAAAAGCAGAATCATCGCCAGAATATATTGGGCAAGCAGCACCCAACACGAGTAATGATAAAACTCAACAGAAAGAAAACCAAAAGCAACCAGAAAATATTGAGCAAGTAACCCGGACAGCTGTATCGGGTAATGCAACTACTCAGAGCAATAAACATCCTAAACCAGAGAAAATAATTCAGCCACCATCTATCAATATAGTTGGTGTCAAAGACTAGCCTACTATCAATGCCTTGATGGAAAATATCACGGGTAAAGATTACAAGCTAGTAGCATTAAACAACGATGTCTGGAAGGTAAATGTACCAGACTCAGAAACATACCGTACACTTACCATGAAGCTTAACGCTGACAAGTTTCAGTGGTATACTTATGAAGATAAGCAAGCTAGACCAATTAAGGTTATGGCTAGAGGGCTACACCATACCTGTGAAAGCAATGATATAATAGCTGAGTTACAGAATAAAGGTTTAGATATTTAGGATGCTGTTAATATGATCAATGAGGAAGAATACTTCAAAGATAGTCCAATGCAGAAAATGTTAAAGTTATAATCATACCCAGAAATATTGCGGATGTGACGCAAGATGTGTCAAATGTGCTGGTAAGCATCTTACGAGCATGTTTACATTAGACAGAAACACTACTGCAACATGTATAAATTGTAAAGGACAACATCCCGCAAACTATCGTGGGTGTAAAGTAGCTAAAGAATTGCAAAAAATTAGAAACCGTGCAAGAAATTCTGAGCAAAATCAAAGAAACCCTGGTACAGCAAACCAACCGAATAATAAGGGATTATACGAGGTAACGCATCATATGCAGAAGTTGCTAAAAATCAAGAATCAACCACCAAAGTAAATAATACTGGCCAAGTTCAAATAGATTTCATCAAAACCGTAGAAGCTTTAAGTAAAAAACTTGACGAGCAAGCTGAAATAAATAAACTTATATTTGACCAATTGAAAACTCTATCATCGCAGTATTCCAAACGCTGAGAATAGTAATATGGAATGCAAATGGGCTAATCCATCATATTCCTGAGCTAGAAATTATTCTAAACATGCAAAAAATTGACATATGTTTAATCTCTGAAAGCCATTTTCAGAGGGCATTTCCTGGAAATTGCCATTTTCATTAAAAATAATATAAAACACCATGAAGAAATGAAGGTTGAAACTGAGTCCATGCAAGTGACATCAATCACAATTCAAACTAAGAACAAAGATGCAAGTATCTCAGCTATATACTGTCCACCACGCTATAACTTAAAAAAAGAAGAATACGAACAACTTTTTCACTCTTTGGGACGATGGTTCATTATTGGCGGTGACTTCAACGCAAAAACACTTTTTGAGTCTTCAGAATTACAACACCAAAAGGAAGAGAACTGTTTAAAGCAGCAAAAAAATTAAAATGCGACTTTCAATCTAGTGATCATATAGATTTCTATGCAACAAAAGGAATATCTGACAACTACATACGAATTGAAAATAATGAAGATCTTACATCAGATCACTCTCCTGTTATCATGACATTAAGCGAAACTATTATTCAAAAAGAAATATCACCAAGATTTTACAGGAATACCAATTGGAACCTTTTTCGTGAATTGTTAAATGAAAATATCAAACTGCAAGTGCCAATAAAAAGATCTATGCACATTGAGGAAGAAATTGACAGACTAATTGAAATATTCAGCAAGCAGCATAGCAGAGCATACCACTCGAACCTGCAAATAACATTAGAGGTACAAATTATCCACTCGAAGTAAGAGAACTCATGGCTAAAAAACGTAAAGCACGTAAGTTCTGGCAAATAAATCGAACAGTAGCTAATAAAACCGAGCTTAATAACTTATGTAAAAAACAAATCTATTATCAGGAAAGTTAAAAATGAAACAATAGAATCATATTTATCTTCACTTACTGGTCAAAAAGACACTGAATACTCTCTATGGAAAGCAACAAAATCGATCGAGAGACCAAAAAATTCAACAGTACCTATTAGAAATGATAACGGTACGTGGGCTCGTATAGTAGTAAGCAAAAACCGGATCTATTTGTCAGACACCTCGAAGAATCGTTTCAACCACTACCCAGACAATCTGCGAATCAAAATGTTAATTTTGTAGTACACAGATTAACTTAAAATCCAAACTGTAACTCTCCGTGAGTTAAAAGAAGAAATAAAAAGTGTAAATCCGAAAAAAGCTCCTGGATATGATTTAATAACTGGGCAAATTATAAAAGAACTACCAGACAAAGCAATACACAAACTTCTGCACATAATCAATGCTATGTTTAGATTAAGATACGTTCCAAGGCAGTGGAAGGTAGCAGAAGTGATCATGATTTTAAAGCCAAACAAAAACAGTAACGATAAAAAGTCATTTATACCAATATCTCTACTTCCTACTATATCGAAGATATTTGAAAAACTACTTCTGAAGAGACTAAAGCCTGTAATAAAGGATAATGAACTTATACCTGCTTATCAGTTTGGATTCAGAGAAAAACATTCGACCCTAGAGCAAGTTCACAGAATCACAGATATTATAGAACGTACTCTAACAAACGAAAAAGATATGTTGAAGCCTCGTCTTGGATGTAGCACAAGCATTTGATTGTGTATGGCACAAAGGATTAGAGTACAAGTTACATCGTTACTAATGAAAGAAACAACCATAGCTACATTTGCTGATGACACAGAAATTTTGTCAGTTGGGAGTAATGTAACGCAAGCTACAGAAAAATTACAAACATCGATTAATACAGTTAGTAACTGGATGAAGAAATGGAGAATTAAGCCCAATGAAACAAAATCGGTTCATGTGAATTTTACTAATAAAACAAACTATGTCAGTATACCAATCGTAATAAACTCTAAACAAGTCCCTTATTCAAATACAGCAAAATATCTAGAGATGACGCTAGATGCCAAACTCAAATGGATAGGACATGTTAAAAAGAAAAAGGATGAATTAAACCTCAAATACAGGAAAATGTATTGGCTCATCGGTAGAGACTCTGAACTATCTATACATAATAAATTGTATATATATATATATATATATATATATATATATATATATATATATATATATATATATATATATGTATATATATATATATATATAATTATTTTTAATATTTATATTTGTTAACAAGGTATGGAATGACTGGAAATATAAAATTAGGGCAAAATCAACTAAAAATAAAGCTGTTAAAACAGGTACAGGGGTCGAATTTAGTACGAATATTGAGTTGGAAAGCCATGAAGTAGAAATAGATATGGATAAATGATATTAATCATTGGTTCAATAAGATATGAATAAATGATATTAATCATTGGCTGGTTCAATAATGATATTATTGAACCAGCCGTTTCAACACACTTAACTAACCCTCAAGTTAAGCCAATACGACCAAGACGAAAATGACGAAAAAATCGTTAATTGAAAAGCAAATTAATATACAGGAACATTTTTATAAAAACATGGAAAAAAATTTGATAAAATGGACAATGTTATCAAAGACAATTTAAGATATCAGAAAAAATTTTTTGAGCTGGAAGATGCCAAATTTAAATAAAATTAACATCAAAATCACCATCACTACTATCACCAAGCAAATAGGGAAAAATTGAATCCTTAAATTTTACAACCCATTTGACAGTTGATAGTTGCTTTTTGTTTAATTTGGTTTGATATTTCATTATTGATAGACTTACATCAAAGCAACGCTTGCAAATTTTTGAATTTTTGTATCAAAATAATGGTTCTGTTCTCCGAAAATTTTGTTCTCCGATAAAGCCCATTTTTCGTTGAATGGGTACGTAAATAAGCAGAATTGTTGGATTTGGAGTGAGGATAATCCACAAGCGTTTGTCGAAACATCATTACATCCACAGAAAATTACTGTTTGGTGCGCTCCATGAGCTGGCGGGGTCTTTGGTCCATATGTCTTCAAAAACGATGATGGTCAGAATATTACTGTAAATGGTGAGCGGTATAGGGACATGATTAGAAATTTTTTCGTACCTCGATTAGCTGGCATTAATCTTGCTGACATGTGGTTCCAACAGGACGAAGCTACATGCCACAAAGCGCGCGCTACAATTGATTTACTCAAAAAAACTTTTGATGAAAGAATAATTTCGCGAAATGGTCCAATTAATTGGCCACCTAGATCGTGTGATTTAAACATTGGATTATTTTCTTTGGGGTTATGTAAAGTCACTTGTCTACGTCGATAAACCAGAGACAATTGAACACCTGGAAATCAACAATCGAAGAGTTATTGGCGAAATACGGCCGCAAATGCTGTGTAAAGTTTGTGAAAATTGATGTTCCAGATTGCGCCTTGCACGCGTCAGCCGTGGCGGCAATTTATTATTATTTTGTTTCAAAATTAATGTGTATTTATTAGAAACATGGAAAATGTTTATATTAAATTTTAAATTTATATGTACATATTAAATAAAGTTAATTATTTACTTTTGAAACAAAGAAATATAACTATTCGAAATCTGCGAGTTAATTGTTTTATTTGTTTTGAGAAAAAAAATCGTCAAGTAGCCCTACAATTTGATGCCGATGAGATAATCGAAAAAATATATCAAATTAAGTACATCTTAGGATGTAGAGTGATTATACAGCCTTTAAGAAGGTCTAAGCTTATACCACAATGTCATCAATGCCAAGCGTATGGACATACACAAAAGTATTGCAATAAGGAACCAAGATGTGTCAAATGTATCGGAAAACATCATACAAGAGATTGTGTACTTTTAAAAATGGGCAGGCCAAATGCTTCACTGTGGAGAAAATCATCCCGCTAACTATAGAGGATGCAGTGTTGCTATTAAATTGCAAAGCATCAAGTTTAAAAGAATGAATGAAAAAAATTCAAATTTAAGTAGAAAACCAACCATTCGAAAAAACAAGCCCGAAGTTTTGAGTGCTGTTGTTTTCAGCATAAGTACGGTTCTAGTTTTGGTAGTTATGCCAAAATTCATTTGCATGTTGTGTGCACTGGCGAAACCGTCGTGGATTACGATTGCAGGATTCGGGTGAAGCGAACGAATAGCTGAAGTTACGAGATTCATTCCTCACTTTCGTTCTATGCAGTTCTATGTCTCTTGCAGTAACCACAGATTTTCCGAGCTTCTCCCAAGCTATGTTCTAGGTGAAACTGATTATTTGTGACGGTAGTTTGTCTACTAGTATCAGTGGGTTCTCTGTGTATCTGACTACCATATAAGTTTTTCTCAAATCGCAACTCTTGAACTGCTGCTTCCATGCATGATTTTAGGGATTCTTTCTGATGGATGCGCACAAAATTCCTTATTTGATTAGGGAGCCTCATGATAAGAGACTACCCTTTTCTCTGAAATCGCATTTGCTTCGTCGTTTATCTCGCATTGGTTTTTCAGAAGCATCTTATACTTACTGGCGAGGTCTTCAGCCCTCAGATAGTATTCTTGTAAGCTTTCATACAACGGCTCAAAGTGAAGGGATGATATTTTTCTTTCAATATCATCGAAAGTGTCTTTTATCTGGTAAAAGCTTGCCAGCTGCACTTTAATGTCTGCCCATGTATTAGGTCTTACATTAGCAATTAGGTTGTAAACATTGCTGCCTGATTTAAAGAGAATGTGGTCGACCAGTAGATTTTTCCTCTGCTTCAACACACAATGCGTGTGCTCTGTCGACACAAGAAACATATTTTCCCGTTGAACTCTGGAATTAGTAGGCTAATTTTTTCCACTTTGTCGTACTTTTTCATAATGAGTAGCTGTAGGTACAAGATATGGGACTTCTGGAGTCGCGTTTATAAA
The DNA here is from genome assembly GCA_963556175.1 of Tipula confusa. Lineage (NCBI taxonomy): Eukaryota > Metazoa > Arthropoda > Insecta > Diptera > Tipulidae > Tipula > Tipula confusa. The sequence goes on along the minus strand of OY744477.1, from coordinate 136,075,717 downwards.
AGCTCCTGAGGTGAAAAGTGGAGATAGAATCGATGGAGATTTTGGATAACCGATGTTACCAAAGTCTAGTGAAACCGTTATGTTGTGTCTCGTATTGTATTGGTGTGCGTTGGGTGTGCCGTTTTTCGACATTCACCAAAATACACAACGAAAAAGAATAAAAGGAGTAACTCAAAAAAAAATAAATAAATAAACTTATGTATTCACCGGCGTGTCCTATTGTGGTAAGCGTGTCGTCGTTTTTCGTTAGGCTGCGCCAATGTTATATCTATTATTATGAGTAACTGTTTTTTATTAAAATTTATTATTTTTTAACACTTATTTTTTAATAACTATTATTACGACTACTTTTAATCTTTTTACATGTTATTCTCCACTACTTTACGACTACTACAACTTATACTTTTATGACTCTCCATATTCAGTAAAATCACCCGTATATATATTCAATATACTTTCTTCCGGGTGATCTTTTTACAATATAATATAATATCAATATTTTTACTTCCGTAGAAGTTACTAAACTAAACATAAACAAAATAACATAAATAAAAATAATTTCCTTACATATATTTGCAATGTTATACATTGTGTCATGTTTCCAATGCTTAAACGATTACATAATTACATTATGTCAATTACATTATGCACTGGAAACATACAACGTAAACAAATATGAACTTATTAATATTACCTTGAACATGTGTTAAAATATGAAAATATTAAACTCTGAGAAAGATAGGTTTAAGTTCACTCATTGAACTGTAGATGGTAGCACCTATGAATTAATATGTAAAAGATGGCCATGCTGTTTAAGTATTTTTGTTTTTGCTTTCTATTATTAACTCGAGTTACTCGACGAAACGTGCATACAATTTATTACATTGAATATTATAATTAATAAACTAACTAAATAATAATAACAAGTTTATTAATATTTTCTCATAATTAAATCTACTTAACTTCATGCCCGCTGCATAAGGAACATCACAACAAAATTTATTAGGAGAAATTAGTTTATTAAATAGAATTGTTAGTTGATCTTGAATTAGAATATTTATGTTAGTTTTATTATCTTTTTTTAGAGCCGGTTATAGATTATATTTATATTCTTATAGTCAGCATGGAAGCTTATATTCTGGTTCTTATTATTTTATAGGGGGGTTAATTCGGGAATATTTATTATTAAATTTATTACATTGATTTCCTTTAAATTTATTAATTTTAAAAAGAGATACCTGTATATTGTGGTTATATTTAAATAGTTTAAGTAAAATATTAATTTGTGGTGTCAATGATATGGAGTTATTCATTTTAGATCATGTTTAAGATCTGAATTTGTTTTATTAGTTTTTCGTGTTTAATATTAATTAGATTAATATCTTTCATTTTTGGAATTAGTTTTTTAATTTCTGATTTAGTAATTTTCTATTATTAGAATTAGAAGTTATACGTTGTATTTAGATTTATGTATAGATAGAAAAAGGTGTATTGTATATATAGTAGCACCGCTGAACTCAGGCTATCACGGATTCCAACATTCTTGCTTATTGCATTCAAAAATAAAACAAATTGCTTTCTATTTATTAGTGAATTACTGAATTGTTTCTGGACGTTCTATATCATTTCACTGGAGCAAGAAGACATCCATTAAGGCCTGAAGCTGCTGCATTTTCAGGAATTCTGGATTATCAAGAATACACTGAATACACGTTAGAAATTGGTAGCTTAGTTATCACTTTATTTATTTCAGATATAATGATATAGATTAATATTGTAATATTAATCTATGAATTTTACACGGTTGCGACTTAAGGCATAAACATTTAATTTTAAATCTTAATTTCAATATAATATAATATGTATTTAATTGTAAAATAAAAGTTTATATTTTATAATAAAAATATTTTGATTTATACAAACGTGTAACGAATAAATGTATGTATTATTATATGGTATTATAAAAATTATTTTTTTGTTGATAATATACCAATGTAATTTTCGACCTTTGATACCAATAAAGCATTAGAAGTTTTTGATGCGATGCCATGAATATTCCACAATCCCTGTAGATCTTTCTGTTCAAATAAAACTAAAGCGGCCTCTTCTGGCATGCTGAAAAAATAATAATAAAAATTAGACAATTACAAGCCGAATTAATACATCTGTGATGTAGTTGAAATAGTAATTGTTTTACTTGGTACTAATACACAAGAAATTATTGAATTTTATTATGTCTTATTTTATGTGGCTAAAAGTAGTATTATAGTACAAATTAAAAAAAAGTTTTAATGCAATTTTAAAAGTGTTCTTAACATAAAAAGTTAATTAATTATTCTTTCTTTTGAAAGTATAATAATATGAATATAGATTAAAAATATAATTTATACTTCCACAGGAAGAGCAACTTTTAAACTTAAAAATAATAAATTTATTTTTATATTAAAAAATAATTTTAATATAAATAATGGCAATGCAATACATAAAAGCCCATACTTTCTTGAATTGAGTAACATTTCTTTTTTTATATTTTAATGCAATCTTTTCTGGGGCCGAAGCTCACCCAACTCTTTCGCGGATTCTCCTCCGTTGGGATCCGATTCCGGTACGTCCCGACCCAAGACCGCAGCTTTAACTACTGCCCTAATTGCTCGGTATCGCTATGATACTGTATTCACGGTCCTAAATTAAATTTGTTTAGAGATTTTTCTAGTAAGATAATAAATAATAATTGTATAGCATTATAAAACAAATGTGAGCTTCTTCATTTAAAATAAAGTTAAAAAGCCTTGGAGAAAAGGGACATCCTTGTTTAACCCCTTAGTTTTTTAGAACCCGCGCGGTATAGACGTTATACCATTTAATAATAGTGCGCTCACAAAGACAGGTCTTGAATAATACGATTAAGTAACCAGAGGGGTATGTGTTGTTGTAAGCATTCAATTACAACATCTAACTTGACTGTATCAAAAGCCCTTGCTAAATCAATAGAGAAAACGAAAACTCTATTTCCGGCATGCCACTAAGGTGGCTAAGGAGCTTAGCATATATTTTATATCCCACGTTACATAATGTTATGCGAAGATAATCAGCGGGATTTTTTGGTGGTTTTACTTTGGGAATGGGTACTTGTATAGTGTCAACCTATTCGGATGGTTGCTCATTTTGTATCCAAGCTGTCTCGAAAACTGTATAAAGCGTATCGAGTATATTGTCGGGAAAATTCTTGGATAACTCAATGGGCACCCCATCAGGTCCAGGAGCAGTTCCAGAACGAACATATTTGATGGCAAAATGAATTTCTTCATAGTTGTAGGAGGTCCTAAAGGAAAGTGATCACTCTCTTCTAATAAAGAATGCCAATCGCCTTCAGACTTGCGAAGTTCATTAGCCCAAGAAGAGATGAGGATGTAGCGCGCAGCACTTTTGCTGCCAGTCCGCTTAAATTGCTTAAAAAATAAACAAGTTTTACGCATTCGTTCCGACCGCGGAATGTGAGACATATTAGAAAAAAACTGCTAACACTCCAATGGTCTATAAGTAGAATATGCATCATACAACCTCCTTCTAGCGTCTTTTAGGCTATTGTTAGCAATGGGGACAAGTGGGTGGGACTTTTTACAGTATTGAGTATGTTTAAATAAAGCAAGCGCACGCCTACGATTGGGTATCAGTGGAATTTTGGTGATTAATGATTGTTTTGAAGCAATTTTGATGCTGTTAATGATTAATGACCAAAGATCTCCATTTCAGGTTTCTGAAACAGCACTGTCAAAGGTGGTTGATAGAATAGTTTTAAAGAGATCACATATTTCCTCATTTTTGCAATAACAGAAAATTTAATGACTTATAACTGTAGGTTAAGGATGAAACAGCAGTCTCTGACGCCGAGGAAGACCTTAAGAGGCAATAAGTTGTTTTTTTTCGATTAGTACAGTCAATCCAGAGTAAGCGATGATCGCTTAAAGATCTAAAAACTTGAGCAGTCTTAACAGATTTGATGAAAATAAATCGGTTATAAGTGCGGGTTAAAATATAATCTAATAGAGAAAAAGCACGACCATCTGTCCAAGTCGTAATATTTAGCCGACAACCACTGATCGATTGGTTAAATAGTGAGGAAGAACGAGAAATACATTTTAGAGCAACTCTTTAAAGTTTAATTTGAAGTTTAGTTTGAATATTGGGTACCGGGAAACCGGACCAATTCTGTCATTACAGACATACTTTTCCTTTCCTTACCCCCACAAAAATTTACTAACTATTAGCCGTCAAGGTGTTTGGAACCGGGTCGATCCCAATAATTTAACTAGAATCCTACCTTATCTTTCCAAGTATATGTAAAAACGGGTGTACGGTGGGCCCGGTCAATCCCGGGAGATCCTGGTTAGTCCTTGGCCGTACATTCTAAATCAATCAATCAATCAATCAAAAATTATAAAACAAATGTGAGCTTCTCTATAGGATTTATCTCTTGTTAGAAAGCAAAACCACTATCAGCGGCACAGCCCAATATTTCTTTTCTTAAATGGACACATTTTGAAAAAATGTGAAACCCAATATAAGACGCAATAAAATAATTTTGTGCATTTCGAGTCTTAAAGTGTGATTAAACAAGCAAGAGAGGCGGTGCAAGTATCTCTGAGAAGAGAGGCGGCTCTCTTCTCAGAGATACTTGCACCGTTTGTTTAGGATCTTAGAACGTGACCGAGCCCGTGTACTCACCGTCCTTTTACTTAGTGAACAACATTGGAATTTTTCATTAAATTCTCGATTTCGTATTTGAAGAGAACTCAATAACTGTCGTCAATATCGCGTTTAGAGTGATATATCATGCGCATACTCTTCTCTCAAATGTCATTAAATATCTCTCATAAACAACTGTCAGGGTTCAACACTCACACCCATACATGACAATGGGTCTGATCAACACCTTGTACAACTTTAGCTTGTCGGCATTTGCAAAGTATTTACACATTAGCAGCGGATGTAAGCATACAAAGCACGGTTGCTGGCAACAAGACGCTCTAGAGTATCCACTCTAAAACCAGAGAATATATTTTGTTTTAGACTCATTTTTTTTAGACCAACAAAAGCCGAGAATCGTACTTGAATCCAGTAGTTCTTTTACACCGTTGTTAGTCAGCCCAATTTCACAGATATTATCTGTGATGGCCAGGGCCTGGTTGAACTGACGGTACAACGATATTGTTTTGAGGTGTTTCACTTTTACAAAAGTTAAACTCTAAAGGTGGAACCATAGATGAATTAAAACCTTAATTTTTAAATGTTTCAGTTAATCATTTTAGTAGCAAATATTCCACTTAATTTGACCGTTGCAAAATTGTATTGGTTTTGCAAAAAAATTCTCGAGCATCAACTTATTTTACGTGGGATATTTTTAAATATAAAACAGTAATTTTTTTTTTAATTTTTTATTTAATACTATAAATTACGTTCCTTGGAATATTACTAAACGAATATTACTAACTTTTTTCTAAGACTATTAGTTCTTTTAGTATTACTTCAAATATAATAAAATCTTATATCTATACATTTTTTTACTATAAATTTTGTTAGGAGATATAAGTGATCATAGTATGGCAATAGTCACTAAATAGATTCTTACTAATAATTTTCTTTGCACATTAATTAAAATTTGTTCAGATGATTTTGATTGTGTTTGGATGTAAAAAAAAGAATTTCTTTTTCAGTTGTGTTACAGATTAGTACAACATTTTGATTCGGAATTGTTAGTCCCCTTCTATTTGTATATACTATAAACGAATTGGAAGTTTATGTTCTAGATATGCCAAACATTCATTTTAATTTAAAGATTTTTTTGAACGAATTTTTTTTGTTTTTAATTAAAATTTATTTTAACTTTTATTTTTGAACGAAAAACTATAAGTGTAAAATAAATTTCACGAAAGTAACCCAAGGTGGGGCGCTTACAAGGCCCACCATCCTTGAAAAGTGAGTGTAGTGAAGACGAACCCGATCTTCTTGGAAAATCCAATGAATTCTGGATTCAGTAATGCAGACCAACAAAATAAAATATAAAACTACTACCATGACAGATGGTGCAGATAAAGAAAAAGAACTACAGCAAAAAAAGCAACAATCGATCAACACAAAAAAACAACCACGAGAGAGGTTACAAATAACGACATAAATGGTAACAACACAGAACACAAGAAACTAAAAAACAAATATTTACACATAGATAAAGGACCGTTCTTCATCATCATTGATCACCCAACACCAAAATTAATGAGGCGGGTTCTAATATCAAAAATTATAAAAGAAAATAATACAACATTTAAAATTATAACAGAAGTAAATAAAAAATCAGTAAGAGTTGAAATTGACTCATACTATAAAGCAAATAAATGCACCAAAGAAGATGAACCTACCCACATACAACTAAAAACAAAAGGGTATAAATGTTTTATACCAATGTAGTAGGGTGGTGGTCAAAGGGATCACAACCGCATTTGATCTAAAAGAAATTTCAGAAAACATCTCAGCAGACAAAACGATAGTAGGAATCGAAAGAATAAAATCCTGGGATAGACAGAATAGGGTATTAAGAGATATGGATTTAATAAAAATAGAAATTATAGCTACTTCTCTACCTGATAAAATATTTTATGAGATACTATTTAAAACCAAATTATTATACCAAAAGCCGAGATTCTGTTCAAGCTGCCTTGGTTATGGACATCTAAAAAAATACTGCAAGGCAGAAACGAAATGTACCAAATGCTCAAATCAAATTGAAAAAGGAGAACAACATGAATGCCAATAAAAACCAGAATGCATATATTGCAAGGAAGAGCATTATACTATTTCTAAAAATTGCCAAGAAAAAGAAAAACAATTTAAAATCATAAAATACGTCACAAAACACAGTTTTCTTCCGTGAGGCAAGAGTCGCATTGTTCCCAAAAAAAAAGACAAATACAAATCGCAATAAATGATGAAAATTTCTTACCATTACCACAATACCAAATCAAAATACAAATGCAGCACAATCTAACACATGGTTCACCAAATTAAATATTCAAAATAATATTATTCAAGAGCAAAAACTAAAAATGACACAACTAGAAGGATTTCTTAAACAATTCATTAATTTGGCAAGCAGACCAATAGAAAACAACAAAGATTTATTGGCATTACATCTTCCGCCTCCCACCGTGTCTATCCATGTGGTATATTTGTCTGTCCACTCTTTGCTTATTTCTGTTTTTATCAGGTAGAACGCTTCCTCTAGAGTTATTATATTTTCGTATGGGTATGTTATTTGATCTGTTGCTTTTTTAGCTAGGGTGTCTGCTTTTTCATTATCTTGTATTCCTGCATGTCCTGGTATCCATTGAATTATACTTTTGTTATTTTCGTGTTGTTTTGCTATGTCTAGGATTTCTATTTCATACTGTTTGGTGTTTTTTATTTATTTAACCGAAGTTAGTGACCTGCATGCGCTTTTTGAGTCAGTTAGTATTAAAATTGTTAGTTTTTTTCATGTTTATAGCTTTCTATATATTGTTATTTTAATAACTATCAGTTCAATTGTTTTTATTGTTGCTTCTCGTTGTAATGTTCCGGACATTTCGAAGTTAATCTTGTCAATGTATATTCCAATTCCTCCACTGCTAGTTGTGGTTTCTCTGCTATATGTAGGATGAATTGAGTCATGTATCATTAAATTTTCAATTTTATCTGGTTCTATTGTGATCTGGTTTTGTGAGATAATCCATTATATATATATATAATTTTTGGAATTTTGGGAGTGTTTTGTTGTTTCGTATTTGAGTGGCCAATTTATTATTTTTATTTAGTTGTTTGGCTATAAATTTGAGTGTAGCTTTATTCTCCAATTCAGCAGGAAGGGTTGCGGCTTCGGCTAAAAGAGCTGGTATGGGTGTTGTAATTATCATACCAGTGCATATTCTTATGCTACTATTTGATATTTTTGTTTTGTGTTAATTATGACTTTTTTTTAAATCTGTGATAACATCTGCAAATTTTGTCCTAGTTTCTATAATGGCTTTTGTCTATGTTTAGCATTGTATATGGATGTGCTCCTCCTTTTATGTGGGTTAATATACGTAATTCCTAGAAGTTTTGTGCTTCTCTTTTCTTCGAGTTTAGTATCATCTATTTTTGCTACAAATGTTGAATTATTGTTTTTATATAGTCCCATGTAGTGGCATTTATTAGTTGTGTTAAATTATAATTTAAGCTTGTTTAGTTTTTGTGATATGTTCCTCAAAGCTCTGTTTGTAGTGGGTTTCTGCTTCCTTTTCATTTTTTTTATTTGTTGTCTGATTTTTCATTATATCAGTGCGGTTTGTTAGAAATTGTTATATCCAGTTTATTGTGTATCCTGGGAATTACTTTCTTTTTAATGTTTTTATTAACTTGTTTTGTTAACATTATCGAAAGCCTTTGAGTTGTCTGTTGTCCCAGTATTTGTGCTTTGTAATTTCGTTTGTTTTCATTTATCTCTGTGAAGATGTTTGCAAAATAATCGATGATATTGTGTCCAGGTCTAAAGTCATATGAGTTGTGTGGAATTATTTTATGTTGAGTAATGTAATTGTATAACTCCTGCAGTATAACCTTATTGTATATTTTAGATAGTGTGTTCAGAAGGCATATTGGCCAAAAGTTTTTGGTGAGCATCTCGTCTATGTTTATTTTTTTTTTTTATTGCAACGCATTTAGTTATTTTCCAGTTCTTAGGATAAATTTGCATGATCCAAATGTAGTTGAAGTAATTCACTATATGTTTGCAGATGTTTTCGTTCTTTTCTATCAAATGTTTTAATTAGTAGCTTGTATGATATTAGGTTTTCTCCAGGAGCAGTATTTTGTTTTGAGTTTATGATGTCTTTAATAATTGGTTCTGTAAATTTGGGTGATTGTGTTTGTTGCTCTTGATTTCACTCACATGGCGAAGTTATATTTTCTATTGTCTCGGGAAAGTTTTCATCTATGAATTTTTTTGCATTTTCTTGATTTTCTAGCAGATTAAATGCGCTGTTTTATGTGTTTTTTAGTTTACTAACGTAATTAGTATAGGAAGATGGTCGGATCCTAAATTGTCATCATTGCATGTACAACTTATATTGCTGTGCATATTCAGACTGCAAAGAGTGACTGATGAGTTATTGTTGTATAGGTCTTGCCGGGAATATTTTCCTTTGTTTAATAATTGAAAATCACTTTTCAATATTAGTTCTGCTATTTGTTTTCCAAGATTGTCATTTTTGCTATTGAATTTCCATAGGCTGCTATGTGCGTTGATGACCCCTGCTATGATAGTGTGAATGTTGGTATCTTTGTGAGTCTAACAATTTCATGAACTTTATCTCCGCTAGTGGTTTATTTTTGTTACAACTGTTGTAAAATGATATTGATACTGTTGTTCTTGTAGTTTATTTTAACTGCAATTGTTTCGATTTGTGTATTATTTTCTTGTTTAATCGAACAATTTGTTGGATCATACAGTTTCTTTTAAATCACGATACGCTGATCTTAGTACTTGTAGTTTTGATTTCTGACGAAATTTTTATTAGGTGACGAAGAATCCCCTGATGTTGATGTTTTAGCGATTTTTTCAATGTTATTTTGCTTAAAGGCTGGAACAAATTGTTATAATAATAAAAATTAAACGTTTTCTGAAACATTAACTTACTTTTTTCTTAAAAATTTGTAACTTTCGTGCTCTACTTTAATTCATAACTTCAACAATTATGGATGATTCTTTGGAGCTAATATCAAGTGTGGGGTTTCTTGATTGCTCATTTACTTCCTGCTCAGTATTAGTAATAATTTTTTCCGTAGAACTTTCTGGGCTATTTTGATTCGATTCGTCGAAAATTGACCGGTTATTAACAGAAATTGGCAGTCAAATAATATCAAATAATCACTTTTACACTATACAATAAATTTTAAAATGCGTACACTAAATTAAAATATTTCACAGTAAAAAGGTTAATATTATTTTATACACTTAAAACTATCGAAAAAGATAAATTTTTTTCGTAAAAATTTGATTGAAATTGTTACACTCTTTAACACAACACCGTTTTATGTACATTTTGATAATTTTGCAAAATAATTTTAATGTAGCACAAGCAAGCACAAAATTTAAAATAAAACAATATAACAAAAAAATAAAAAATTGGTAGAAGGCGTTTTACGTCTCTCTCTCCATTTTCATATAATATGTAGCATAGACTCTCTCTATATATCTATATGCTCGAAGGATTAAAGAGTATCGGGGGCACATAGGCTTGCTGGAAATCCAAGAATACCTGATGGACGACATGAAATGTTTCGTAATATTTAGAAAGAATCAACTTGATCAGTGACTGGCCAATTCGGAATAAATTCTCCTTCGTAGTATCCGCCAGGAGAGTGATTCTTTCCAATATTATTTAGGACTGTAATTTATGCGCCATGCAAAGGAGAGCGTATGCCGCTATAATTTTCGCATTGTGAGAGATCTCCGTTTTTAAGGATAGGGCATAATGAGGCCACTTTCCATACATCAGACATAACTTCGCTTTGCCATACTAATTGAATATGGTCGGAAAGATAGTTGCACAAAGTATCCCCAACTCCAAGTGAACGATTTCATTTTAGTCTGCATGGCCAGGGTTAAATTCGTCATAGGGTCCTTTTACAGACTTACACAGCCTTTATTTGACAACTTTCGGATACAGCATTTGACACTAGTTGAACATTGAGTAAATGAGAGAAATGTTCTTTCCAAGTGTCGAGTACAGCATCGATGTTATCACGAAGGTTTCCGTCCTGATCCCGAATGGCAATAGACTGAGGTCTGAAAATAAGGTACAGCACGGTGACTCCTTTAAAGAATTTATGTAAAACACATTGCTGTGTTGTTTTACTCTTAAAACTTTAGCGTTTCGAATATTTCCGCTTTTTCCGTCTGGAAATTAGCTTGGCGGTTTTCATAGCAAGAAATATACACTACGCAGGTGGGTTTCGAAATATAACAGTATATTGAATGAATTAGCTGGCACTACAAATATTGAAGTAGGTAGAGAATTAAATTATCATATTTTTATTTTCATTTATGTCTTAGGAACTTAGTAAATATTAAAGAATGAATATACAATTTAAAAAGCCACAATTGAAAAGAGTGACATTGAAAATAATAAATTCGAATTTGAGGCTAACAACAGCAAAATATACAAGGTGAAGTTTCGTTCAACATAAATTATTTACGAACCAGAAATACTAATTTAAAATATGTACAGTACTAAAATATATTTAATAGAACTTACCCTGCTCGAATATACAATTTTGGCTTTTTATCATCTCGACATTTTATAATATATTTCTTGGCTTCAATAATATTGCCCTGTTTTAAACAAACTTCCACAAATGGTTCATAGCCAATAGGACTTTTTTTTAATTTATTGAATTTTTCTAATTCAGCCCACTGGCTTTGTTCTGCTAAGACTTGTATTCGCATCCACCAGAATCTCTTGTCTGGAATTTTATATTCACTTTTTATTTTCTCAGCCATTTTAATATCACCAATTTGTAATAATTTTTCAACTGTTTCATGTACAGTTAATTTTCGAAACGAATGTTCTAACTTTTCAGTTAGTTGCTGTTGTAGTTTTAAAAGTTTTTTTGATTCTTCGCATAAATCTGCTTCAATGTCTTTAAGGGATTTCTTATACAAATTTGCTACTGGTGATAGAGAAGATTCCAATGTATTTGTCTGGAAAATGTTAAAATAGTTTTTAATATTTTTTTGTTAAATAAATGCACTTACAATCACTTACCGCTAAGCTTTCGTGTAATGTAAATTGCGCTTCAGACAAAAAGTCATCTTCTTGATTGTAGATATCTTTCAATGCAGATTTACTGTACTTCATACAGTATTTCTTATATAAATTTTGGGCCATTGGGAAAGATCGTACAATCATCTGAAATATTTTTTTAAAAACCTATCTACTTTAATCATGTTTAACTAGAAAGGGTTTCACTTATTATATTTATATAATTAGTTGTATCAATTTAATTTTTTATCACATATTTTGTTATTTGGCTTAGAATTTTAACAGGATAATTTTAAAATGAATGGGTATTTCCATTTTCCATTGAATGGTGACCGGTTTAAACACTAAATGCTCTAAAAGCACTTTATAAATAAAAATAATGTATTTGTATAATTTATTGTTAAATAGTTTGAAGATAAAGAAATTTAATACATTATTATATTTATTATTAAAACCATAGATAAAAGAATTTATTATAGATTTCTCATTTTTGCATCTACAATAAAAAAAATCAAACTTCTGTTATTTCCAATTTCATCGTTGTATTTGTGATTTTACATTATTCGATAGTATAGAAAGAAAAATAAATAGGGACTATAGAGAAACGCTTGCATAGGTGTAAAATAAAAATAAAAATTCAAAAATTACGATTATACCAAATGGGAAATCTAGTTATTTTTTTATCTATGGTAATACCAAAACCCTTTTATAGTAAAAAATATGACTATAGACAGTTTTGGTAATACATAAACAGCTTGTCTCCATACTCAGCACGTTTTAAACCGTCTATAATTAATTGATTGAAATAGTAGTAACGATCGTAACTGGCCTCTCTAAGAAATTATACGATTTTAAAATGGAGACCACGTATCTTAAGTTTAAATCAAGAGTTGTTTGATTTAATTAAAAAAACAATCTTTTGTACGGGTTTCTATACAATTCGGCTAAGTAACATAAAATATTGTAGTTAAATAATACAAAAAATGTTTTTTTGAAAATAAAAGTAATATTACCAAAAAATCTCCTAACTGTGTAGTTTGTTTTAACTCAAACAAAACCGTATAAACTAAGTCCGTGTCTCCAGATTTTGTAGCAGCCAAAAGTGCTTTTTTATTTTCACCTACTTTAAGCAATAAAGGAACTTGCGCATTTGATTTTGTCTCTAAATCTAAAAGCATGATTGCTAATTCACGACGACCACATTCTTCGGCTTTTCGTGCAATATCACAAAAATGTACATCTTGTTCAATTGGCTTCAAAATCTTCTCGGCTATTTTTTTTACGACGTCTTTATCATCTAAAGAAAACAAAAACAACAAAGATTAGTATTTTAATTTAAATAATACAAATCACTTACTTTTATCATTTGCTACTTTATAGTATGCCCAATGTTTTAAAATTCTAGATTCCGATAACTTTAAATGTTTGGCAATTTGTATAGCTAGACCATAATGTTTTCGGAATACAAGTCGATCCAATATAACTTGAGGCTTTAAATGGTTGAATTGATTATAAGTAAGTGGAATTCCAATATTTGGGTGTCGCATTGCGTTTACAACACGTAAAAAACGACATTTTCTAATATATATTTCGGGATTGTACGTATGAATAAAGCCCTTACCAAAATATGCTGTACGAATTAAATATTTTTGAATTTCGGTATCAAATTCATAGCATGACGCATCTACACATTCCTGCACTGCTTGCTCTAAACGATCTTTGACAAGACACAAGTATTCATCCGATTGATGAGATTTTTCAAGAAATTTTTTATGTGCTTCATACAAGAAGCTAGACGGTTCTTGACTGTTTATGGCAAATATATTACTGACACATTTTGGTATTTTTTGAATAAATTCATGACTTTCATTAGATAATACTCGGACACCATCCATTTCGGGGATTAAAAATATTGCTGGGTCATAAGGATATGTATTTGAGTCCCCATTTACTCCTATTACAAGTAGCAATGATGAGTAAGTGACGACAATCGCATCAGCATTTTCATTATCTTCCGAATCTATTAACCATGCTATGTCTTTTGGTTTCTCTGACCGACCGGTATTAAATTCACAATACTGTTTAGATAAATCGGAAGACCCCATCCATATACACCCAGTATTAGTATAAAGTGCTAGATGTTTTTGATTAAAAGAAATTCCAAGTTTAATAATCGACTTGTATTCATTTCGAAAAGTAACATTAATGGGCGTGATAGAACCTAAAGTTAATTTATACAACTCTTTCTCTTTAGATAACAAACATGTTGTGTTGCGATTTTCTGTTATAATTTCCCATGATGTTGGATCTTGAATAGAATGATTTTATAAAATAAATATATTAATGGCACTATGTATTTTATTTATAAAACCAATAATTACTTGCAATATCTGGAAGTTGACGTATCTTTTGATCGTGTATACTATTAACAACAAATATACGAAATTTTGTAGTCATTACAGCAACTCCAGTTCCGGAACTAGACGGGAATACTTTAGCATCGATAATTTTTGTGTTTTTGGCTTCATCTCCCATACTGAAGGTATGCTTAAAATTACCAAACAAATCAAATATAGTGACCATTCCATTATCTTGAAAACACAATAATTCTTCTGAATCAGACCATCCCAGTTTAATGAGTGTGCCATTTTTCCACTAAATAAATATTAATTAGTATCGATAATAAATCATAAAATCAGTTAAAATACCGTAATTGACGAAATGTGCCGGCCCGAAGCGGTGTACACTTTTATGACTGGCTTTGCTGATACTGGAGTTGTTGTTATAATATTTGGATCTTTTGTAACAGCAAAAGGGCCGCCGTACGGCGCACCGAAAATTTTGTAATTTTCTAATTCAACATTTTGAAATAAATTCATATCATATATTTCAAATTTACGATAAGTATTTCCCTGACCAAGGGTAAACCAATCTCCAGTATTGTATAAAATAGGCATTTTATAAATTTATGGTTTACTTTATGTCAATTACACTATTTATATTTTTGTTTATCTTTGCAAGAGAAAATAATGACAGAACATTTACTTTTCTATTATATTACCCTTTAAACAAGGTGAACCGTTTACGAACTATAAACGAAGAATACTCTTCATACAATAGTTCGTAAACGATTCGTGTTTGCGGTGTAAAAACGAACCGTTTACGATGTTCTCGTCACATGATAATTAGAATTTTTTGCGAAGTATTTTTAATGTGTTGGTCGTCCGCAAACAGTTCACTTTAAGTGTTGAAATTATTTTTCTATAGGAGCGCCTTTTTAAAATACGGATTCGTCAGCTTCTCGTTTTTATTTTTTATTCAATTTTATGAAATTAATAATGGTGATAAAATGAAAGAAAAAGAGAGCTACAAATTATCGTATTTTTCTGTTGCTCGATTTAATTATAATATAACTACTTATAATTATAATAGTTCTTTAATGTTCGGCTCCTTTTTTCACAATGTACATATTTTTTCTTTTTTTTACTTCTAAACATATAAATATATAAAAACATAAGAATCCAGTGTTGAATACTCGATTGAAATAAAATAATTTCCCCCACTTGCTGCTTGGATAATAATAGATAGATATGCTATCTATTATTTATATTTGCAACATCGTCCCCCGCTGTATAATGAAACAATTCATCATACATCCTTTAAACTCTTATTTACGTCCAAAACTGCAATCTTGGTAACAGGTCTAGTATATGTTATCCCTTTAACTTCCACTCGCGCCTGACGAACCTGTCCGTCCTTTGCTATGATTACTTTGACTATTTCCATCGGCCAGGAATTTCTTGGATTGTTCTCGTCAACAATCAGAACAACACCACCTTTTTTGATTGGGTCTACCCTTTCGTACCATTTTGTGCGTTTTGTTAAGATGGGTGCATATTCTAGTATCCACCGCTTCCAGCAATTATCTGCTACTTGCTGGGAAATTTTCCACTGTTTACGAAGCTGCATTACTCCATAATTAAAACTTCTGGCTGGCTTAACACCACTCGATGAACCAAGTTCAAAATGGTTTGGTGTTATAGCTTCTGGCAATTAACATGCATAGCGCGGTTCGTCATACAAGTAAACAATGCACCATATCTTTTCTCCTGACGTCGTCTGATCGCAACCGTCATTGGTCCGAAAAAATCCACACCCACAAAAGTGAACGGGCGAGTAAACGTTTCTAATCGAGATGGTGGTAACCCCGCCATCTCTGGCGGATTTGGTTTGGCAGCCTCATTTCTACACTTCTGGCAGGAGCTGCGTATTGTTCTAAAAAGTTCCCATAAACAAGGAATAAAGAAATTTTGACGGACTTCGTTGGTTATGGTTTCATGATTTCTATGAAGTTCTGATGATAATGTTCGACCAGTAGACGCTCAATTGAGTTTTTCTTTCCGAGTATAATTGGTCGTTTCAGATATTTAGTCACATTTGGTGTTATAACCCATTGCACATTGTTATAACCCATTGCACACATAATGTAAATTTGGCAACACTATACAAATGTCATTATTGCTAGTGTGCTTCTTCTCATTATTCGTTCAAGTCTTGTATTAACATTCGTAGAATAAAGATTATTATAATAAAGCCTTGTAAATTACGCGTGCTTTTAAATTCGAGTTCACGGCCAGAAAATACATAACAGTGGCGACGAAGATGGGATAAAAAAGATTAAATTACAAGATAAAAATTACACAATAAAATTCAAGGACGTAAAATTTACTTCTACAAAATAGATGCCGCACAATTTGCGCAATTGTTAGAAGCCTTCATCAAATCACAACGTGACTTGTTAAAGCAAGTAAGTACTAGCAGCAGTCAACAACAACAACAGCAGCAGCCACCATTACAGGTTATGTGTGCTCCATTTGAGAACTTTGATGAAAAAAAAGAAAACTTTAAGTTATACCATCAACGTTTCGAAAATTATTTGATCATGAAGGGTGTTATTACTAATAAAACACTTTGCCGTCAAATGCTTATAAACTCAATTGGACCTACACATTTTAAGTTGTTGGTTTCATTAATTGCCCCTAAGACAGTCAACGAAGTCGAGTACGATGACTTAATGAAAATGTTGGAAACTCATTTGTGCCCGAAAAAAAACATACTAGTAAGTCAACACCGATTTTTTTCCACATATCAAGGCGAAGAACATACAATAGCTGATTATGTGGCATTACTCCGGCGGGATACAAATGAGTGCGAGTTTGTGTCAAAGTGTGCCTGCAAGGCTGACATATCAAACATTTTACTTCGAGCCCAATTTATACGCGGCATTAACGACAACACAATCCGGTAGCAATTACTTCAATCGGAAGAAGACGATTTCAAAAAAATAGTACAAAAAGCTTTATCATTAGAAGCCTCAAAAATCGATTGTCGTGAACTGACTACAAAGCAACCCATCAATAATGCCGTAAACAAAATTCAAGCCAGAAATTCAAACCGTCAAAAAAGTCGTTCCAGGGCTCAGTCTTCAAGAGCACAAGGTCGTTCAAAATCTAGAATAAACTACGCCCAGTTGGGAATCGACAACTTGTGCATATGCTGTGGTAGAGACAACCACAAAACACAGGACTGCCGTACTAATCCACGTAATCTCAAGTGTAAATCGTGTGGGAAAAGTGGTCACATAAAACAAGTGTGCATCAAAACATTAGTCAAAACTTCAAACCATAGTTCAACTCATAGAAATGATGATCATGACGAACCAGTTCACCAAATGTATGGTATTAACCAAATCGTCGATATATTTTGCAATCAGCACAATAAAAATAACGATGCTGATAAGTACTATGCTACGGTGGAAATAAATGGACACCGTCAAAAATTTGAGGTCGACACTGGTGTTGATTATACATTAATACCAAAGAATCAATATAATCAGCTGCAAATAAAGGCACCACTGCAACCTTCAACAATTGCTTTCCGTTCATATACTAAAAATATTATATTTCCTGATGGTAAAATCGAAGTTCAAGTCAAATACAACAACTGCACAGCAAATGAGGAGTTGTACGTAGTTCCTCGCGAATACGATGCGCTCTTAGGCCGGGTATGGATTCGCCATTTAGGAATCGACCTTCATGAAGTGGACAGCCATCATTTCAATAATATCAATGCATTAGAGGAAAATAATTGTGATTCAATTTCAGATATTGTTGACAAGTTTGAGGACGTTTTTACAGAAAAAGTAGGTTGTGTTCCAAATTTTGAGGTCACACTCCAGCTTCGTCAAGGTTCGAAACCAATATTCTTCAAATAACGAGAAGTTCCACATGCACTTCGAGAAGGGGTTGAAAAGGAACTCGATGATTTAGAAGCAGCTGGGATTATTACAAAATGTGAAAGGAGTGATTGGGGATCTCCCCTAGTGATCATTACAAAACCAGACGGTGGTATTCGACTCTGCGTCGATTATAAGCCAGGCGTTAATCCTCAACTAGTTTCTGCAAATTACCCAATACGGCGTGTCGATGAAATGCTAAATAATCTCAAAGGGTCAAAATATTTCTGTCGACTTGACCTCTATAAAGCCTTCCTGCATCTTCGAGTAAATCCAGAATCCAGGGAAATCCAAACAATATCAACCCATAAGGGAACATGCAACGTAAATCGTCTATCGTTTGGCATTAAAAATGCGCCAGCGGAATTTAATCGCATCATTGAGCAAATTCTATCTGGATTAAACAAAACTATGTCATATTTCGATGACATTATAATACATGGCACAACCGAGGCTGAATGTAAAAACAACTTGATAGAGTGTCTGAAACGTCTAAAACAACATGATCTACATCTAAATAAAACCAAATGCTCATTTTTGCAAACTCAGGTGGAACATCTGGGACACGTCGTACGCTATAATAAAATTTCAAAATCGCCTTCAAAAATTCAAGCAATCGAAAATATACCTCGACCGACTACAGCAGATGATGTCCGAAGATTTTTGGGCATGATAACGTATTACACCAGATTTATACCCGAAATGTCTTCGATAACACATCCATTACGTCAACTGCTCCAGAAAGATAACAAATTTAATTGGTCCGCAAAATGTGAAGCTGCGTTTATCAAACTTAAAAATATTGTTGCCAGTGATCAAGTCCTGATGCCTTTCGATCCGGAACTGCCAGTTATAGTCGCTTGTGATGCCAGTCCTACAGGTATAGCAGGCGTACTCTCACACCTAGTCAACGGCATAGAACGTCCAGTTGCTTACGCATCAAGGTCATTAACAACAGCTGAAACAAATTATAGCCAGTTAGATCGCGAAGCATTAGCAATCATCTTTACAATAAATCACTTTTTTATGTATCTCTACGGCAGGAAATTTCAACTAGTCACCGATAATCGTCCATTAACTCGCATTTTCCATCAACACAACAAGATGCCCGCCATGACAGCAGCAAGGTTACTGCGCTACGCCGAATTTCTGTCAAGCTTCGATTACGAAATAGTCTACAAGAAGGGATCGGAACACACAAATGTTGATTGTTTATCTCGTGCAACACAATTGAATGAAAAACCATCTACAGACAAAATTATCAATGAAGAGGTAAATGAAGTATGCAGTCAATCAATTTTCGAAATCTCCAGTGAACACATAAATGCGGCGACGTTAGCAGCAGAGACAGCAAAAGATCCAGAACTTTCAACAATCGTGGCAAATCTACAAAATGGTGCGGATAACGAGGGAAGATACACGCTCGATAATGGTGTTATATTCAAGGGTCAAAGAGTTCTCATTCCAATTAGCCTCCAGCCTCAAATACTTCAAGAATTACATCACACCCATCCAGGGATTACGAAAATGAAGCAACTGGCGAGAAGATACTGTGTTTGGAAAGGAATCAATCGGGACATCGAGAGAATGGTACGTTCATGTGAAGCCTGTGTTGAAGTCCAAAATAAACCTTCAAAAGCCCCACTACACCAGTGGCAAGAACCAGATGAAAACTGGGAAAGAATTCACATCGATTACGCAGGGCCTTTCCAAGACCATAATTTTTTAATTGTCGTCGATGCCAAGTCAAAATGGTCAGAATTTAAAGTCATACGCGACTCATATGCGTCATATGCGTTAAATAGTCATATGCGTTAAAGCCAACAATGAAATATAATACTACAAAACCAATACCGGGTGTTCGTCAGATAAGCGTGGGAGAAAGAGTTCAAGTCATTCATCTTCGAAACAACAAAACTGTATGGAAAATAGGTACGGTACTACGGAAACTTGGACAACTCCATTATGTTGTAAAGTTAGATGATGGATATACACTTAAACGTCACATAGACCAACTTAAAGCTACGAAAGTTCAACAACGTAAAGTACGTTTTGCACCAGACATTGCTGATGGCAACATTGATTCAAGTTCCTCGTCAAGTAATTCAAATACACATTTACATCAACAAAATCAATGTTATATTCTTGAAACTTCAAACCAACAAACACAACCTAGTCAGTATCAAGCTGCACCCGTAAACCCTCCAGGGATCCAGGAGCTGCACATATCTCAACCAACTCAACCAATTCAGGGTCAAGCTATTCGTAGGTCTACAAGACCACGCAACATGCCAACTCATCTTCGTGATTATGTTCCCTGAATAATTCATATTTCCAGTTCTCAATTAAGCGTGGGAGATTGTTATAACCCATTGCACATTGTTATAACCCATTGCACACATAATGTAAATTTGGCAACACTATACAAATGTCATTATTGCTAGTGTGCTTCTTCTCATTATTCGTTCAAGTCTTGTATTAACATTCGTAGAATAAAGATTATTATAATAAAGCCTTGTAAATTACGCGTGCTTTTAAATTCGAGTTCACGGCCAGAAAATACATAACATTTGGTAATGCGTCGATTCTACCCCGGATTTTCAATACATAGTCTTCATCCAGATACGGAGACAGCTGATAAATTTTGCTGTTAGATGCCACATTTCCTCTTGGGTTGGTGAGTAAGAATAGAACTTCATTTTTATAATCATCCCACTCCGTATAATTTCGATTTCTGATTTTTTTTATTTCATTGCACAATAGTGCACCACCAATTTTTCATTCTTTCTGATGCACGTCATCCAATTGTTTTTGGCTCTTTGTACATATGCATTTACTCGTATTAATTTGTTCCAATTGGAATATTTGCTGATTACTACTATTACATGCGGCTTCAGATTCTCGATATTTACGATCATAGTATGTATTCTTAATTCTTCAATAGTCGGGGTTTGAGTGTTGAAAGATTTGCATGGCCATTCAGTTTCATCGTTATATAAAAAAGTTCGTCCTTGAAACCAAAGCGCCTCACATGACATATCCGGTAAATTTGAACATTTGGTCGCCTTATCTGCGATATTTAGATGTGTTGGAATCCATCTCCATTGTTTCACGGAAGATCCCTCCAAAATAACGCCAACACGTGCCGAAATATCCCCTTTAGGAATCCCCTTTAGGGCAGTGGCCGAATCACTCCAATAGCTGGTTTTTTCGACCTTGAATCTGTGCGCTCCCTTGATATGTTTGGCGAAATTCAGACCCAATACTGCCGCTAATAACTCCAAACGAGGAATGCTGGTAGGATGAAGTGGGGCTACCTTTGTTTTAGAGCCCACTAGAACCACATCCACCGCGGTCTCATTTTCTATTCTGAGATATGCTACGGTAAAAAGCGTACTCTTTCACTTGCATCGCAAAATAAATGTAATTGTATCAGTGGGGCTTCATCGTTTGACAATTTTAGAGAGTAGCAGCGGTTTATTCGTAAATACTGAAGTTTCTCCAGCTGACTTATCCATCGCATCCATTTTTCGTACGGTTTATCGCTAATTTGTTCGTCCCAATCGGTTCCTGGGGATTTCTTGGAACAAAATTTTTAAGTAGATTAGAAAGAACGAGAGTAGTCCCTGTGGATCGTACACGCTCATTAAAATGGACAAAACTTCTCTCTTAGTTAATCTTTTCATATCGTTGAAGATATTCACGTTAAATCTACCGAGATTTACTTGGTATTGAAATGTATATGAATTAGGGTTCCACCAGATACCCAGAACTTTCTCCAACCTTCGTGGATCATCAATGTCCATGTTTACTCCCGCTGAAGGAACTGTCTCACCTAGTTCCCCTATAACAAACTGCGAATTGGATGCCCAGCCACGTATTTCAAAGCCTGCCTGTTCGTGCACTAGTTTTACCTGTCTACTAACATTCGCGGCCTCCTCACTAGTGGAAAACTTTTTCAAAATTAATGGGTATTCAGTATACGACACTAAACATCCTGATGGTAAAGCACATGGTGGTCCAGCTGTGTTGATTAAAGGAAGACTAAAACACTTTAAACTTGATAAATATGACAAAAATCATATCCAAGCGACAAATATCTGCCTGGAGGAGTGGTCTGGAAACTGTGTAATATCATCAGTCTATTGCCCACCGAAACACCCAATAAAAAAGAAGCAATTCTTAGATTATTTTAACCATCTAGGTAATAAATTCATTGCGGGGGGTGATTATAATGCAAAACATACGCAATGGGGTTCAAGATTGATGACTCCGAAAGGAAAGCAACTCTATGAAGCTATGGATGAACTTTGTTTGGATTCTCTATCAGTGGGGCACCCAACATATTGGCCTATGGATAAAAAGAAAATTCCTGATCTAATAGACTTCTGTATAACTAAAGGCATTGCACGTACAAATGCTATGGCAACAGATTGTTACGATTTATCATCCGATCATTCACCAGTAATTATAACAGTGAGTACTGATGCCCTAAAGACTGAAGCACTGAAACGCCTGACAAATAAAAAAACTAAATGGGATCAATACAGTAGACAAATTGAAGAGAATTGCCTACTGGATATTCCTCTTAGCACACCAGCAAATATTGATGCAGCAGAAGTCTACCTCAGAGATCTACTGGAAGTAGTAGCAAAAAAAAAACAACACCTAACATCAGTGTTTTTGAAAAAGTTAATAAACTTCCTAAAAACATTCAAGAATTAATACAAAAAAAGCGAAAAATTCGACGGCAGTGGCAGCAGCAAAGATCGCCGATATTAAAATGGAAATTAAATCGAGCAATTAAACCCCTGAAAGTAGCTCTGAGGGAAGAAGAAAATGAAGGTATCCAAAACTATTTAAGTGAACTCTCGACAACAGAGAGAACAGACTATTCCTTATGGAAAGCTACTAAAAGTTTTAAGAAGCCGGCAAACTCGTTATCGCCTATTAGACTGCCAAGCGGCAACTGGACAAGAAATGATGAAGTAAAAGCCAATGCTTTCGCTTTTCATCTAAAAAGCGTATTCTCACCACATGAACAAGTTAACAAATACATGCTACCAAACCAAACGGTGAATGATCCAAATGTGGAGGGAAGTTAAGAGCACAATAAACAACTACATAAGTCCGAAAAAAGCACCAAGACATGATCTTATTACCGGGAAAATGGTTATAGAATTACCAGACAAATGCATTAAACTAATAACGTACATCCTCAACGCAATCATGCGAACTGGATACATTCCTCAAAAGTGGAAGATATCGCAAAATACAATGATACATAAGCCTGGCAAAGATGAGACACAAATCTCATCATATCGTCTAATAAGCATGCTTTCCACGATATCAAAGCTATTTGAAAAATTGTTACTAAGGAAACTGAAACCAGTACTAGAAGAACGGCATATTATACCAGATCACCAACTTGGTTTCCGAAATCAGCACAACACTATAGAGCAAGTTCACAGGATTGTCAACGCAATCAAACTCACCTTCGAAAAAAAAAATATTGTTCTGCTGTCTTTTTGGATATTGCACAAGCCTTCGACAAAGTTTGGCATAGAGGTTTAATATACAAAGTTAAAGAACTTTTGCCGAAGCAGTTCCATGTAGTTCTTGAAAACTATCTTCTTCAAAGGAAATACTTGGTTAAACAAAACGCAGCAACCACTGGTTTAAATGATATTAGCGCAGGTGTTCCACAAGGAAGTGTCTTGGGACCAATTTTATACTTGTTGTATACAGCCGATTTGCCCATTTGAAATGAAGCTATAATATCAACATTTGCTGCTGATACAGCCATATTAGTGTCTTGTAAAAATCCTCAAACTGCCTTAACGCAATTGTAAAATAATCTGAATAAAATTGAAAACTGGCTAAAGACTTGGCGAATAAAAGTCAATGAAAATAAATCAACACATGTTACATTCACACTTAACAAACTCACCTGCTCACAAGTTAAATTGAACGGTGTAACTATTCTGCAGCAATCTAGTGTCAAATAAATTGAAAAAAGACATTCTAAATATCGAAGTGATCGGACGTTTATTTTTGTTTGCTGTGAAAATTTTCATTTAATTTTCATTTAATTTTACAAAAATATTTTGCATTTAAATATAATTTTATTGCATTAATATTAAGTTGGTTTTGTGTTTTATTATGTTAACGAGTGTTTGTGTTATTTAGTTTGTTACGTATTTAAACAGTTATTTTTTTTTGGCAGTGTTGTTTTTTCTATTTACGATTTTTTCTATCTTGAATGATGGAGTGCAATAAGTGCAATTCATTAATAAATATTGACAAAATATCTTGTTCTGGTTTTTGTAACGGAACTTTTCATTATAGTTGTGTGGATATTGACCGTGTGGCATATGAACATTGCTTGAAATGCCCTAATTTATTGTGGTTTTGTAATGATTGTCGTGACCTTTTGGTTAATAAGTCATTTCAAAAGCTTTTAGCTAATGCAAATAATGTCAATTCTACAGTTCAGCAGCCTGTGTTTGATGATAATAAGAATGAATTAACTAATAATACATTGCTTGTTGAAAATGTTTTGAAGAAGCTTGCTGATTTGGAAGTTAGGCTTGTTGCAGTAATTGACTCGTTTGTACCATCTGCTGCAGGCCTTGTTCTTCGAAATTGCCTAGTTCATCAAAATCATCAAAATCTACAAAATCTTCTGCAACTTTGTTTTCAACTGATGCTGCATCCATCGCTGTACCATCATCGGATTGCTTGATTTCCGCTGAAGTATCGTATGCTACATGTGCTACTTCTTCAGTTTGTTCTTCGGTGTGTGCGGCTGAGTCCACGAGACCTAAGGCCATTTTGCCTATTTGTGTTAAAGAGGCAACAATTTCCGGTATTTCTGATTTATCATCTCCTGGCATAGATCTTAATATTTCTAACAACAATATTGTGCCTATAAGATCAGCACGGAATCCAAAAATATCAAGCTGTACCGGTATGTGGTACAAATAAGTTGCTTTTTAATCTTGGAGTATAAACTTTTACTCCTAAAATGTGGCTTCATTTTTCTAAATTCGATCCTGCTACTACAGAAAAAGAAGTATTATCTGTAGCCAATGCTTGTTTAGGGATTAATACTTGCAGAGTATTTAAGTTGGTCCCTAAATATACCAATCAAGCAGAGCTGGATTATGTTTGCTTTATACTGGGATTTGACGAAGATTTGTGTGATAGAGTGCTAAATCCCGATACTTGGCCTATCGGTGTTTTTATGCGACCATTTATTTTCTCGAATTTTCAAAACCTGGGACAGCCACGAGCAAACTTTCGAACAAAAAACTCTGCCGTAAGCAATTTGGATATATAAATCATAATTTTTTAAATAATCTAAATTCAGTTGGTACTAGTCTACCTATTTCAGATATTAATTTGCCATTGTCTGATGATAACTTTTTACGGTTTGGACATCTAAATGTACGTAGCGTGTCTAAACATTTAAAGGAGCTAACTGTTCTTTTGCACAAATTTTGGGTTGATTTTCTTGCTGTTTCGGAGACCTGGTTAAATAATAAAATTTCAACAAAATCTGTTAGTATTAATAATTATAAGTTACTACGGTCGGACCGCGATTCCCGTGGTAATGGTGTTGGACTTTATTTTCGCTCATCGTTGAACATTAAAGTAATTTCCTCTGGTTCTTATGGTAAAGTTGAGTTTTTGGCGTTTGACTTATTTGGCAAATTTGGTAAAATTCTGATTGTAATTTTTTATAATCCCCCTCCTCAAGATATTACTAATATTGATTTTATTTTTAATGATTTTTTACCATTGTAAGAAAAAGTAATTTGTTAATTTGTTTATTTGTTTATAATTTTATGTTGTTAGACTGGTCATTATTATATGGTTGTATTGATGTTAATACCATTGTTGCTCTATTTAATTCTAATTTTTTAAATTTAGATTCTGTTTGTGTGCCTCGCAAGAGTAGTATTAATAAATGTCCTACTGCACAATAAATAAATTGTATAAAAGGAGCGGCTTTGAGACGGATTTGAATTATTTTAAGTGTATCCGGAATAAAACTACTTAGCTCATTAATAAAACTAAGTATAACTTCTTTTTTAGTGATATTAGTAATTCAAAAAATACCTGGAATAATTTAAAAAAACTTGGTGTATCTCGTGGTAAATCTGAAGTTAAAATTAATTTTTCTGCAGAGGATATTTTGAAAAGCATTTCTAAATTTAATGAATCTCTAGTTGTTCTTCCGTTACCTTTTAATACATTTGAAAGTTCAATTGAGGAAGATTCTTTTGCATTCAATTGTGTTGATGAAGCTATAGTTTTGGATACCATTCGGGCAATTAAATCTGAAGCAATAGCTGTTGACTTAGTTGATTTTAAAATTTTAAAATTTTTTGTTGATCTTTTTCTCCCTCATGTAACGTATATTATCAACCAATGTTTATCAAAATCAGTTTTTCCAAATTTATGGAAAGTTGCTTCGGTAATTCCTATACCAAAAAAAGAAACAGTGGCTGATATTGGTACAATCTGGCTTTAAATCAAAACATAGCACTACAACTGCTTTAGCACATATTGTTGATGATCTAGCCTCATGTTAGATGAACCAAATTCCCAAGCTTTATAGTATTACCACAGAAAATAATGTATACAGAATAATATTCTTGAATATGATTCAATGTATAGTAAATAAAAATAAATAAAAATGTAGGGGAAATGAATGTATATCAAACGGTTCGACCATACATAATTTGATAATTTTATATTGTCTCTTTCCAACATTCAGTGTTGAGTACGATCGTACTATAATATTTTATCAAAATAAATATTTTGAGTGTGTGCGAACTTCTTTATATAATGAAAAACAACAACAAGTCGATTTTTTTTTTACGATACATACAGTACCGCATACATATATTGTACTGAATCGACAATTTTATATATGAGACACCCATAAATATTTTTATTTTATTCCTACATTATTTATTTCATTTTCTTTCATAATGTATGAGTAGTTAAGATATAATTTCGTATGACCGATTTGTTTTTCAATTGAATATTAGTAGGAGGAGTGTTTCATAAAATTGATCGTTTCGTAAATTACAAAATCCACCGATTTTTTTTATATTTTTGTTGGAGGAGAGTAGAACAATTAAATTTTGTTCGTCTGTCTATGCCTGTTATAATATTTTGCTTACAGTAATCATTAAATAAATGTTCCGTTCATAATGACGGGTGTCTCATATATAAAATTGTCGATTCAGTACAATATATGTATGCGGTACTGTATGTATCGTAAAAAAAAAATCGACTTGTTGTTGTTTTTCATTATATAAAGAAGTTCGCACACACTCAAAATATTTATTTTGATAAAATATTATAGTACGATCGTACTCAACACTGAATGTTGGAAAGAGACAATATAAAATTATCAAATTATGTATGGTCGAACCGTTTGATATACATTCATTTCCCCTACATTTTTATTTATTTTTATTTTCTGTACATTGAATCATATTCAAGAATATTATTCTGTATAAATTTTTTTTCTGTGGTATTACTCAATTTTTCTAAAGCATTTGATTCTGTTAATCATACTCTATTGCTTCAAAAACTCTATTTGTATTTTAAATTTTCTAAATCCGCTATTATTTTAGTGCATTCGTATTTGGATAGTCGCTTGCAGTTTGTTAAAATAGGTGAAAGTCATTCGAGTGCTTGTAGAGTAGTGTCTGGTGTGCCTCAGGGTTCCATCCTTGGGCCTTTACTTTTTTCTATATTTATAAATGATATTACATGGCGTAATCGTTTTTGTAGTTTCCATCTCTACGCTGATGATTTATAATTATATATTGGTAGCAATATTCCGAATTTTGATGAAATTGTAACCAGACTAAATGAAGACCTTAGTAATATTTCATTATGGACCAAACACAACTCACTTGCACTTAATTCGAGTAAAAGCAAGGCATTATTATTGTCTAAAAATATTTCTAACTGTACTTGTTTTGGACAATGATACATTAATATTTAGTCAAACAGTTAATCATTTAGGGCTCATTTTAAATTCTAAACTTACATGGAATAATCATGTAACCGCTTTGTATCGGAAGATTAACTTTAGTTTATACTCTTTAAGGATAATTAAAAAAATGTGTCTGGTTCAATTTCCCATTTTTCTAATTTAGAGTTTAGTTTTGCCAATTTTCATGTATTGTGATGTAATTTACAATAACTGTGACAGTATTTCATCTCGATTACTTAATATTACATTTATTAACTGCATTCGTTTTATTTATGGCTTGAGAAAGTTTGATCACGTATCAGCTTTAAGTAATTCAATTTTGGGGTGTAATCTTTTCGATTATTATTATTATAGAACTGCTGTATTTATTTATAGAATTATTAATACAGGCTCGCCTTTGTATTTACATGAGAAATTTAATTTTTTTAGGTCTCTTCGCACAAGAAATATCAATTTGCCTAGTAACAAAAGTAATATTTATAATAATTCAATTTAATTATAAATAGGGATATTATATTGTAATTTTCTTTTTTTAAGTATTTTTATAATTGCTTTAAGCACAAAAGCCTTGGCTTACGCTTTTTTACTGTATATGTATAAATGTATATTATATAATATAATATATGTGAATAAATAAATAAAGAAATAAAATAAAATACTTAGGGTTACATCTGGACAGAAGGTTGACATGGAAAAGGCATATAGAAGCAAAGCGTAATCAAATACAAATAAAATTTGCTAAGATGTATTGGCTAATAGGAAGAAAATCAAGATTATCATTCGACAATAAAGTTTTACTATATAAAGCGATACTTATGCCCATATGGTATTCAGTTATGGGAATCCACCAGCGCATCAAATAGAGAATTTTTGCAACGTACACAATCAATAATACTTCGTAGGATCACGAATGCTCCCTGGTATATTCGAAACACCAACATACATCATGCCCTCGGTATTTTAACTATTAAAGATACAATTAGAACCTATAGTTCGAGACATTGTTCAAAACTAGAGACACATCCCAATGCTTTGGCCCGAGACATTCTAAAACAACCGAGATACAGATGACTGAGAAGAGCTGATCCCCTTGAACTATTGAATTTATAAATTAAGTAAATGGTGCACAATAAGTATTAACATTGGTTAACAATTATAAAAATAGCAGTAAGGTTAGTTTGTAAGATTCGCATGCATCTTGTTAGGCCGTTTCCCAATCACCGACTTATTGCAGACTTATTGACTTATTTGCCGCCATCTTGAATAAGTCGGTTAAGTCATCCTAATTGATTTTGGTGACTTATTTTGACAGCTACAATATTTTCGACGAATTTCACAATTTGTGTACTTGCAAAATAAAAAATTTAAATGAACAATAAAAAGCAATTTTATTGTTTTATTTATTTTGTTTTCTTTTCATTTTTTTTGTATATTAAAAAAAACGCTCAACATAAATTTGACAATACAAATTTGACAAATAAAAAAATATGGTTGCTACCATTTTTGATACCAAATAAGTTTTTTTTGAAAGAGAGAGATAGCAAATAAGTCACCTCGCTAGCAGACTTATTCAAATAAGTCGGTCAAAATAAATAAGTCGGTGATTGGGAAACGGCCTTAGTCTTTTTAGAAAGATTCAAGAATAAAGCCATAGGCAGTTGTAATAAAAAAAAATAATAATCACTTTTTGGATTTTAATAGACAACTGAGCTTAAATTAATATATTTGTTTAGTTAAGCTTTGCATGAACCAAATAAATATTTAAATTATTTGACTACATATAATAAAAAAAAAATTCATTTAATTGAAAACCACATATTTTTATTAATCCAAATAAAATTATTTTGCAAAACTTTTATGAAAATCTACTGATCGATCTGTATTCATATTGAATTTTATCCTTGGAAATTCGACTTACTGTCGCAATGTAATAATTCACTAATGAATGTAATTCATCGTAACACTGAAAGGAAAAAAACATAATGATATAATTATTTGTACTTAGATACTATTTATGTTTAAATTAAATTAAAAATTTACTTCTTTATATTCTTCTTCAGAATTAAGCTTCAGCCCGTGAAGTAATAAATCAATAGTGTTAGTTGGAAAGCATAACGGTGGTAGTGTAGAATGTAAAGTATTTTTAAGATTAAAATATTCAATCCCTCCTTTTAACATAGCATTCAAATATTCAATAGCTAAAGATGTTGCTTCAATTAATCGCCCGTTAGATACAAACAGTTTTAGTAACTCGGGTGTATTCCGTTTTTTATATGACGAATATAACCACTGCGGTACGAATACTCCACAGCTTAAAAATTTTCTAGCAATTGTCTTGTGAAGAATTGTTGAATCTGTATTTTCATTATTTTCTAGTAAATCTTTTAAAAGATTCCATGCTGTGTCAACCGCACTGTCACGAATAGATAAATCAATAATATCATTCTCAGCTAGCCATTTCCATATTTCATCGGATTCCTGTGCTGTTGCATTAATGCAAGCAAGCGAAACACTTTCCAGTACTGGTGAAATATTCAAATTAAAGTGTTTTGATAAATGTACGGCAGCCGTGTATAAAT
Organism: Tipula confusa; assembly: GCA_963556175.1. Lineage (NCBI taxonomy): Eukaryota > Metazoa > Arthropoda > Insecta > Diptera > Tipulidae > Tipula > Tipula confusa. The sequence continues at coordinate 136,044,982 of OY744477.1, read as the reverse complement.
TTAAACTAGATAATATTGCAACTAGTTCAATCGCACCTGCATTCAATATTACAGCGATATCAGTTTTATGTTTTGAAACCAATAATAATGCCTCGGTTAATAGTAATTCTTTTTTTAAATGTGACAACTCAAGAACCGTGACCTTTTCTATATTCGATACATCTTCTACCTCCATATTATTTTCATCGTTAATCGCTGGTTTGACAATCCATGCATATTTTTCATCAACTAAATATAACGCGTTTATACAAGCTAAAAGACAATGATACCGTGATTCCATGGCACTAACAGAATCGCATTCTAATAAATATCTCATTGCCCTTTCATACATTACTGATGAGGCTTTGCGCATATTCCCTTTTGTAATATAAAATGAATACAAAAAGTCATAATGATTATTGTGCTCAACAGACATCGCACGGGCTCGAGACTCTATAATATTTTCTACTTCTTCTTGTAATCCAATATATGGAAAATGCATAAGCAGATCAAGACGTTTTTCTTGAAATAGGCATACAACTAATTGACATAGGCAATCTTTTCGGCGCAATGGTTCAGCATTATGTATTAAAGATTCATAAGCCTCTTCATAATGTTCTAGTGCTAGATGCTTTGAAAATATAATTGATTGGAACATTGCCAATTTTAAATCTTTCTTATCCAGTACATTTATAGCTGCTTTAGCCATCATTATAATACAATCGAACGCGGAATACTGCTCAAATAATTGAATAACTTTTAAATAATATTCAGCCACTGCATCATTCGGTGGCAAGTTATTATTATTTAAAAGGATTTTATCGATAAGAAACTGTTCCGTAGTAACGCCACGATCAGCCTGCATAAATAAGTTAAATGCTTTTTTACGTTCACCATTATCCAATAGAGAAACGGCAAGAATAAAATGTCCTAAAAAAAATACAGAAATGTAAAAAAAAAAATCATTTTATCCATAATTCTAAAACAAACTTGAACAATTATTCCATTCGCACCAACTATTTAATAATCTGACATATTCTTGGATTAAAACATGTTGACAACTTCCCATTAGCCATTCGCCAAACGTAAATTTTCCAGAAACGCCCCAACTGAAAAAAAAAAAAAAATACATAAAAGAAAAACTTAAAATAAAATTTAAATACGTACATAAGTTGACCAATAATGGAAACCATAGGTAATAACGTGTATTGCCATTGTGATTCAATGCCTTCATATTGGTTATTTTCAGAAAATATTGACAGTGCAATATTTGCTCCTTTGCCTCGTAAAAATAATTCTAGAAGTGACATTGGACTTTGAACAAGGTTTATATAATGCCGAGAATCGGATAGCTGCAACACACTTAATCGTTGCATACTCGATTCAAGCGCTCCTGCGGTCATGGTTGGATTAACGGTCGTTTCACATATCCACACCATAACATAATAGGCTTGCACGAACACTATAGTTTGTGGCATGCATTTAGAACGAATAATTTCCATTTGAGATGATGAAATAGTGTACAGTTCTATTAGCAACATTTGCAAAATTAAAGTATTTCGACTTAAAGAATATCGTATTAATGCGGTTTGTCGAAGTGACTCAGATAAAATTGAAACGCCACAATTGCTTCCAAATAACTGCCCCAACGATAAATATTGTCGTGTGTATTCACCTAATTCTGAAATAATTTTTGTTTACTGATTTAAAGTTACTACGAAATAAGTTAAAAATTTACTTGAATGATCTTGAATATATTTTTCATCTTGGTCCATATTAAACATATCCAAAAGTGCTATCATAGTCGATGGCAAATCATTTATCAGTTGGATCCTATTATGAATTTCATTGATCACACTTTTTGAAAGGAACTGGAAAATGCGTAAAAATATAATATTCAAAATTAACAAAAATATTAAAGAGATTTGTGTTAGTTTTAACCTATCTTTAAATCAAAAATTATCTTAAAAAATCTTTTACCTCATCATATTCATCAATATCGGTGATCATTTTCGATAAAATTTCATTTGGTAGTTGCAACTGGTATAATTTTTTGTCAATATCGATTTTAATTTCATCTGCTAATTGTCCTTCAATATATGATAAAATTGATACGAGTTGAATTAGATCAGGGCACAAACTTTGATTATCCAGCAATTCATTTCCAGTTAAATCGTCAATTTTTGCATTATCCCCAGCCAACATTAAATGTTCTAGAATTCCGCAAGGTCTCAAAAGGGAAAACATATTTTTTTTGACAATACATAAACCTCCAACCGAATTAATTTGCACTAAACCGATTGGTTGGCACGATTTTATGTGATATTGCTCACAGCACGAATAGAATCGTTCCCAAAGTCGTGATGAAATTTCAATATATTCTTCGTCGCATACCTCATATTCTTTAATCTCATTTTGCATTTCATTTTCAACTGCTTGGCATACACGATCCTTTAGTACACCAATTGGTAAATCAACATCTGATAGTATATTCGATCTTTTAAACATAGTCAATGCTTTCGAAATGACAGATTTTTGAAATTTACTTGGATGAAAAATATATGAACAATAACCATCTTTTGGATCTATTCCTCGATCTAGATTTATACTAAATCGATCTGGTGGTGGTTCTAATGGAGCCGTAACCCAATTAACGCAATCATATCCAGGAGTCAAAAAATGACTAGAAACATTAAATTCTCCATTCGAGTTGCACCATAATCCCCATATTCTTGAATCAACCAACTCAAAATCAACTAAATCATACTCGGGGGCAGCAACCATATACATTCGATTCATTACATAATTTGAAGATTTACCGTCACCAGATATTTCTATTGTAACAAACTCGGAACCAGAAGAATGACTTAAAAATGCACACAATGTAGTTTCAGATGATTTACGAAGCAAATTTGTTTGAGCTGTAAATTAAAATCAGTTACAAATTAGTTAAATAAACCATAATACAGATTAAAATCTTCTTACGTCCATTTGGCCTTGATTCGGTACCATCTTGTAAACAATTAACTGTTGAAATACAAGAACCATTTTTTGTGGACCACATACGAATATGGTCATCTCGATACAAAGCATATAAGTAACACTGACCATCGAGTATATCAAATGCTAAAGAAGTGGCGAAATGTCCATCATGTGTGTTCCTTTTTCCTCTAAATAAGTTTATTTAATCAGTTATTTTATTTTTAAACCAATTAAAAATTATTACATACCGTAAAGCTCCTGTTATATTGGTAAATATTCTTGGCACAAAATTATGTTGTTTTAATTCTTGTGTTGTTGTTTGCCCAGTTGTATTCATACTATACAGAAATAATGATGATTGGTACGCAATCGCATATAAAGCTTCATTAGGTAATAACCAACAACTTGCGGCATGTGGAATTGGCATATCTGTAGTTAAAAGAATGTACATTTTAAATTGTAACTAAAGCCATTTAAACTATAATTACTAGTATGATTTGACTGTCCAAGTACGTAGAATGTTGATGGAATACTAGCCATTTGCGCGGTAGTTTCATAGAATATTGAATATGGCTTAACATCATTGTATCCCTTATAAAATGTATCAGGATGTGGAAAGTTTAATCGATGAATACTTCCTACAGTGGCTACTAAAATCACCATGAAATCTGGCAATTCGAAAATTCCTACAGATAAAACTGGCGAATCAGCAAACTTATAACGAATGTGGTTATTAATCAAATTGTAATCCAAACTGATTTCGGCTAGCTCCAAAATATCGTAGGATGTTCTCCTGTTGATTATATTTGAGTTTAAAGTAAAATTATTAAGTTTAAATATATATTTTAAAACAATGCAAACATTACCAGTATATAAATCGATTTCTATTTTGTATATTTGATACATTTTTGTAGGAATATCCACCAGCTTTTTCAGCAACTTTTATATCTTGGAGTGTGCTGTGTGTCCCACCTTATATATACAATATGTTGTGTATAGATGGAAACATAATTAACCCTCAAAATAATACATACCTAGATTTAAAATAATTTCTTTCCATTTTTCAGGATTAGATTGATCAGGTATTACTTCACGATAACTCATTAAGAATTCTTCCATTTTAATATGAAATATTTTTTTTTGTTCTAAATGAATGAATTAAATTCTCCCGCAAATATTATTCAGAGTATTAAATGCCGATAATTTAAAAAGTGACAATTTCAATTTTCGATTTACATTCTGGACGGTCCCTATAAACAGAAACCCTTAATGTTTATACAAGATGCGTTCTAGCATCCCAACAAACATTATTGGGTACGTACCTAACGGAGTGCATTTTTTATACGGAATTCCATACCCAAAATGAAACTTATATTATTAAGAATGCGACAATAGGAAAATTTATGATAATGACCAGCGTCTCTTTAAGAAAGTTTCGTTCAGTTTCGTTAAGTTTGAACTGTCACGAAACAATTCTGTAACGAGCGAAAATTACCGCACAAACTGTAAGAAATGTCAAACAGTTGCGTGTAGATAATAGTTTTAGATTGGTTATTGGTATGTAAAATTTACTTATTTAAATTTTAATATTGTATCTATTATTATATTTACTTTTTAAATACATAATATAATATATTATTAGTTGTGTAATGTATAATGTATATATTATTAGTTGTGATAAAATACTATATTGCCGGAATATAATACAATTTATTTTCGCTTTGTACACATACTTCACAAATAAATTTGAACTTTTGTAGGTAAAAGTTTATTGTAATTCGCGTATTGCGTTACAGATCGGTGGTCGCACTGTCAAATTTTTTGTAAAAAATCTCTTCGTTCAATTCCGTAAGGTATCGTTACAGATTCTTACAGACTCGCTGGTTAATGCTTAAAAGCCATATGAGTTGAAATATTCTCAACTGAAACAAAAATATGACCCCGGCAACCAACTTATGGTGTTTTTCCACAATGAAACATATTTTTTCTGCAGCCAAACATTAAAATCTGCAGCAAAACCAAAAAAAGAAAGATAGTGTTAAATTCTACTTGAGTGACAAAGACAATTGTTTTTTTTGTTGTTTTTTTATAGCTAAATTTTGTAGTATATGAAAGTTGACGCATTCCCTAAATAACCTAAAAAAATCACAAATTTATGTGTACATCTCCAAAATAAATTGTGTATTTAATTTTTTTTATGAGATTGTCCTATTTTAATGAATATTTATTTTTAGATTCGAAAAATTGGTCCGATAATATTTTATAATTTTTTTAAAATTTATTACGACACTATTATCAAAATATTTCAATAATATCAAAATTTTATTTAATTTTTTAACCTCAAAATTTTAGTTGTTACCACACTGAAAATAAAAATAAAATGAATTTAGCTATAAAAAAAAATAAGCAAAAATTTTATGTGTGTGTGCGAGAAATATTTTCTCGTCCAAACACAATTTTTATGTGCATGTATTATTTTGCAGCAATTTTCAACCATAAAAAATATTCCAATTTTATATTTTTTTCGGTTTGCTGCCATAATTATGGCGATAAAACGAAAAAAATACAAAATAATTTTGTATGCACAGCGTGCAGCAAAACTTGTCCGTCTCACTCGTACAAAAGTTAAATTTATATTTTTATCTCACGTTTTTCGTGCATATAAAATATGTTTCATCGTGGAAAATACTCTTTAACATAACAAAATATTTATAAATTGACGATTGGAAATAGAAAAATAGCGCCACTCACGGGCACTAGCCATACCAAATAGCATATATACAAATCTGACATCTCGATGTCTCTATGTGTTTTCAGTACTAATTGTAATTTGCAAGTGAAAGTTTTGAATACAATTTTTAAAAGAGAATTAAACGTTAGAAATATATAACTAGAGCCGTTGAAAAAATAAATGTGTAAATTATAAATAAATAACTTTTGTTATGTGATTTTGTAACCATATCAGGAAGAAAATCTTTAACCAATGCTACCTATTTTTTCATGTTAAATGATTAAAAAATTCATTATATGATTAAAAAATTTAAAGTTTATATATTATAATCAATTTATATGAAAAATTGATTATTAGTTATAACAAACGTTAAATTGTTTACATTTTTTAATCCTACAATGAACGTAACTCGAAAAAACAGGTAGAATTGTTTTAAGATTTTTTTGTTGATATGGTTACAAAAGCATATATCAAAAGTTATCTATTTATAATTAACACATTTATTTTTTCAACGGCATTAGTTATATATTTCTTACGTTCAATTTTCATTTAAAAATTGTATACAAAACTTTTAGTTGCAAATTACAATTGGTACTGAAAACACATAGAGACTTCGAGCTGTTATATTTTTATATATGTTATTTGGTGTGGCTATTTGCCACCAGAAATCCATTCCAATCGTCAATCGCAACACCTGTTATGTTATGTTGGTTGCCTGGTCATATTTTTGTTCGAGTTGAGAAAAGTTTACTACAAGCCATCTTGTAACTTTCGTTGATACCGACAAACAAAAACCGATATGAAAAATTGCTTGTATTGGTCAAAACCCTCTTTACTACAAACCGTATTCATTGCATACTCATGCTATTTAATCATATACACATGAGAATGTATTGCAAGTAAAAAACGTGTCGATGTATGATTTAGAATATAGTGTAAAATAAAATAAACATTTCTATACTATAAAACAAAAGAGAGTAAAAATTGTCAAAAAAAAAAAAATTACAAGACAAAATTGAGGTTATCTCTTTCCTATACAAAACACAAATAACAAAAAAAGAGACGAAAAAAATCTCATTTATCCATACACATTAAATAGTGTGCGTAACTTAGAGATAAAAATGTTAAATAGTGGTAGTAGGAATGAGAAAATTATACTTATTTTTTTGGTGTGGATTTTTACAATTGAGTGTATTGGTTGGTATACACTCAATTGTGTATATAGGTTTTGTTTAATTGTGTCAACGAAAGTTACAAGACGTCTTGTAATAAAGAGGGGTTTGTACACAAGCAATAACCTCTCTATTATACAAGCCGTCTTGTAATATTCTTTGTATATTTTTTCTTTTTTTAGAGAAAATTTGGATAAACATAAATAAAAAAAAAATTTTATTTTATGTTTTATTTTTTTTATTTTAGTCCTGTAGCGACCATCGCTACACACACAATTAAAATTATTCAGATATTTCGTGCAATTCCATATAATTCGCTAACGCTACATGTACACTGTACATAAATATATATGGAGCGTAAAGTAGCTATTACACATAGCACTCGGTCGCCATGGCCTGATGAGATGACAAATAATTTTTAACAAAAATTATTTACGATTCCTCATCAGATCGAAACTGAGCTTTGCTTCGCACAACATCTACATCTGAATAATTAAAATAACGACACGTCACCGCCGTCGTTATAATTCGATCTGATTAAAATAACGACGTCAACCGCCGTCGTTATAGTCCCTACAATCTTTTCTAGGACCAAAGCTCACCATACTCTTTCGCGGTTATTTTAACGTCCTACTTTACGCAAACGAGAGCCAAATCGAGGACGCACGAATACAGGTTCGCGTTTTTGAATATCCATCTGCGCAATGAATTGCACCATGCCAGCCTGTACTGACTCGTTTGGCCCATGGATTTTGCACTACAACAGGGGGTCATAGTTGTGTTCATCGACATCACCGATCGTAATCAGATGATTAAACACCGATCGTAACCCGGTACATCCCGTCTCAAACACCGCGGCTATAACCAATGCGCCAATTGCTCGGTAAAAATTAGCTCTGGAATGTAATACATATAGGTGTTTTTTTGTTTACAAGTTAACATTTTTGTTCATAATCTTGTTCCGCTGTGATCGTGGGCGATCGCAAAGTGCATGATTTCTTTAATGCTGCATTAAAATCACACAAATAATCTTCAAATATCCAGATAATCCAGCACCAATTATAAACTCCTCCAATTCATTTCGTCGCACTAATTCTACAAAATGTCGCTTCTTAAGTAATTATAAAGTACTCCGAGAGTCCGAATCGATATTTTTAAAGTTTCTGCATTGCGTGAGTGAATTTCAATATTAAGGTTTCTTAATGTTTAACTTTGATGTCTGTATCGGAAACCACAGCCTGTGACAATGTGGAATTTCGAGTTAACCATTAAAATGTACTAGTATCGTGTTAAAAACAATTGTATTACGGTGCACAGATAATTATACCTGCGGTCAGGTTACACGTTGTTACATAAAAAAAGACAAAAGCACTTGGTTTTACAGTTTTAATATTAACGTTCATTCGGCAGTATCTACTTTACACTTCTACTACTAAACAGTTAGTTTTTAAAAAGAGAAAAAAAAGAATAAAATTGGTGTTACCGCTGAGAGGAAATTCATATAATAATAATAAAATAAAATAAAGAGACATCTATCAACGGGTAGGGTTTTCGTTTTACACCCGCGTTAATATATTCCCTCGAAAATATATTGCTATCCGGTAATTTTTATAAAGGAACAGCTCAAGTCATTTATTAATAGAAGTTACTGTACATTAAGAACTTTGACCTGTCAGATATCTCTTTTGAATATTTTTTAGTGTATTTTTTGCTGAGATGATTTGTTGCTAATCACGTTTTTTTAAAGTAACCATCTCTCTAAGGGTTATATCTATATTTTGTTTGCACGAAACTAATACGGCATCTTTGCCTGTTTTAAATTCATTTTAGAGGTTTTATCTAAAGTTTAATTGATATCGCTGACAACCGAGTATCATATTCTGTAACAAACTTTGCAGCTCAAAACGCTGTGTTCGAGTTACAAAATCGATTATAAGAAAATAATACTGGTTGTAAATTTAATATGTTTAAGAACAAATCACATTGTCTAACCTTTGCAATATTGATAAGATGGTAGAGCGATAAAGTAAATAATATAGTTCATGAATTGAATGCAAGCTGATCAAATATTTATTGTTTAAGAGTATTTAAGAGTACGTCTTAAATCACAAACATTAATTTTATTTCAATTAGAGCCAAAAAAATTCGGTGATCCTCTATATAGTTTTTACTTAATCACAAATCAAACTTTGAAGCTGTGTTTATATTATTAAATGGTTATTATTTTTGGATGCATAATATTATGAGTAATGCAAAACATTTACAAAAACTCATATTTGACTGATAACAATTTTCAAAATAACATAAAACCATTTGAGTATTTGCTACTCGTATGTGTATCAGTTCAATTCTGAATATATGTACATAACTACATAGTATGAATGATATTTTATAAGAAACAGTGTGACGCTTAAAAAGAAGCGACCTCATAATTTTCATAATTTTACTTAAAACACATTTTTTATTGGTTTTTGAGTAAATCTCTTGCACCCAATTATGATTTTCAATAGGTTTTTTGGTCGAACTAGAACCACAACTAAAACCACGATTTTGACAAATGTTAATACAATCAATAACTTACTAAACAATGAAAAGAAAACCCGATTTCACTGGGCTATGAATTTTGATATTTGGAAGAAGGGACTTTAGGGGTGCATGAATTAAATTAGGAAATATTTTAAAGTACATGCGCATCAACGATATCGATTATAGTTTGAACTTTAGTAACGGTATTGACTATTGGAACATTCCACCTAGCGGGAAATTATGAAGTGTCAGTTGTTACAATCATTTGACGTCTATCAGTTTTGTTTAACAAGTTCTATAGTACAGTGTTGAAATCCGGTTTTAAATATTAATATTTTTATAAATTAAACTCATTAAATTAGTAGTAAAATCGCAAATTATTTCATTGTTCATAGTTTACCAGTTGTAAACTCAAAATCTTGTGCTTTGGTATTCCCAGAAGTTTAACTATGTAAAAAATTAAAATGGCGGCAACGTTTGCGTTCATAGAGAAATTGCGTGGAAGAGATAACTATCAGGCATGGAAATTTGCTACACAAGCATATCTTCAAATGAATGACCTTTGGAGTCATGTTGAGGGCACATGCAAGGAAAGTGATCCAGAAAAAAAATTGAAGATTCAAAAGCCAAGGCGTCGATTGTTTTATTATTGGACAGTGTAAATCTTTCATATATTCAAAATGCAAATACGGCGAAGGATGTTTGGCACAGTCTGAAAGTGGCATTTGAAGATTCCGGTCTACTTCGTCATGTAGCATTATTGCGTGAACTAGTTTCAACAAGACTAGTGGATTGCGATACGATGGAATTTTTCGTCAACAAAATTATTATGACCGCCCACAAGTTAAAAGGTACCGGCTTGGAAATAGACGATAAGTGGATTGGCACATTGTTGTTGGCCGGATTAAGCGACGAGTACAAGCCCATGATTATGGCGATAGAAAATTCTGACACTAAAATTTCGGCTGACTTAATAAAAATCAAACTACTTCAAGAAATTCGTTGGGATGATAAAATTGAGGGCTCTGTCTCTGCATCAGCCGCGTACGTGAAGCCAGCAAAGTCAAACAATTTTAAGAAGAAGAAGAAACAAGTAAAGGACTGGAAATGTTTTTGATGTGGCGTAGTAGGTCACTTAAAAAACAAATGTCCCAATACGAAGGCTAATCATTCGTCAGTTTTTTCGTGTTTGAGGGCATGCAATATTAAATTGAATGAGTGTTATATAGAATCTGGTGCCTCTGCACACATGACATGTGAACAACTTTGGATGCAAAATCTCAAACCAGTGCCAGAATCAGGGGAGGTCAGGGGAGTAATGTTTTACTCTAGCTACGGGTGAATAATCGTATAGTAAATACTAGAGTTCATGATGTTCTATACGTGCCAGGACTTTGCACAAAGTTATTGTCAGTTAGTCAGTTAGTAGGCAAAAGTTTAATTGCCAAGTTTAGTGCAAATGATTGCAAAGTTTTTGACAAAAACAAGAAATTACTGATTTAGGCAAAAGTAAATGCAGGGATGTTCAAAGTGACACACACGAGTGAAACATGTTTGAGAGTCAAAGTTGAGAATTCATGGAAATTATGGCATCGACGTCTAGGACATGTGGGTCACGATAGCTTGATGAGATTATGAAATGGATTTGTGGACGGGATGACTTTTGTCGGAGGTCAACAGGACAAGTGTGAAACTTGTATAAAGGGGAAACAGACTCGCCTTCCGTTCAAGGACAGCAAATCTCGGGCTTTCAGATTACTAGAACTGGTGCACACTGACCTGTGCGGTCCAATGCCAGTTGATTCATTTGGCGGCTCGCCAATGGATGATTTTAGCCGCAAGATTTCCGTGTATTCCATAAAAAACAAATCAAACACCTTGAATATTTTCAAGGAGTTCAAAGCTTTTGCGGAGAATCAAACGGGTCACAAAATAAGAACGTTGCGATCAGATAATGGAACAGAATACTGCAACAAGGAGTTTTCTAAATTCCTCCGAGATTCAGGGATACAGCATTAAACAACTGTACCCTATACGCCAGAACAAAACGGCAAGGCGGAAAGGATGAATCGTACACTGGTGGAGCGTGCGAGATGTATGCTTCTTGACGCAAAGCTTAACAACAGATTTTGGGGTGAAGCTGTCAACACAGCGGCTTATCTTGTGAATCGTTTACCATATTGTGGGGCTATTGATAAAACGCCCGAAGAAATTTGGTCCAATAAAAAACCAGATTTATCGTACTTGAAAGTTTTTGGATGAAGGGCAATGATCCATATTCCGAAACAAAAGCGCTAGAAATTTGATTCGAATTCAAAGGAATACATCATTTTTCTGGAGGACCAACGCTGTGAAAACAAGGTAATTTATTGTAACGAATTTTCTAATCATTTTTATCTATTCAAAGATGATAGCAATTAAGTGGGGGATGAGGAAATTGTTACAACAGCAATTTCAGAAGGCGTATCTAGATCTCAAAAAAGTGAGAATCTAACAGCTGAAGATTCAATTGACGTTTTGGGTAGTAATCAACCGTCAAATGAGGAAGAGAACGATGTTTCGTTAGAACCGCGTCGTTCATCGAGAGACCACAAATCGACGAAAATTAATGACTTCGTTTATATTGTATCTCGTGTTCAATTGGATGATCCATTGTCAGTGAAGGAGGCTATGAGCAGCTCAAATGCGTTTCAGTGGAAAAAAGCTATGGAAGAAGTGTATCGTTCGTTAATCAAAAACGAGACGTGGTCGCTTACAGATTTGCAACCTGATCGTAGAGCAATTCAAAGCAAATTGGTTTTCAAGACCAAGTACAACTGAAAAAGAGTGGTAGATCGGTACAAGGCTCGTTTGGTAGTGAAGGGCTGTGCTCAGCGTAAGGGCATTGACTATGAAGAGACATTCTCGCCCATAGTTCGCTACTCGTCGATACGTTTTTTGATTGCGGTAGCTGTGAGATATGATTTAGAGATCGATCAGATGGATGCGATTACAGCGTTTCTTCATGGCGATTTGAGCGAGAAAATCTATATGATTCAACCTGAAAAGTTTAGTGATGGAAGTCAACGTGTTTGCTGTTTGAAGAAGTCGTTATACGGACTCAAGCAGTCCAGTCGTGTATGGAATCAGCGTTTGGATACTGCCTTGAAGATTTTTGGCATGAAATGCTCAAATTACGATGCACGCATTTACTATTTAATGGATGGTAATAAGATGTTGATTGTGGCAGTATATGTTGACGACTTGCTCATTTTTTCCAACGACAAAGTTTTGAAAGCTGAATTGAAGTTTTGTCTTCAAAAGCAATTTAAAATGAAGGACATTGGTGAAGCTAAATGTGTGTTGGGCATGCAGATTACGCGAGACCACAAGACGGGAACGATTTCAATAAATCAAAGCCAGTAAATTCAAAATATACTAGAACGTTTCCAACTGGCCGATTGTAATAGTATAAGTGTTCCAGCTGCTCCAAATCAGAAACTTAATTCAGAAATGTCGCCGAAGAATGAGTTAGAGTGTGAATCCATGAAGGATGTGCCATATCAAAAAGCATTAGGGAGCTTGTTGTTTGCTGCCCAGGTATCACGACCAGATATACAGTTCGCAGTAGGAGTTGTCAGCAGATTTAATAACAATCCAGGCGTTGCTCATTGGTTGGCAGTACAGCGGATCATGAGATATTTGAAAGGTACAATCGAGATGAAACTGACGATCCAACTAACGGAGAAGACTGCTTTTTCGCCTAGAACAAAGCATATAGATGTACGTCATCATTTTCTGCTCGAGAAGGTTAATGACAAGATGGGTAAATTTGTTTACGTCAACACAAACAATATGTTAGCAGATAGCCTTACCAAACCAGTGACAGCAGAAAAACACAGGTTCTGTTCAATGGGAGTAAATCTTGTAAAGAGTTGAATGCTGGAAAATAAGGCTCTAGTGGAGGTGTTGAGTTATTAAGTGTGAGAGAGCCTTTATTTTGTTTTGTTTTTAATATTAGCCGTTTGTGGCGTTCTATTTCCTTCTTGTACTTTTTCTCTAAAATAAATACCTCGTGTATGGACGCTTGTCTTTTTTATTCGGATTATATTTCTTTTTATTTAAGTACATAATCACATCAAAATCACAATACAAATATTGGTGTAAAAAGCGCTACTTTTATTTTTTCCGATAGAGGCGCTTTTTCTACTTGTACAATCGTCAATAGTTACCAAAACTGTTGTTTCCAAAACAAACGATTAATATAATTACGTCATTTACGTTTAGTTTAGACAGAATTCATTGGATTTCATGCAGTAAATTAAAAAATCTTACGTTTATTATTAAAAAATATCATTTTTGCAATGTTTCATAATTATTTCTACTTATTTTTCATTAGCCTTTTTAATATCACACAATCCCCATTAACGGCCCCACATCTGGAATTTAAATCTATATGTACATATTTTTTTAATGACCATACATAAAATTGCAATTATATAAAATGCAAAAATGAATCAAAATTGTAATTTGGGTATAACTTTTAAGAAAATATTTTTTTATTTTCGTCTACAACATGTATGATGTAAAAACTATAAATTTTATTTTTCGGAGCACCCTATAGTTGTTGATTATACATTTACATATTTTTTATAAAATTTAAAACAAATCAGTTTATTTTTGTTTTTTCTCTGTATGACAATAAATTTCGACTGTACAATATATTTTTTTATTTACTTCAAGTTATTCTTTTTCTTTTAATTTTAAAAATAAATTTTCTTAATTAAGAAAATATTGTGTATTTTCATTTCACTCTAGTCTTTTGTTTTACATAGCTCGTCAGTATTTTTTTAATGAAAATATTATAATTTAATAAGTACTAATAAATTTATTGCATATATTAAATGCAGTGGGTTTACTACTATCCAATCCCGATAATAAAAAAAAATACCGTGCCTGCAAAAATAGTTGAGTTTTACAGTTGTAAAAATATTTGTTTATTTCGAATATGAAAATATTATTTAAAGTTATTATAAAATTATTAATGGTGATATTTTTTTTTTATAATGTGAAGATGGAACTTCCAAATAACGATGGTATGTCTAAGTTTGTTAAACAAAATTATGCGTCTTCAACGGCCACAACAAATATCAATAATAGTTTATTTCCAATACCAAAATTGAAAACAAATACAACCGACATCAGTGTAGATACAAAATCAATGCATGCCAATTTTGTGTGGAATGAAGATGAAGATTTTTCATCAGGTTAGCAGTCGTTAAAATTAAAATCAGTTCTATGATTAAAATAAATTTTATTTTGCAGGAAATTCAACGAAAAATCATACATTTGAAATTAGTCCTTTATTTCCTTTAGTGATGGTTTTAATTATATCAACTTTATTATTTATCGTGATTGTTTATAGACGGTGGCCGGGTTTATGTGCGGGTATAATTGCAGGTTGTTTGACTTCAATATCAGTTTATATGTTAATGATAACTCTGAAAGAGCAGAGGTTTGTTTACGAATGACGTTCTTTTTTGTTTGACGTTGTTTATTTACAATATATATTCATAACATATTAATGTATAGTTTATTGTAAGGTTGAGAAAAGATTAAATGAAATTCGTAAAGATCGTTTTATATTTTTATTAAAATGTTTTTAATGTGGTTGTGTTTTTTAACGAAAATATACTATATTTTTATAAAAATTTGTTTAATATGTAAATAAATTGAATCTTCTTATGATGTTGTATTATTGTACATAATATAAATAATAACGGTAAATCAAAATTTAATGTACAATTATAAAATATGTGTATTTGATTCTACCAGTAATATAATATAAATAAACTAACCTTAATAACCGTAGATACGTTCCAAAAAAAAAAAACCGTGTAAAAAAGACACGTAGTACATAGAAAAAAAGGGGATTAGTTCCAACCCTGAAAAATAGGTAAAATAATATGATTCATACAAAAAACTATTATGAGAGTCTTTAGTAAAGCCAACTTAAATTTTTATGTGCATTCATTCACAGTTTATTTCATAAAAACAAAAGGCAATTTAATTCTTAAAGTAAATCAAAACAAATTAAAAATCATCAAAAATTCATAAATAAAAAATTAAAACCGTGATGAAAATAACGTAGGTTTATTCAGTGTGTTTACATTTGGTCTCATGATACCCGGCTCATTCTTCATTCGTTTTACCTTTACCAACAAAACCGGATTCGTCGAAACCGGTTTTATGGGTAAAGGGGAAAAGAATGAAGAGTGAATCAGGTATCAAAAGACCAAGTGTAAACACACTGATTCGCTATCATCATCGGATATCATCGCGTTCGCGTGCGTGGTACTGGTTCTAAATCGCAATCATCACATATATATTTTTACATTATCAGGTTTCAAGTGGGAGGTTCTTTCTGTGGTATCTTCGACAAGATTAGAATTTTCTCTTACCGACTAGATAGCACTGCACTTGACAACAAAATCGGTTATTAGCCGTTGTGATCCATTTTTGGATATTATGTCTTTGTATAATTAATGGTAACGAGCCATACAAGACTTGAGATTACATTGAAACTATTGAAACTGTGCAGTCCTTTCGCCAATAGGATCGTTTGTGACGAAATGTAAATAAAAATATTTTTCCTTAGAATTTAAATCGTTCTAAATCGAATGAAATCGTGTAAAATGGAATCAAATTTTTTTTCTAGACCGTGTTAAATCAAAACCGTGTAAAAAAGACCATGTAAAAACAGAATTGAAAACCATTCAAAACCACGCGCATTCACAACCACGTAATTGTTTAAGGCTTGGTTTTCATCTCGTCCAAATTTCTTCGGGTGTTACGTCACCTTTAATACTCGTGTAGGAGATTGGTTGGTTATGTAGCATGCCGTTGATACTGCTTCCGTCCAGAACTCGTTACATAATCCAGCATCAATAATCATAAATTTCACTTTCTCAAGGATTGTCCTATTCATTCTTTTGAAGACTCCATTTTGTTTCCAGTGTTTATGGAAATGTGGTCTGGTAACATATTCCAGCTTTTTGCAAAATGTTGATATGGGTCTAGTTAATATATTCACCACCATTGTCGGTTCACAAACATTTTATCGACTTCCCGTTTTGATTCTGCACAAGATTCTTGATTTTCCTCGAACTTTCTTGCAGTTTCGAATTTTGATTTTAACATATAAACAAAAGCTTTGAGAGCAAAATCGTCAACAAATGTTAGGAAATAACAGCTTCTTCTTATCAAGTCTATCTGCATAGGACTACACAAATCTGAATGAACAAGTTCCAAAATTTCTTTAGTATATGTTTCGGATTTTTTAAATGGTTGGCGTGTCTGTTTACCTCTTACACATATCATACAGTTGCTGTGAAAATGATCAAGTTTGACCTCGGATGCAATACTACTTAATGTTCTCATAACTCTGCAACTCAAGTGTCCAAGTCTACGATGCTATAAATCCATTTTGGGAATTCCTTTAACTAGATAGGTTAATGCCTTTGGTCGGTTTAATTTGTACATGTTTCCCACTAGACTTGCGGGTGCAAATAGTTCGCCAAATTCATTGAAGATTTTACATCCCGTCTTGCTAAATTTAACATTATCCCCGTTCACGACCATTTGACTTACGAACAATAGATTTGCAAATAAATCCTTGATGTACAAAATGTTTTTAATAGTTACTTTCTGGATTTTGCATTTTACTATCACAACAACCTCAGTACATCCAACTGAAGTTACTTTCAATTTTGAGTTATTTGCGACTATAACTTCATTATTCACTCCATCAGTAACCTATGTGAACCAGTCATTTCTCATGGTCATATGCGTCAAAGCTCCGGAATCCACGTACCAATCGTCGTGGGTGATAGCGTTTACTGAAAATGTTATGTATAGCAAACTTTGTGCATTTGATTTTCCTTGGCGAACAACACTTTTATTTTTGTTTGGGCATTTTATTGCAATATGCCCATAGTTGTTACAATTAAGACAACGTGGGCCTGCTATTGATTCTGTTTACTTCTATTATTATTGCGCTGCTTTTTGTTGCCATTCTGAAAGTTTTGTCCATATAGGGCAATATCATTTGACACGTTAGGCAAAGTTGTCTTCATATCTTGCAATAATTTTGTTTTGATGGAATCCACTAATTTTGATTCCCGAATTCTCAATTCCTATAATCATTGGTTTTTATATCTCTGGTAAGCCTGCCAACATAATTATACCGATCCATCCTTCTGATACTTTTAATTGAATTTGTGAGTTGTGTTGAGTGCTCAAACGCGGTTGCCAAATTATCTTAAACTTCCTTTGCCGAAGCCGCATTTTTTACATGAACATAGTTGATTGGTTCTATCAGCAAAATAATTTTCGATTTTGTATTTAAATCCCTTTTTATCTTCTCCGGTTACCAAGACACATTTGAACAGTTCTTCCAGCTCCAAATATGTTTGAACAGCGAATTTCCACGTGTAGTAATTTTCATGGCCTTTTAGCTTTCCGATTTATGGTAACTTATTTGTCGCCATCTTGTCAGAAATTTTACACTAAAAAAGACGCACAGATATCTTTCGGGAATATAATTAAGAATTCGCCGGTTTATATATTCTTATTTTCGGAATATAAAATGCTTCACCCTCAATTTTATATTTTTAATGTTTATTTTAAACAGTTGGGTCTTAATAGGTGGGCTCATAACCTGATGAAATGTAATATTTTAGGAAACGACAAAATAAAAGAACGCATGTTAGCTGTTAAGCGACTCGAAACGAACAAGCACCGAGAGCATAAACATTTATTGTAGGTATACAAGTTTTATACAAGACATTACATATATATTAGGTTATACTATTTTCAAAAATTTTTAACCGTTTACTTTTAACTGTCTACTTTCTGATGGGGACCATTTTAATTTATTTTGTTTTTTTTATTACTTTTTGGAGTAAAATAAAATGTTATCAACAAAAAAAAAAAAAAAAAACTGCTAACTTTGAGAATGTTAACGAACTTTCCAAATCATTCGTTTCAAAAACCCAATTAAGTAAGTTGCAGATAATTTAAAACCCTTGAAAATAAGTCCTTGCAAAATAACGACCTGTACGAACACTCGTTGTTAAGTTATTTTCATTTTTAGTTTTTTTTGGTGATATAAAAATTTACGCTTTATGCGAAATTTTGAGGGCAAACATTTTTTTAACAAAATCAAGGAAAAATTTAACTATGTTTTATGCGCATTGTAATCACGGTTTTGCTAAAATTGCAATAACTTAACAACTTACAACTTCGCTTCGATACCAATTCTCTGTGTGTGCCATAGACCATAGCTTGATAATGACGTTGATTTTGGATGAAAAACCATCTTTTTATAGACACTGCGCATTTCTATCTCGGAAGCTATGTAAACAAACAGAACTGCCGGATTTCTGTTCGGGATAGCCACACGTAGTCTTAGGGAAGCCAATGCATCCACTAAGAATTACATTTTTGTTTGGGTTTTGGAATGGTGGTATAGTTAGTCCATTTTTCGTCAAAAACGCTGCTGGGAATGCTATTACCGTCAACGGCAACCATTACAGAGGCATGCTAACCAACTTTAAAGGCCTCAAATTAACGTTATGAGTGTGGACAACCTTTGTTTCAAACAGTTTGCGCCACATGATTTGATAAGGATAGATGTTATGCGGATAATCCGGGGAACATAATTTCAATTGTAAAACATAACATTGCGAGATAGGCGCCGAAATCATTAAAAAAGTTCTTTAAAACTGGACTTACAACTCACAAACGAACAACTTCTTGCCAGTCAAACCATGCAGTTGATCTTCACGACGACAGCGATTAGAAAATTACAAAGAAAATTAATACTGTTAAAAGAATTCAGAAATTTTGTCGAGTTTGGCTGGCCAAAAAAAATTGGGCCGAAAATATTCCCCAAGCTTATTGCATAAAAAGTCTTGTCAAGATTTTTTGGCAAATAATATTAAGCTTTTGTAAGGCATGAAATTTTAAGCCTACACCAAAAATTTGTCAAATATTTAAGAAATCAATCATCAATTAATCAACCATCATCGAAAAAACTTTAAACCGAATTAAATTCGATGATGGTGTTTTATCGGAGTTGCGTGGAATTAATCTTGAAAGTTTGACGCAGAGTTTATGTTATATAATAGATGTACATTGTATGGTTTATAGGGTGAAGCATTGTATTAGTTATAAGAATAAAAATGTAATAGTTGAGAAGAGGAAGTCAGACAGATACGGTGAATTAATGGAGTAAGACTGAAATAAAATAACAAATAAAAAGCAGATAAAATCGCGTTTAAGTTATAACAATACTCTAATGGGCTGGGAGCTATTGCTTTTTTCCCCCCCAAAGATTCGACACTTACTTTTGCTTTTGCTATCGCAGTTCCTTTGCCCCTTGCGAATTTTATTCCAATAACAAATATGTTTGTTACTGGGGTTTATGGATAGCCAGTTTAAGAAGCGAATGTTTATGTCTTTTCTTCTCCCTCAGTTTATTTATGGTGAGGTTGTTTTGTTTTTCATGCTTCAATTAAATATGGATATCCTCCAAAGATGTTTCAATGCTTGTACCAGGCTTAGTTTTGGTATTAGGAAATAATATTTCTCCTTATTCGAGTATAGTTTTATGGTGTAGATTATTTGTATTTTTATTGAAGTTGTGCAATTTTTTAGAGTATTTATTTTATAATTTTAAATTTTGTTAATTGCTTCCATATATGCTTTTCCTCCTAAAACAAAATTTCTTATAATTACTAATTAAATAAAAAAAGCAAATTACTTTTTGCCAATGCTAATCTTTATACTTTTGACATATTAAAATTGTCATTACTGAGTGATCTACAGTCACAAAACCAATTTATTTGGGGAGATTTTCTGCTATCATTTACCAAGTTAATAGAGTGGGAATTCACTGGTTCCTTTATGTGCGTTTTGCGATTCAGAACAACAGTGAACCAATCTCTGAAGAAAAAGAACACTATTTGGTAAGTTAAAAAATCGCTGTTGGCAACGATGTCTACTTAAATAATAAAATAAACTTTTTTTGGTTGCAAACTTTTATCTTTTATGTATTTTATGTAAAACGTGAAACCGGTAATATTTGAAGCAAAACTCCTTCAACCTGCAATCCTACATTGGACAATTTGGCCATTCAACTTTATTATCGGGCTTTGCAAAACAAACTAATTATATTTATTTTGAATTTGTGTAACTTGTGCAACATATGAATTTGTTTCAAACATTTTCATTATATAAGGGAAACATGTTGATTTTGCCTCATCACATATTATGGTTTAGTTTTTCAAAGTCTTCTTTTCAACAGAGCGCGTTGCAATAATTAAACCGTCAGTGGATTAATAGCTCAGTGCCTGTTGTTTCTGAATGAAAAGAGCACTGATCTTAGATTAACTTGGCTTCTCCTGGTTGTTTAGTAAAACAAGAACAGACTCCAGTTTGTCCAGGTATGGGCAAACCAAAGCTTATAAACAAAAACTATAGATTTATAATATAATAGTTATAATATTATGGTTATAGTTGTGTAATGTAATGTATTGGTTAAACTCAATAATTATTATACATTAACATTTTATTATTTTATTTTAATTCAAAGCAATATGTTTTATATCTTATTTTACTTCACATTTTTTTACTAACTGGCAATACTGCCAACTAATATAAAACTAACTATTTTAGTAGGATTCCTGTACTTATAATAATTCATTATTTAGTATTCCTGTATACAACACATCTTCCCCTTCAACGATTTTATTTTCCTATAGAAAATAAAATTTGAAAAACAGCATATTTTTTTTTTAACAGATATAATCTTTTAAATAGGAAGGTGGTTTAATGTTCTTCCTGATCGAGATTAGCGTGAGGAATTGTCAGATATGCTTGAAATATTTAAATTATTAGACTGGACTGGTACATTCAAACTAAAACGATTTGTATATTATTTACGTTAATCGGATTCCTCCGCTCTGGTTGATGACAATCCTCACCAGAACTATCTTTATGACTTTTAAAATTAGGTCGCAATACTTTACCAATTTCATTCTTTATATATGAGCGGGGGCTTCTATGATTACTAACAATTTTAGCTGGAATCCATATATTGTTCTTAAGGCACGCTTTGAGTTGCGCCACTGGATGATTTCTATTTTTGGCTATATCTACGCTTTTTTCAGCTTGTCCATTCGAACGGGCATATTGTGGACTTGACGTTTTTATTTCAAAATTCCAGCATCTACTAAAATTGTTCATGTCTTTAGATGCGAACAGCATATTATCCGATATGATAGTTTTGGGTACATCGTGTGTCGAAAAGATTGTTTAGATCGTATTGAAATTATGTCAATCTACTTCGAATAGTAGTCAGCAAGTATTAAATAATCTCTATCATACAATGACATAATATCTAAGGCTATTTTTGAAAAGGCAGGTCTGGCTTCTCTTGTAGCATTAATAGTTCATGGCAATTTGGCCTTTGACATTTTTCACAAGTTCACTGTCACTGTCAATACCTGGCCAGCATAAAATTTGTCCGCTGTTTGGTTTTAACTATTCCGATGTGGGATTCATGTAATTTATCTAGCATTTGCCTACGCATACTTTTTGGAACTATTATGCGGTCGTTTAAGAAAACTAAACCTTCTTTACAGTAAATCTCGTGTCTAAATTTCCAAAATTGTTTTGTCAACTCTGGTAAGTGTTGCTTAACATTGGGCCAACCTTTATTATACACTTCTATCAAAGCTTTGAGTGTTGGGTCATTTTCTATTTCGCGATTGAGTTGTTGTTTTCTGTCATCTGTTACATTGATGGTATACTACTTCTTTGAATTGTTTAAATCCCTCTGCTGATTCGTCATTGAGGAACGATCGCGAATAATGATCTGCTATATGCATTTCTTTGCCCGGTATATACTTCACTGTCAGATCATAAATCAGTAACTTTATTCGCATTCGCTTTACGCGAGATGAATTTATTTTATTTATTTCCTTATTCATAAGGCTTTTTCAATTGCTTTTATTTGGTTGGGATCGGTCCTCATACCCTGCTTATTGAAAATATGGCCCAGAAAAACCACTTGTTTGACCTTAAACTCCAGTTTGTCTACATTAAATTTAATGTTGAGCTGTTTAGCTCGTTCGATTACTTTCATTAAATTTGTATCGTGTTCAGTTTCAGTTCGGCCAGTTACCATTATATCATCGATATAAATTATAGTTCCTGGAAGATCACCAAAGTTTCACTCATTTAGTCGCTGTAACGTTTCAGGGGCTATGATAGTACCGAATGGCAATTTTTTTAAAGCTGTAGCATCCAAAAGGGGAACTAAACGTACACAATTTACATGATTCATCGTCAATTTGGATTTGATAGAATCCGTCTTTCAGATCTAATACGAAAAAGTAATCCATCCTAATTAAGTTCGTAGTAAGATCTTGAAGTTAGGGTATTTCGTAATAGTTCTCCTCATTTAAAAATTTGGGGTCCAAGCATAATCGCAACGAACCATTTGGTTCCTGGACAACAACCAGATTGCTTGCTTATTCTGTGGGTCCTTTCACTTTTTCTATTATATTGTTTTCAACAAAAATATCGATATGTTGTTTGACCTTATCCCTAATAGCAAGTGAAATACGACGTGGTGGACGAGATACTGGTGATACATTTTCCTTTAAAAGTAACTTAAGTTTGTCTGGAAAAGTTCACAGTCCTTCAAAAACAGATTTATTGTTACAAATAAAGTTTTGCTTTTCGGTGGCTATGGATTCGATAACTGATTTCATTTCTATTTTACCTGTATCAATCAAACCAAACCTAATTAACGTTTGAAGACTGAGAATCGGTGTAACATCATCCTCAATCAGAGCAAATTTCTCACAAACACTGATGTCTCCACTTTGAATTCTTAAACAAACGTATCCAAAAGTATAAACTTTTGAACCTCCACAAGCATACAGTGGTGAAATTGACCTTTGAATTTCATATTCTGTATTTAGTTTGTCAAAAATTCGTTTTGGCAACACATTTGTATCAGATCCCGTATCCAATTTAAAATTTATTAATTCGCCATCTATCAGAAATAACTTAAACCACCCACCTGTTTTGTTCCATCGGGGAAATTTCAGTTTTGGTTCCTTGACCTAACGTTTTTTGACTCTATACTATTAAAAAGGTAGTCTTCACAAATTGAAACCTCCTGTTTTGAATTTAATTCGTTTACTTTTCGTGATTTACAACAACTTGTTAAGTGATGAAGTGCACTGCACCTCTGAAATTTCGTTCACCACAACGTCTACAATTTATTTCGGCAGAAAACACTTCAATTTGTGAAGACACCTGCTGATAATTTTTTTTTTACAATTTAATTGAGTATGATTACTATTCTTTTTTTTGTAATTAAATCTATTAGACTCATCATATTTAAAATTATTAACTGTATTTGAAGAATTTGTACTTAAATTTTTGAATTTTCCTCTAATTTCGTCAATATCAACTCCTTTGTTTATTATTTTTTCGGCTTGAGATGTCATTCGTAATTCGATTTTACATTTTTCTATTGAATTTCAACGTTGGATTTGATAATTTTATTAATTTTGTTTGCAGATCTGCATTTCTTATTCCGAATCCAATTTGATCCCTTATCATTGACTCTTTTTGGTCGAATTCACACGTTTCCGGAAGCAATTTTATTTCCTTTAAAAATTCATCAAAGGTTTCATATTCCAATTGATTTCGAGTATAAAATAGTTGCCTTTCGTAAAGTTGATTTGTTTTTGGTACGCAATAACTTTTAAATTCCTTGAGCACTTGCTCAAGCGTCAATTTTTTCTCATCTTCAGCCACACAATCGAACGTGAGATAAATTTCTTTCAAATTTATTGTAATTATTTGGAATATCTCCTTTTAATATCAAAGATGTTGGAGGCTTTAAGTTGTCTATTATCTTTTACTTTTTCCCGGCTATATTTTGAGATTATGTTTTTCTCTAAAACCGCATAATTTTGTTTTTCTCGTTTTTAATAAAACTTTTATTTATTATTTTACTAACTATCAACTGCGCCATGTAATGTAATGTAATGTATTGGTTAAACTCAATAATTATTATACATTAACATTTTATTATTTTATTTTAATTCAAAGCAATATGTTTTATATCTTATTTTACTTCACACTTTTTTACTAACTGGCAATGCTGCCAACTTAAATAAAACTTACTATTTTAGTAGAATTCCTGTACTTATTATAATTCATTATATAGTATTCCTGTATACAACACAAGTTGTATTTGTTGTAAATTTGTTTTATTAATAATTAATATGCAGTCGTAAGAATTGGGCGCTGTAAAAAAAATGCAACATTTCGTTCTAAAACTGTTTTAAATACTTTGTGTTTTTGATTTATTTAAAATTAAATGTATTATTATAAATATTTATTTAAAATTAGAACACATTTTATTTGGTTTAAATATTCTTAAAACTATTTGATTATTCACTCATTACCGTTTTCGTTTTCCTAGATTTTATTGGTAGGAGTAGCGTATTCATAAAATAATTTGGATATTTCATAAATTTTTTTTAAAAGTCACATCCAAAATACAAGAAATAATAACATAACTAAAACAGTTGTTGTATGGTAATTAGTACTTGCATTGCTTCCCCAACCACATTCAATATCATTTTTCAATACCTAAAATCATGCAAAAATTGTATTTATTAATAGTTATTAATAAGAATTATGCTATTTATTACCTCAATTAATTTTTGGTTGTTCTTATTTTCGCAAGTAGCTTCTCGCAAATCGTTATTTAGTTTACATATTTCTAAATTTTTATACTGAGATTTAACTGATGTGCAGATATATTGGCGTTTTGTTCTTAACCAAAATTCTATCCATCTATTATATTTAATTAAATAAAGTTAAAATATTAAATAAAATTTTAAATAAAGTTAAATTGTATATCAATGTAAGAAAATTTACCCAATTTCACAATCACATTTAAGATTTGTTCCAGAAACTTTCAAATCTGTTAGCAACAATGTTTGCGGTGTGCTCGTAAATGTATTTGGATTTGGTATTTTCCTTAGTGATGGATTATCATTTCTTAAATCTAACGATATATTTCTTAAGTTTCCGATATTTTTGAACATATCATTGGGCAGATGAGTGATTGATGTATTTTTCAACTGGAAATGCAATTTTGGTGACTGTACACCATTTAAAATGTTTTCAGCTAGTTTTTGAAAACCGTGGCCCGTCACTACTATTTCACACAATTTTTCTGGCAGTAAACCTTCCATTTCCCATCTTAAATCAGTTTTTATGTCTACACCACTGTGTGAGCCAACTACACTATCAAAGTCAGATAATATAATTGGATCTGAGATCCATAACGAACGCAAATTGTGAACATTTTGAATTATTTGCGGTATGTTGAAATGCATAATATTAGAGTAGCTGGAAATTTTTAAAGTTCTTAAATTTATCATAGGATCTAAAGCTCCAGTTTCAAATGCGGATAATTGAAGTTTAGAAATATCCAAAAATTCCAATGTGTCGGCTGCTCCAATCAAAGTTGAATTTGTTATTATTTTTATAGGATTGCCAGCTATTGATAATGATTTTAATAATGGCAGCGAGTGTGTTATTAAAGGAATAAGAGTTAAATTATTATAGCTTAGATCAAAATGACGTAGTGATGATATATTTCCAGATAATTCTATTGGAATTGTTGTAAGTCCATTATAAGAAATTTTTAGTGTTCGCAAATGTGCTAACGGTAATTCAGGAAAACCATTTAAAGATAAATTATTTAGCCTAAGTTCTACTAAATTATTTTCTAGTCCAATAAATGTTTTTCCAGTGACATCAATTTCATTATTGTGTGATATATCCAAAAATGTTAAATGGTATAATGTTGCAAACACAGCGTCTTCCAATCGAATTATTCTATTATATGATAAATCCAATGATGCTAAAGACTGAAAATGTGTCGTTTTAATAATCATAATTCAAATTAAACAGACATTTTTTATTTACCCTAAATTTCGAAAAATCCATACTATGTATCGATCCAATATTATTATGCGATAAATCCAAAATTGCTAGTGATAATGCGGCTAAATTTGTAAATGATATTGTTGGAACTTTGGTTAGCTGATTATGCGATATATCAAATATGGTCATGCCTTCTTCGAAAAACAATGACTCTGGTAAAAATTTTATATTATTATGAGATAAATCTACATTTTTTAGATTATGAATTGATCGAAACAAATCAGCTGAAATATTTGATAAACGGTTATGTGACAAATGCACAACTTGAAGCTTTCGAGTATTTTGAAATGTTATGGAATTGATTTCAGTTATTAAATTATGAGACAAGTCAAGCCATTGCAAATGATATAAATTTCCAAATATTTCTCTTGTTGTATTCTAAAATTATTATTTTTTAATTACTTCAAAATGCTTAATGAATTTAATGGATATGCTTACCTTTAATTTGTTGTTATTTAAATATAAATGTGTTACAGACATTTCTATCGGTCTAAAATAACCATTCTGTATGATCGAAATATTATTATGGGACAAATCAAAAATTCGAATGTTGGAAAATAAATTATAGTCTAAAATTTAAAAACATATTATAAATATATATACTATACATATTATTAGCTAGTTATATAATATTTCAATATCTACGTTACCATAAGTTAAGCCTTGTGTATTATTTTGATTTAACAATTCATTTATACTATTATGACTGAAATTTACGTGAAGAGATGATAATGATCCCACCTAAAACAATACAATTAGTTTATTTTAATTTTGTTGTTATTATTATTTTTTGGTAAATAGACACTCTAATTACCTGATCAAGGAAATGAAAATCAAACGTTTGCAGAGCATTGTATGAGACATCAAGCAGTTGCAATCGTGGTAAGTTCTACAAAAAATATTGATTAAATAAGAAAAATGTTACATACATCAATCACTATTGTCTAAGTGACTATTGTTTGTGGATTGTTTTATGTAGGATATTATTGTTTATTAAGATTATTAAGAACATTTCCAAAGCTGTTGGTCCTAGTTACATTTCATTTATGGTGCGTTCAAACCCTTCTATAATAAAAGGACATCGCCTATATCTCACGAGGGGGTACCGGTCGAAACTAGATATTTTACAACTGGATTTTACGAAACAGGATAATTCAAAACTGGATATTTTAAAACGAGATAAGGTACAAAACGGGATATGGTACAAAACTGGATATTTCAAAATTGGATAATTCAAAACGAGATAAGGTACAAAACGAGATATGATACAATATTGGATATTTCAAAACAGGATATTTTGACATGTGATTTAAACTTAAAATGGTTTTTTAGGAAAGTTCTGCAATATGGCCAATTAGGAAGAAGGGACTCGGCGAGTTCTTAACCGATTTTGATGAAATTCGATATATAGGATGAAAATGTGATTTTAAAATAAATTTTTTCAAGTCAATGATTATTTTAATAAGATGAGAAAAGCAGCAATTAAAAAAACCATTTAAGTGAAGGAAAATTCTATCTCTCTGCTTAAAATTATTCAAGTATGCAACCTTATTGGCCATATTCCAGAGTTTTTCCCAAAAAGGTTTTAAAATCAAATTTAATTATACAATTAAAGCAAAAGAAACATTAAGTGAAGGAAAATTCTATTTGTCTCCTTAGAAATATTCAAATCTGGAAGCTTACTGGCCTTATTCCAGAACTTTCCCAACAAATCATTTTAAAATCCCATTTTCATCCTACATATCGAATTTCATCATAATCGGTTAAGAACTCGTCGAGTTCCTTCCTACCTCGTCATATTCCAGAACTTTCCCAAAAAATCATTTTTAATCCCATTTTCATCCTACATATCGAATTTCATCATCATCATCTAAGAACTCGCCGAGTTCCTTTCTTAATGGCCATATTCAGGAACTTTCCCAAAAAATCATTTTAAAATCCCATTTTCATCCTACATATCGAATTGTATCAAAATCGGATAAGAAATCACCGAGTTTCTTCCTAACTGGCCATATTCCAGAACTTTTCCAAAAAATCATTTTAAAGTCCCATTTTCTTTCTACGTATCGAATTTCATCATAATCGGTTAAGAACTCACCGAATTTCTCCCTAATTGGCCATATTCCAGAACTTTCCTAAAAAATCATTTTAAAATGCCATTTTCATCCTACCTATCGAATTTTATCATAATCGATTAAGAACTCGTCGAGTCCCTTCCTAATTGGCCATATTTCAGAACTTTCCTAAAAAATCATTTTAAGTTTAAATCACATGTCGAAATATTCTGTTTTGAAATATCCAGTTTTGTACCATATCTCGTTTGGTACCTTATCTCGTATTGAAATGTCCAATTTTGAAATATCCAGTTTTGTACCTTATCTCGTTTTGTCAAATCCTATTTTGAAATATCCAGTTCTGAGCGGTTCCCCTCACGAGGGCATTTACAAATTGTTCTACATAGGTTTTATACCTCACAAATACATTAGAAAGTATTGAATTTGTACAGCATATGGATTGGATGAATTCGGCTTTTATTATAGATGGACCTTTGGTTGCTTAGCCTTAAAGTTTTTAGCTAAAACTACTCAATTATAAGAGTTAATTGATGGCAAATTTCACAGTATCTGCCTGAATCTAGTGATCAAAAAATCAAAGCGGCGTCAACATTCCCTAGTAAACGAGTCACACTGTTGCATTTTTAATTTATTAAGTATTGTTGAAGGTTGCTATTATTTACCTACTTTAATCTTTTAACATTAGTAAATACGTTGTAATTTTTGGATGTTTATTTGTATTTAAATACGATACCACAGTTTAACAAAATTATAATTCCTTAAATATAACAAATAATATTTGTTAAATAATTCGTTGAAATTTTAATATTTTAGCTAATTTTAATATTTATATTTGCTTGTGTTCACTATTCTAGATTAAAGTCCTACTACTACATAGACAGACAGTCAAATCTAACAAAGGTCTGTTTTAACTTGGCATTAGGACAATACATAACTTCTGTCATTCTGTACTGGCTCGGCTCCAACCGGATAACAACACCCCAAGGGAAAAATCCCTTAAATGAGGATACTTTTATACCACATTCCTATTGCAATTATCATGCATCACCCATTCAAAGCACCGTAGCTTTTTCTCCTTACAATTGTTAGGATGTGGCGGCAACACTAACATCGATAATCAACATCCTTTTTTTTTTGTTTATTGGGTTAATAGACGTCAGTAGAAAAAACAACAAAAATGAAGCAAGAAGTAATTCAATGCTGGCGCAGTAATCGAAATTGGGTTGGATAGGTTTAGTTCATAATCTTTAATAAATATTAATCATCAATCCAATAAAAAGTAATACTTAAATATTGTTTAAATCATAACCTATCGAAATATAAAATATACAAATTTTTTTTTGGTATTAATAAAAACACGTGCGAAAAGAAAAAACATAACCTGTGAATAAAAGTGGAGTGAAAAATTGACGGAACACCGACCGTCATTACAAATCGTAGTAACAAACCCCACAAGGATGCCCCAACAAGGATTGTTGTATTTGTTGTGATACAATTATTGTAAGTGTTGTATTGGTATAATATTTGGTGACATAAATATTTAAATTTTTGGTGGTACACAAAGGACACTGATACTTAACAAATATATGACGATTGGAATGGATTTCTGGTGGCAAATAGCGTAATCGGTGGACCCGTATAAAAATCTGATAGCTCGATGTCTCTATGTGTTTTCAGTACTAATTGTAATTTGCAAGTGAAAGTAAATATAAAGTTTTTTGAATGAAAACTAAACGTAAGAAATATAAAACTAGTGCCGTTAAATAAATGTAAATTATTAAACTTTTCAAAATTCAAAGCTTTTGCTACTGTTTCATAGGCGATAATTGAAAAGTCAACTAACGAGGCTACTTTTCAAAAAAATTTCGTATAATTGTGTGACGTGATGTCGTTGTGATTGGTAATTTGTTTCGAAGTTTCGTATAAAAAAAAATCAAATAATCAAAAATGGAAAAAAAAATTCTATGTGCATAATGCATATGCATATACTAATATAACGTATAAATTACTTTTTTTTATACTTACATAGATGCATTCATTATCCATTTTGACTTATATTGGGACAGAAAAACCAACCGAATAATGTATTCAAGCCTTTATACTGGACTCAACCATTTATTTAATGAAAATAGTTTTTTTAAGACTGGACTAATATGTAAATAATATATCATATAAAATAAATTATTGAATTATTAACTACACAAATGTTGGTTTATTATTTAAAATTCATATAGTAACTATCCTTGTAGTAAATAATCTTGTAGCTGAACTAAGGCAGTAATCGCTACAGGGCTTACAAAAGGAATGCCGACATTTCCATTATCCCCCCATAATTCGCTAAAATTGATTCTAGCTATTGATTCTAACTATTTCGACTTTTAATCTCTTCGCAGCAAATGGTACGCCTTTTAAAGCATTCAGCTTTTAAATATTGGCCTCAGGCGATCATTTAATTGGGAAATTGTAGTTGCTGATGTGTCGATGCCTATCATCGGAGTGGATTGTCTTAAAGAATCTGGATTGCTTGTTGACATACATAGACAGAGGCTCATTGATCCGTTAATCTTTGTGTATGCAACCGGTGCTTTATCAACCAGCCAGGATCCCTTACTTTCAGAATCGACATATCAGCACTACTCGTCAAAATTCAAAATTTTCGGAAGTTTCTCAGCGAACTAAAGGATCCCAGTGCATCAAACATTTCACACCGACTTAAAACCATTGGACCACCGATCACCTTGGCACCGGGCAATTTACTGATAGTAAGGGCAAAGTTCACCAGACAATGATGGCGCAAGTAATTTGTAGACCAAGAAAGAGTTCTTGGTCCAGTCCTTTACATTTGGAACAGAAGAAAAATGGTGAATGGAGACCATGTGGAGATTACCGCGGTTTAAATCGATTCACTATTACTGATCGATAACTAATTCCACACTTTCAAAAATTTTCATATCAACTTGATGAGTGAACGGTTTTTTCTACATTGGATTTAGTTCAAGCCTACCACCAATTTCCAATTGAACCAACTGATATCCCAAAAACTGCATTTTCAACTCCTTTTAGTTTATTCGAGTTCACTAAAATGACTTTCAGTCTCAGGAATGCTGTACAAACTTTTCAAAGATTTTTACATTCCTTACTTTTGGGGCTAACCTTTACATTTGTCTATACTTGGACGACATATTAATAGCGTTTAAATCTTTCGAAGAACACCTAAAACTTTAAGAAATTGTTCTTAAAAAATTATCAGAATATGGTTTAATTATTAATACCAGCAAATGTGTATTCGCTTCTCGCGAAATTCAATTTCTTGGACACACAGTCAATGTGCAAGGCATTTTACCTAATCCCGAACGAATTAATGTTATTAAAAATGTTAAGCGTCCTTCAACGGTTAATCATCTCAAACGATTTTTGGGTATGATTAACTTTTACAGACGTTTCATCCCAAATGCAGCACATGACCAAATCTTACTCAACAATTTTTTGAAAGAATACAAAAAAAAACAGTAAAACTCCAATAGATTGGTCAACTGAATCTATGAAGTCAACTGAAGCTTTCAACAATTGCAAGGAAAAGTTGTGCAATGCAACGCTTCTCGCACATCCGTCTTCTATAGCATGATTAACAAAAATGATCGACGCATCGGTTACGGCAATTGGATCAGTGTTGCAACAGTATTTTATGGACACATGGCAACCACTTAGTTTTTTTTCGGTTCATCTAAATAATACGCAGCAAAGATATAGTGCTTATGATATAGAGTTGGTTGCAGCTTATTCTGGCATTAACCACTTCAAATATCTTTTAGAAGGTCGAGAGTTCACTCTATTCACCATTCAACAGTAATGGTAACCGTTTTTTAGAATAAAGCATATTTTCATGTAAACAAAACATTTGTGGGAGTGATTTCAAAATGCCTTTTTACTAAAAATAAAAAAATGTTAAATTCAAAAATGTTCAATCGTTTTTTCTGTTGGTCCATTGCCTATTATTATAAATACTGGCCATGTAATCGAGTCAAAAAGGAAATGAGAACTAAAAATGTATATTTTATATTACATTTTGTTGTTATTTACCATCATATTTTTATTTGTAAGTGTAAACTAATTAGACATACACTTTATCTAGTTATAGCGTAATAATGATATAACATCATATAATGAAAGTTTAAATACTGAATTTTGAGTTATTATACAAGTAGTTATGTTCTGAAGAAAATACAACGTGCGTATCATATTAAATGTTCTATTTATTTATTTCGAAATAGTATTAAACGCATATTTAATTTTCTTCAGAACAGATCTATTTGTATAAAAACTTGAAGTTCTGTATTAAAACTTTCATTATGTGATGTTATATTTGTTTTACGCTATAACTAGATAAATTGCATATCTAATTAGTACCCTCTTGCACATAAAAATATGACGGCAAATAACAAGAAAATGTAATCTAAAATTTATTTTGTAAATTTCCCATACGAATGTCACATTTCTCGTATTGTTTATCCCTAACATTCAACTGGTGTTCATCGGCAGAACCAATTAAAAAATTACCCTATCGTCATTTTGAATGCATGTAAATAGTTTGTAGAATTCGTCATAAACAAATTTGTCTACAACTTTCCATATGAAAATAGTTTCGAAATTAAATAAGACTTTCATTAGTTATTTTCGTTTGTGTATTCATATAAATTTTAGTACGATAACATAATATAATTAACGAAATAATCCAATTAATTGTATTTGTTTAGCACACATATGTACTAAAAGTATTCGTACTCATATATGTATCTACCTACGTTAATATTTTAGACTTTGTTTAACATGGTTTTTGACAGCTATTTTATTTGGGTTTACATTTAACACGTGCTAGTTAGAATTTAAATTCAATAATATCTTTATTTATTAGTGAAATAAATATTTAATTAAAAATGGATATTGATTTATCTAATAGTGAAGATGAAAGTTTTAATGATATGTCCGATGAAGATGAAAAGGTAATAAAATTTTTAATAGTAGATCGAATTCGTTTTACCTAAAGTGTTTACGTTTTTATAGTTTGCTGGTGCATTTGCAAAAGGAATAATTAAACCGGGGTTATATGTAGAGGAAAACCTTAAGCCAAATATAAATAATACAGTGAGATTACGAAACAAATTAGATGAAATAACGTTAAAAACTGATTGGATAGAAAGACTTGATTTAATATGTGATTTAGCTCCAGCCGCTCCAGAACTACAAATTCAATTAGAAAAACATCAACAAAAACGTGAAAACATGTTTAAAGGGAATTTAAAACTCGCTCGTATTCCGGCAGCAAACGATCCTGTTTTAAATGATTTTAAACGGGAAATGATATTCCATCGACAAGCACAAGGTGCCGTAATCGAAGGAATAAAAAAATTGCTTGAGTTAGGAATTTCTACTAAACGTCCAGATGATTATTTTGCTGAAATGGCCAAGACCGATGAGCATATGCAGAAAGTTCGATCGAATTTAATAGCTAAGCAAGAAGGACAAGCTAAATCGGAACGTATTAAACAGTTAAGAAAACAACGTAAATTTGGCAAAGTTGTCGAGAAGCAGATCAAAGTAAAACGACAGGAGGACAAAAATAAGATGTCCGATCAGCTTAAAAAATTCCGCAAAGGGAAACTTAAGAATTTAGATTTTCTAGAAGATGCAAAATCACCAAATAGTGCTAAAAAACACGGTGGTGTAACACGAACATCAAGAGATAAAAAGTTTGGGTTTGGTGGAAAAAAACGAGGACTAAAAAAAAATACTAAACAGTCAAGTGGAGACCTAGATAAATCAAGTAAAAATAAACGACCAGCAAAGAATCGACGAGCTCAAAATAAGGGAAGAAGAAAGAATTAATTTAATTTGTATAGAAAATCATTGTCACTAATAAAGAAAAATTAAATTCAACGAAACCATATAATAAAATTATGTATTAAATTTCATTATACAAACCTTGAAAATTATATACAACATATTATGTATTATGCAATGTTTTTTAGTAGTAGGTAGTTAACGATGTACTTACTTGAAATGCTTCATCTTCGATTGTGTTGATTTTGTTTCCCCGTAAGTTTAAAACTTTTAAAAAGTCCAAATCTAAAAATGCTTGTCTTTCAATTTTTATAATTTGATTGTCGTCTAAATGTATGTATCTCATACACTGAAATAAATTTTGTGTTAAAAATTGGGAAGCTAATTTGTATGGTTCTGGTTTCTATACCTGTAAATCTGCAAACGTATTAGAGTTGATCGTTGATAGCTTATTGAAACTTAATGAAACATCTTCTAGTTTGTTATGCAGCTCGTGCTAAATAAAAAATAAAAAATAACGATAATCATATTTTCATTCAAATAGGCTCGCGTTTCTCGTGCTTCTAAGCCTAGTTCTCATTAGGTACTTGATTCAAGTCACTTAAATTCAAGTAACTTAAATGGCTTGACTAATATGAACGTGTTATTTTACTTGAATTCAAGTTTCAAATAGAGTTAAAGTACTTTCGACTTTTATATTCAAGTAGAGCAGCTAGCTTAAAATATAAAATTGACATTTATATAAAATGAATATACTTTAATATATCAACGCAAAATTGAATTCAAGTAGTTGGGTTCAAGTGACTTGACTAATGAGAAGTGGACTTTATGGCGAATTTACATTCAACAAATTTGGAAGAAGTTGATCTTGAAATCAATTTAGTAAAGTTAAAATAAAAACCAAAATTGCAATAAGATTTCATTTTAATTTGTGTGAGTAACCAAAAAATAGTATAATAAACTAATTGTATACATGTATTGTCATTTTTTTATATGTTTTGCTACAAAAAGATAAAACTTTTCATCTTGTAAAAACCATCTTTTTTATAACAGTTTTTGGGTTTGGACCTCGGGTTTCATCTTTTTATTTTTACAAGAAGAAATTTTTTCTCGGTTTGGCTTGCATAATTTTTCTATCTAGTGCCTCGGTTTTTTTCAAGTCGAAAAATTTGTTGAATGTAAATCGGCTATAAAGGCACATATTTTGCAAATAATCTTCATAGAACAGTATGAATCAACCGGATTTCATACTTAATAGCCGATTTACATTCAACAAATTTTTCATCTTGAAAAAAACCGAGACCTAGATTGAAAAATTATGCAAGCCAAACCGAGAAAAAATTTCTTCTTTTTTTTTTTGTTTCTGAACTCTGCAATCTGTTCTGGGGCCGAAGCTCTCCCAACTCTTTCGCAGTTAAGTTTTAACGTCCTCCCTTACGCCGTCACCAGCCAAATTGAGGACGGGTTCGATTTTAAATCCATCTGCACATTGCATTGCTCCAGCCAGCCTGTACTGACATGGACGATGGTTCGGCCCATGGATTCTGCACTCCAACAGGGGGTCATAGTTGTGTTCATCGTCATCACCGATCGAAAGCAGGTGATGAAAAATCCCTTTTGCAACCCTCCCCCGTTGGGATTCGAACCCGGTGCCTCCCATCCCAAACACCGCAGCTTTAACCACTGCGCCAATTGCTCGGTAATTTCTTCTTGTAAAAATAAAAAGATAAAACCCGAGATCCAAACCCAAAAACTGTTATAAAAAAGATGATCTTGTTTTTACAAGATGAAAAGTTTTATCTTTTTGTAGCAAAACATAAAAAGATGACAATACATGTATAAAATTAGTTTAATATACTATTTTTTGGTTACTCATACAAATTAAAATGAAATCTTATTGCAATTTTGGTTTTTATTTTAACTTTACTAAATTGATTTCAAGATCAACTTCTTCAAAATTTGTTGAATGTAAATTCGCTATAATCCGGTATAATTCAAGTAACTGATATTTTTTTTGGATGTAACTAAATTCAATATAATCGAATCCGGTACGCACTTAAAACTAAGTTACAACATTTACAAAAAGTAAGTTGCTATTTTCCGAAGCATTGAAAGTGTTTTAATTGAAATGTGGAAAGAATTAATGAATCGCGTTTAAATATAACTCTTTTAGGTTAGTTCGTAGCATCGGAAATAATTTCCGAAGTGCCGTAATCTTTTTGCTTAAAGTTAAATTTTTTTCAAGTTGAGTATGGAAATAATGGGCCGAGTCTTTATCATATGCTGTGTTTTGATTGGTTTGAGCTCGGGATCTCGGAAATTATTTCCGATGTTACGAACTAAGCATTAGGATCAACAATTACGGTTACAAAAGCTAACTGTATTTTTGTATGCCATAAACGTTTATAATTGTTAGTAAAATAACAAGGTTTTGCACTGGCAATGTATTGTAAGAGCATTTATCAAAATTTTGCAAGTCATTGAATGCTAGAAAGTCCATATAGTTTATTCACAAATAAAAACAATCTAAATGTGTGATCTAACCTGAAACGTTCCTTTAACAATATTTTCAATTTGGTTATCGTCCATTTTCAGCGTTATTAAATTTCTTAAGAAATAAAAACTATTCTCCGGTATCACTTTTATTTTATTATTACTTATATCTAATAATTCGAGTGATATTAGCGGCTTTAATGGTTCAGTCGGTAATGTTGTAACTTGCGACGAATATCCATGTGATATTATCAGCGAATTTAATGTATGTCCAATATCCATAAAAGCGTCTTTGTCGATAGTTGAAATATCATTTTCACTAAAATCCAATTCTTTTATACCTCGAACATGTGTAAACGAATGTGGGCCAATTTTATTCAAAGAACTTCGTGTTATTTTCAAACGTTCTAAGTTTGATTCGTATCCCAAAAAATCTTCAGATGATATCACTTTTTTTGATAAATCGATTATTGATAATGAGTGTAAATTGCGAAAACTGTGATGATTTAAAAATTATTATGTATTTTACAAAATTAAATTTACAAATTAAATTAAATTTACCTTTTAATGCTTTGTAACGAGTCTAGACCCAAAGCTTTAGATTTGATATGTAGCTCAGTGACTGATTCGTGCAGAACCTTAAACATTTCAAACGAGAATGTCTGTTGTATATTATTATCATTTATATTTAATAAATTGATATTCGTAAAATTCATTAACAACTTTTCGGGAATAGAAGAGATGTTATTATTTGATAAGTCGAGAATTTGTAATGAATTCTCTAATCCGTCAAACGCACTTGGTGATATATGTTGTAGTCCACAAGCTCGCATATATAATTCTCGAATTTTTGCATTTTTAAATGCGCTGTCCTTAAATACAAAATAAATATATATTTTTCACAATAACGAAAAATGAATAATTGAAAAAAATTTAGAAATTCCAATCATTCATTTATATTTAGACTCATAATATTTACTTCAATATGCTGTACAATGTTGCCATCCAAAAATGTTCGATTTACAATTTCAAAATTTGCAAAAGCATTGGTTTTCAATTCTTTAATAAAATTGTATTCGATATGAAACGAATCTAATGATAATTTCATAGTAACACTAGAATTTGGTGTTGTGATATATCTTATTCGATTGTAGGATAAATCCAAATATTTTAATAAACGAAGTGGTGATAAGGCGTTATATGGTATAGAAACCAAAAGATTGTCAGCGAGTGAAAGCTAAAATTATAGATTAATTTGTAATTCTAACGGAAATATTAATTTTAAATGTAGTTTAAATACTCTGGAAATTCGTCCTAATCCACTTTTAAATATATTTGGATCAACTTCAATAATATTATTGCCACTTAAATCTAGAGTTTCCAATAATGGTAGTCCGCCAAAAGTATCTTTTGGTATTATAGAAATTGAATTTTCTGACAAGTCCAATACTTTAATAGTGTCTCTAATTCCAATCCATGCATTTTGATCAATGTAACTGATTTTATTGCTTTTGAGATTTAAAATTTTTAAATTGTGCAAATTTCGTAAAGCACGCGTTGGCACTTCAGTTAAACAATTATTTTGTAGATATAATTCCCAAAGTGATCTTTCCAACCCATAAAATACATCATCGGGTATAGTATTTAATTTATTATTTGTAATTTCCAGTTGAAAAATACCTTATAAAAATTTTGTTCGATTATTTTATATGAAAATTGAATATATTTATAACTAACCTGTATTTTGAAGGAAATACGGTTCTATAAGCATCAATCCAGTATTATCCATGGTAAGTGTGTACACTTTTGATATATTTATTGCATTTGGTATATTTGGAAATGGAACATTTCGACATTTAACAATCCCAAGGTCTGGCATTGTTTTTGAGCATGAACATAATGGATTAAACATACATGGCGGGTAGTTATTAATTTCGATTTCTTTTCCATGTGATAGAGATGCCCATATCATAAATGTTACAGTTAATATAACTAATGCGTATCCAAATTTTATGATGACTTCAAGACCCTAAAAATGTAGTAGTTTTATATTAGGTCATAACGAGTAAAAATTAAATTCCGATCTTAACAAATAAATAATTTTTGTGGGGCTATTATCAAAGCAAAATAGTGTAATATCATTTAAAAAAAACAGAATTTAGGCACAGATCTAATATACTCAGATGTCTTATTGGGAAGGAAATCTTGGTTTATGAACTTCAATCGAGAGGTTCACCTGAATCTTGGATAAAGGTTTAAAAATTGGATTAAATAGTATATAATACTACCTATGCAAAAGTAAATAAAACAAAATAACTAAAAGAAATGTGCAATCATTTTTTATTTCGTTTAAATAGTTTATTTTGTTCTATTCGCCTTTTAACTAGAGGCGCTACAATCTGCAAGTGCGAACGGTGATAAAAATGTTTTTATCTGTCAAATAGAAAAGGAATAAGATGCAATGTAAATTTAATTATTGTTTTATTATTATTTAACAACCATTTCAGTACAGAAAATGACAGCATTTGTTATCTTAAAACTCATATCAAACTTTATTGTATTAATTTCAGAAAAAGATAAATGAAATTCTACAAGAAATGGTTTTAGAAAGAAAATCTCATGATGTCAATGGAAGACATATTATTTTATTTCTCGTATGTGGTTAAATACTATCGTGGCCAATATGAAATAGCTTTTAAAAATCCTGTTATATATATATATATATATATATATATATATATATATATATATATATATATATGTATATATATATATATATATATATATATATATATATATATATATATATATATATATATATATATCAGGTTCCAGGCCTAAATTCACAATGCTGTCTCTATCAATTGAATATTATTAGTGCCATTTAATGAGGTCGTAATATTTAATTGAGATCCGCTTGTTATTACTCCATCTATAGATAGTTTTGAATTTCTTTCAATATCCTTATTGATGACTGAATTAAGAACTATATATTTAACTGATCTCAAATATGAACAGGATTTCCTTGGTCAGCTGGTTATTTTTCATTCTTTTGACTGCTGCTGTTATTTGATTGCTTTTTATATTTTGGCTTCTAACATTAAATTTTGGTAATTGAGTTTTTCTGGGTTTTGGAGGAGGCTTACTAAATTTGTAATCTTGAAAATGTTGTGAACAGACAGTAATTTTTTCTAATTTTAGAGACTGTCTTGTAAACTCGTAAAACTATTATTTTAAATTAATTTAGTCAGTTAACATTTTTTTTTTCAAAATAGTTTGATCACCTTTTGCTCTGGTTCTAAAATGTATCACTAGATGTCAGCCACTTTGCGTTACAGGCGATATATAGACACACTTCTATCATCTTCTATCAAAGCCCTCTTTATTACAAGGCGTATTCATCGCATACTAATCCTATCTCACTATATGAACATAAGAATTTATTGTAATTTGTAAGTAAAAAACGTGTCGAATATAGTGTAAAATACTACTATAAAACAAAAGTGAGTAAAAAGTGTCAAAAAAAAAAAAAATTTAAAAGGCAAAATTGATGTTATCTCTTTCCTATACAAAACACAAATAACAAATAACATGAACAAATTCTCAATTATCTTCATACACATTAAATAGTGTGCGTAACTTAGAGATAAAAATGTTAAATAGTGGTAGTAGGAATGAGAAAATTATACATTTTTGGGTATGGATTTTCATAGCACCAATACACTCAATTGTGTATATAGGTTTTGTTTATATGTGTCAACGAAAGTTACAAGTGGGCTTGTATATTAGAGACGGTTTTGTACATTAGTATGAAATGAATACGGCTTGTATAATAGAGAGTTTTGGTTGACATTTATATTATATTGCATTAGTATTATACATATGTATAAATTATATACATATTAAATTTTAGTGGTACTCGTTAAGTTTTATCATAAACGAACCATTTTGAAATTATCCAAATTTCTTCTTAACTAAAAATGTTCATCGATATAAAAATAATAATCTCCACCACACAACAACAACATTTATAAGTATTTTTATAAGAATGTTTATAAAAATTTGTCTTTAATTAGGAATTTAGAACTATACAGTTATGAAATTTATAGTTTATTGCGTAATAGAGATGGTTAAGATACTTGCAAAACACGCAGCGATTCGAAAATCGATTCTCGCCATGGACACAAAAATATAGTTTAAATGAAAATTAAGTTACAACTTGCACCTGTGACCGAATTTGTGATAATTGTGAATATGTGGCAATTCGTAACAATAAGCTGACCGTTTTTATTTCTTTTGGAAGTAAAATACTTCTTTTTCGTTGCTCGTACTTCCAAAAAAAGTCGAGATTAAGCATTGAAAGATTGAAACCGAAAGATTAGAATGTAATATAAGCCTTCAATATTCATGCGGAGAATCTATACCATTGTTAAGCGAGCAATGAGAAAATGCTGGAACAAATAAGTGCCTCAGCGAAATAATTTATTTTTGCTTTTTGACTAAAATTAAAAAAAAAAAAATAAAATCATCACTTCCAATTCTAAATATATATATATATATATATGTATATATATATATATATATATATATATATATATATATACATATATATACATATATATATATATATATATATATATATATATATATATATATATATATATATATATATATATATATATATATATATATATCACCTTAGTAACAAGTGGCGGGTTTACTCTTTTTTAAAAAGTTTCAATAAAGTGTTGTCCGAAAGTTTAGCAAGACACTATATTTTAACTTCCAGGCCGCTCGAATTTAAGCAATAACAGAATATTTTATATTATATTTCTTCTATAAATTAATTTGTATTTGTCTCTTATACATACAAACTCATTATCAAACAAATAAAAAATAAAAACGATAATTTAAACGATATCTTCTACAGATGGCACTATAATAGATAACCAAATAAAAATATAAATGG
Source organism: Tipula confusa (assembly GCA_963556175.1). Lineage (NCBI taxonomy): Eukaryota > Metazoa > Arthropoda > Insecta > Diptera > Tipulidae > Tipula > Tipula confusa. Next base: position 136,003,126 of record OY744477.1, on the reverse strand, counting down.
TTTATTTCATCGATTATTTAGGTGGGCTCCTCGATTGTAGTACGTAATTTTCTCACTACAATTGGCACAATTAACATCGTATTTTGATTAAACTACACCTTACTACTGCCATAAACAATCTGGGTATATTAGATCTGTGGTTTAGGTTTCGGAAACCACATTTGTATCGTAAAATCAACGAAAATAAATTTTATTTGATATTTTTGCGGACTTGCGATGGAGGCACTTCTAATGAATGAAACATTTTTAGTCCTATTTAAACCATCATATCGTAACACAGAATCTGTGATTATCTGTGAAAACATTAGTTTAAGAGAAAGTTTTACACCAGAAAATAAATTATTTCACATAGATATTATAATTTTAATAAAATCACTCGACACCATAAAATGATCACAATTAAAAGAACTAACCATTTTTTTAAAACAATCAAATCACACTTGTAGTCTTAAACACTTTACCACTTATATTATTTGTTTCTTAAGAATTTCTTAAATAAAATTTCATTACAATTTTTAATAAATAAATTTCATAATTTTACGAAAAAATAAATGATTAATTTTTGACAAAATATTCAATTTAAAATTTTTGTACTGCAGTTACTATTCGATGGAACCATTAAATTTAGTGTATTCGAAATAAACAACTAGCGCGATCGACATTTCACTTGGTTTTGATTTCGTAAACTATAAATTATGTTATAGACACATGAAGAATAAAACTATATAAAAATGTTAAGTAAAGAAAACGATAAATAAGAAATGAAAAATATTGTTTAATTTAATTAAGGAGTTGTTTATAGTTATATAATATATTCGATTATACTATGAAAATCAACATACATATACATACAACAAAAAGTAAATATCCACTTTAACTATTTAAAATTATATTAGGTTATTAAGTTATGGCCAATGGCCAATGTCGATAAGTAAAAATAAAGAAAAGGTGTGAGTTTCTAACTTTAGCAAGTAATTGCGCTATCTAATTTTAACATTGAAACCCATCTACAAATATTTTAAAAATTAATGATGATTTCTTCACAAATACGACTAATTAGTGATGCCCTTCTTAAAGTGAGTTTAATCAAATAGTTACTGCTGTTCTTCTTGCCGATCCTATTTTAATTGTTTGTGTTTAATTTATAAGTTATGTTCCTTTTTGTGAACTATATTTTACAATTTGGGGTATCAGACAAATCAATTCAGCCATGGTAGCTTTAATTGGGTACATTTTATTACATTAGAAAGTAGGAAACGACAGCTGGGGTAATAATTAGCAATCTATTAGTTAAATTAAAATTAATTTGCGTGATGAGCTTTATAAGTACTACAAACTGATATAAGTGTTGTGGATGGCTCGGGAAAATGTTGGAATATGAATTTAATTAAACACAAGTGTGACACATTTTGGGACTAAAATTTAAGCATAATAACTCAATTTTCTTGAAATTTTGATAAAAACTTGGGCATGTTATTTTTGTTAATCGCTGAATAAAATAAAGAAAATATAAAACAAAAGGCATTATAGAACAAAGAAAAATAAAATGTTACAAAATATCTAAATGGAAATTGGAGCTAACGAAAACCCATAAGTTTTTTCTATAATAACTATGTTTAATCGATATTTCAGTTTATGTTTTAATTTGAAATCGTTTGAAAAATTACATTTTGTTTGCTAAGGCGGTTTCTAGGTTCGGACATTTAAATTATCATTAATGAACTACAGTGAAACTCCGTTTAACTCGGAATCGCACGGGTCCAAAAAAAATTCCGAATTATACAATTTTTCCGATTTATAAGATTTTTTTTAACTAAAACCAAAGTAGATACATACAACATAATTAAATTAATTTATTTCAACAATATAACAAGTTTTATTTCAGAATCACATTTGTTGTCTGATTATCATAATTCAGACATTCATGTAATTAAATAATAAAGGAACATAAACTATACAAGCGAAGTACCGGCACGTTTATTTGGATTAATTAAAAAATTACAATATCGATGTTTGCTTTTGCGCCATTTCTTTGTCTTGCACATACGAGGCTTTTAATTTTGAAATTGAATCATAAAACTCATTTTTTCCGGATTGTCGCCCATAAATTTCAAGAGTTTTAAATGCTTGTATGACCTCTCTGTTCCCAACCTCAGCAATGCCATCTTTGTCATCGTCACTCACGGTTACGGCTTCTCCAGGTCCTGATGTAGTATTATCTGCAATAATTTCATCTAGGTCTATAAAATTATGCTCGGTTGTGGTACTATCATCGATAGTAATAAAATCTGAGGCACTGCAAATCGTGGACCCAAATGTAGATTGTATTAAATTATGAATCTCTACTATTCCACCTGTAGCAATTTATTCATCGGTAGACTCAGAGTTTGACTCTTCCTCCCCGGCAAAGACGAAGCCCACGTTGAGAAAACATTTGGTAACAGTGTTGACCGAAATTTGTTGGCACGCAATTTTTAAAAACTGAATTGCATCAAGAATTGAAATTCGCTTAGCGAGCGTGGAAACACTGCTGCAGCTTTCCATTTGTACAAGCAAGTTTTGTAGCATAAGCTTTCTATAATTTACCTGAAACGATCAATGAAAAATATGTAAAAATGTATGCATGTAATATTTTAAAGAAAATTTTTATTAATTTATTATACAAACCTAACTTCATATTAGCGATTATCCCAAAATTAAGTGGTTGAAGTTTAGCTGTCGTGTTGGGTGCATGAGACGCGGCATTATCTAGAAATAGCAAAATTTCAGCATATCCGACGTGGAAATAATGTTTCGACAAGTATACGTAACTGATGAAGATTGCAAGTACCAGAGAATTATTTGGCGCGAAAGTGCGAAAGAGCCATTTTGAATTAACGGTCAATTTATGGCCATTTTGAATTAACGGTAACATATGGTAAGGCCAGCGCAACTTTCCTAGCAACAAGAAAACTTAATAAAGCCGCAGAATCTCACAAAAAACAATACCCAAAGGCAGCAAACCATATTGGCTGGGGCTGATCCTGGTCAAGAGTCTTAAAGGAACAGGTAATAATAATCCCATCCAAATCAGGCTTTAATTTACAAGAGAATGGTAATCCAACGAACAATCCATTCTAGAACAAATTGATCGCGGCTTAAATGATCGAAATTGAAGAGTTTGAAATTAAAAAATCTCAAACAAGCAAAGTACTCGGAATATATTGGAACCCAAACCACTGGAACCCAAAAACCAAAACGGTTAGTTTGTGATCTAGAAAAGGAAATTTTTTTCTCAGCCAAAACATTTTTCATTTTTAAATTCGGTTTTGAGTCGTCTATCTACAATGACACATTTACTGGCAGTATTTTTTACCTGTGAAACCAGAAGGAGAAAAAAATCTTATTTCCTTTAGAATGACAAAGGCAATCGTTTTTGGTTTTTGTTTTTTTTTGCTTTTTTTTTGTTACAACAAAACTAAACATTATTGTCTTTGCCACTTTAATGTAATTTTTCTCCTTCTTGTTTTACAGTAAAAAAATACTGACAGTAAATGTTTCGTCGTGGAAAACCGACTTTACTTAATAAATTATAACATAGATTAAATTATAGGAAGATGATCAAATTAGAACAAAAAATAAAAGTTAGTAACGGGTATCTCTAATACGCTGACGGGTACTGCTAGTTTGAATAACAATTTTAAAGCTTTTTTTGGTTTACTGTACAAAGTGTAAAAAAATATCTTTCAACTAGCTTTTATTTAATAGAAAGGCTACTTGGTTTTATTTTTTAGTCCTTAAAGGTCGATTGCATATTTTCGTTGTGTCGGTTTAAACTTTTTTGTTTTATTTTCTGGATAAGCAAAGTAATCGATTGAGATTTGGAAAAAACAGATTTTATTTTGGCTTTTTACTACCTTTTCTATAAATGTCAAAAATCTTAACTAACTTAACTAATAAAAAAATAATAAAATAAAAAAACTAAATTAACTTAACTAATATAAAAAAAAACTAAATCTAACTTACCCCCGCCACCAACATTAGCCTTAAGCCCGTTCTACATGCCAGCTAAGCTAAGCTAAGCGAAGTGAATTATGTTATTTCTAATAGTTTGTGATGGAAAGGCATGCTCTTATTTACTTAAACGATTAACGGGATATTAGAAGAGAAGTACCCGTGAGAGTAGAAGAAAAAAAAAATACGATCATAACAAAGTAAAACATTTTTTGTCTTCCTCTCCCAAAGAGTATATTTGGAGTCCGGCGAGCGCAACCTTTAGAACGACTATCCCGGGGTTGCTCGTTACAGGGTTGACTCCGTTTTATTGTCATCATATACTAATTAATAATATCAAAAAGAAATGTCAACGATGTCAATGCTACCTTATTGTAATTAAGATGGCTGTGACAAAGGCGAACTTCGGAACGTAACAATAAACGGTTTTACAGGTCATTGCTGACTCGTACCGTATCAACAATCTGGCTCCACCAGATTGTTTCTATCCCAAACGTACACTTTGTTTTGTTCTAGCCATCTTCTTAGGGATCGTTACACTATCCGTTTAGGATCAGCTTGTCCACACAAGTTTCGTTTTTTATTTAATTTATTTTATATGTAGTGTTGTATACCTGCTCATTCCCCCTACACTAATTTTGTTTTAAATTGTGTAACGGGTTATGAGTAGGTATATAAAGTCGTGTTTTGTGTTAATCGAAAAAGAGTAATAGTATAAATTTTGAGAAAAATGGCCAAATTAAGATTTAAAATAAAAATGAAATCAAAATAAAAATAAAAACAAAAATTTGTGAATTGATTTCTGTGATTCAATTGTGATTTATCAAGAAAAATTATCAATGAATAAAAAAATGTGGTTGCTCCCAATCTTATGGGAATCATTATAATCGCCGACGATCCATTGGAAATTGCATTTGGCTATAAACGATATCCAGAATAATTTTACTAAGTAAACATCGTCAACCTAGCTTGATGAGTTCGAATTTATAAGGCCAATGAGCAGCACCGCAACGAAATTAGTGTAATAATAAAGCATCTAAAACATAAAAATCCAACGTTGGTGGTTTTCAAGTTTGTATGGACGAACAACATTTTCAACCAAACGAAATAATGTTAAAATTATGAATAATTCCGTGGTGGTTGAAGACAAACATGAGGAGAAAGAAGACGAACATGGCCATGTTTTTCGTCATTTTGTGACAACTACGTTAATGGACGAAACAAAAAAAAAATTTAGTTAAGTTTATAATTTTATTTATTTATATATTTATTATTATTTTTTTTGTGTGTGTAAAATTAATTTTATTTAAGGCTGTGTTTTGTCGTGATATTAATTAAGTTTTGTGTTTATTTAATTAAGATTTTTTTCTTTCTTTTGTTAATTTATTAAATTTTTTCTATTGGTTTGTTTTTCTCAAATTTGATTCTGTTTGTGTTTCACTATTTATTTATTCATATAAATTAAAAATAACTGTTAAATTAAAGTCTTTTGTGATTTCTAGTGATGTGATGGTTATAAGTCTGGTTGCGTGCCGACTTGTTCAAGTGACCCCACCTTCCTATCTTCTAATCCTTTCCTGCGGTTATTCCAGCTTCTAAGCACGCCTTGCAAATTCCACGCCCACCCTGACCTCTAGCTGGCTATCATACCGCAGCAAGGCCTCTGCTGGAAGAATTCTCTTAACGCCATCGAGGTGCGGATCCCAATGGTGTCGTTTTTTAATGACAACAACTGGGACTCGCGCCTTGATCCGTTACACTTGCAAAACGTGATCGATCCATCATACTCGTCCTTTTACTTCATGAACAATATCAGGAATTTAATGATGCCAATTTTGTTATTGTATATTGTACAAACTGACCCTTGTTCTGACAAAATTTGGCTACTACAAAGAAAACCCTTTATTTTCAATTAGTATGGCATGTATAATATATATATTCTATTTTAGTTTTAACACCAATATGCATGCCCTCATTTTTTTCTGTATCTAACACGAAATACGATTTTCAATCAATATAGATTTATGAATTAATTTCAAACTGTTAATTGTCTGTGAATGTTATTGTGAGAAAAATGTCTATTTATATAATATTTTAAATTACAACTTTACAAGAAAAATTTTGTAAATATTATTTATATCTTGAAAATGCATTTTAAGAATTTTCATTGGTAAACAGAACAAAACTATATTTCACTAATATTTCCGCGAGTAGTAATTATGCTAAATACACTGTATTAAACTAAATACTTTGCTGCAGCTTGAGAAAGGCGATAGTAAAAATAATTATGTATCGCCAAAAATGAATACATATTATGCTATAAATTTTGAATATTCATTGATAGGTCTACACAAAAAATTAAGCATCGAAAATAAAGGATTCGGCACTAGCCAACATTTAAAATCGCAACTTATAATCAATTTTAAAATCCCGATTTATAAAATACCAAATTTTTTAAATATTTGTTAAGAAGATTATAGGTGCAGTACACACTCGAAAAATAATTTGATATGCGATGCAAACAGTTTCGTATATGACTCCAGCGCAAACTAGCGTCGTTTTTCGATTTATGACTTGCTCCACAAAAAAAAGAGTTTATGATGCTCCCAAGTTCGAAACAAATTGCATTTAAATTGTATATGATACTACTTGCGACGAATTACAGAACAGTTTGCATCAAGATTGTTTCGATGTATGTTAATTTGAAAATTGATATTGTTTGTGTTTATTGAAATTATGGTGCAGTGTGTATCGTAATCTATTATAATTTGTAACATAATTGTTTCGATGTATCTTGCATCGTTTTGCAACTATTTTTGCATTTAAATAATGTACGATATTAATTATATCGAAATATAACAAGTTATGTATCAATTTGAATCGCGAACGAGATCAGGATGTATCGAATATGGAATTTTTCTGATAACCCACTGGTGCTAATAAAACTAAATAAATTATATTTATTAGACATTTATTTATTTATTAAATAATAATAGTACAATTATAATATAAAATTATTGATTACAGTTCATACAATAACTATTCTTAATTGGTAAATTAAGTTATTTCGTAATTGGTATTTCGACTTGAATTTTTTAAGATTGCATTCTAAACAATACATATATACATTTCATATATTTAAACAAAATTAAATCAATTGCACATTGCATCCTATTATATAAAAATTTTTAGTTTTACATGAAAAATGTTTTTCATAAGCCTTTTTGTATTGTAATGAATTAAAATTAAGACAAATAGGATCACAGTTTTTTTCGATTAATTGAAACCCACAGTAAAATTTATCATAAATTCCAATAAATTCACTAACCAGGAAATATATTTCATTACTAAATTCAAGAATATCAATTATTTTATATAAATGAATTATTTCGTGGGATGATTTTTCTTTCAAAATGCAAAAACCTTTCTTATATTGAAAATCGCTAATAAAATATGATAAACTATAAATTGGTCTAGGAAACCCATCAAGACAATTATAACTAATATTTGAATTATATAACGATTTTTTCCCCTTTTTACTTTGTGTTTTAAATGTTGAATTTGCCCATACATTACTCATCATTTGTTGGTGCCTTTTAGCAAACGATTGACAGATATTTATAAAATTAGGTGTTATATTTTTTTTAAAATAACGATGTTTGCCTTCGTACCGCATTGTCCACAAATGAATAACAGGACCCATTTGCCTGATAACAGTGGGATAATGCAGAAGAAAGTGTTGTTTTGGTGTCAAATCTTTTTGGAACGTAGTTTTAATCGATTCTAAATGAGAACTTATTATACTTTGTAGATGTTTTATGTCAATATCAGTTAATTCATGGCGAAATAAAATTATTAATATTTCAATAACACTAAGAACAGCTTTCCATTGACATTGGTGGGCTTCATCATAAAACCGGTCAAAAATAAACGGAAAATGTGTAGCTAGGCATAATACCTGTATAGCATTTTGTCCTAAATTACTTTTTTCCAAACTAATGTTTGATGGTTTATTTCTTCGATCAATAAATCCAAAATTATATGCTGATATACAATTATTTATTTTATCAATGTTAGTTAAAACTTTTTGTTCGATAAAGAATTCAAATTGATATTTCAATACTAATACCACGAAGTCTTCTAAACCATCATGTAATAGATCCACACTAAGGTTTCTAATAGAATGGAAATATTTTAAATCGTTCAGTACTGAATTGCGACTAATACCTTTGGTTTTGATCATTTTTAACTTTGTCAATGGCGGTTGATCGCATAAAATAGTGTAGCAGTCTTCTGTTCTTAGCAATGTTAGATCTTCTCAATGTTAGATTTTTTTGTTTCTTCAATAGGCATAACACAAAATCGGAAAAAAAATTTAGCGGAGAAAGATTTAGTAAAACCAATTAGGTCGTTTGCCGCTAGATTATCGTGAGATAAGGAGACTATGGTTCCTGAAACCAAACCGAGTTCATCTATAAATACACCATCATTTTCCAAGATTTTGATATCTGCGACAATTGCTTGTAAAATGGAATTTAAATTAAAATCGTCGTGGAGATCGTTTACGTAAAAAAGGCTTACTAAAAATATATTTTGTAGGTTGGATTTTAATTGGAAGCTCATAGGGATTAAGGCATAGTGTTGAAAAGTGGAGTTTGGTTCCTCGAGAATATGTCCCGAGAGGTTTTCCTCTTGAGAATATTAAAATATAGTTATTCATAGCTGAACGTGATTAAAGATTTAAAAATAGTTCTGTCTTAAAGATAGTTTTATAGAATACAATTATCTATGATTCGAAACAATTGAACACATATTAAATTTAATATAATATGTATATCAAAAATCTCCTGGCTGGCTAAAGTCACTTTCATATAAAGCTACGTTCATATAATATAAGTTACGTTTAAATAGATTTGTAAAATGTTTTCCTGCACATTTCATTCATACTGGTCTGTGACTTTGACAAAAAGGTATGGAAAGATATTCATGATCACTATCACAAGTATTAGGAAAAATCTCCGGTGCAAAAATGTTAGAGCAGAATTAACATTCAAAACTTTATAAGCACATAAGAATTAATTAATAAATAATATTACAAATATTGCTGAAATATTCAAATATGTATATCATAATCAACTAACATCACAGCTTATAAGACGTATGTATTGGATTTGAATTTGCATTTAACATACTAGGTAGGAAATAGTTTGTGGTAATATTTTTAAAGCATGTAAATAGTTTGTGGTAATATGTTTAAAGCATATTTTTCAAGCATATTTTTAAAGCACCTTTTAGTTGAAAAGGTTTCTTGCAATAAAGTACAAGAAGATTTTGAAAACGATCAACCAACATTGTCGGATATAGAAGAAGATGACAATGTTAAAAAACAATCCACACTTTTAGATTTTTTGAGGACTTGGTCTGTGAAGTTCAATATAAAAGGAAATGCTTTAAATGAGATTTTAGAATTTTTAAAATATCAAATGGGATTTAGTGTACCCATTAATAGCAGAACTCTTTTAAAAACTCCTTCTTCCAGGACTGTTTTAGATGTGCCTCCTGGAAAATATGTTCATATTGGATTTACACCGGGATTTAATACGCTTTTACGGAGTTCTAATTTAAGTGAAATTATTCTTGATATCAATATCGATTTATATGTGACGCTCCTGCACGATCTAGTATTTTAGGAACTAAATCTCACACGGGATATTTTGGTTGCTTTAAATGTGAAGTTGAAGGCGATTTTATAAAAAATAGAGTTACGTTTCCTGTATATAGTGGTGCTCAAGTAAGAAGTGATGAATCATTTCGGGAAAGAAGAAATTTGGAACATCATAAAACAGTTTCTATACTAGAAGAACTTCCCGTTAACATGATAAAGCAGTTTCCACTAGAGTACATGCATCTGGTTTGTTTGGGAACAATAAAAAAATTACTACAAGTGTGGATTTCTGGTGACCCAAAATCTTTAATTAATTCAGCAAGCATCAAAGCTATATCCAGTAAAATAAATATCATTTCAAAGACCCAACCATCTGATTTCCAAAGGAAACTAAGGCCGCTATCTGAATTAGGTTACTTCAAAGCAACACAGTTTAGGTCGTTTTTATTATATGCTGGTCCGTATGTACTAAAGCATATTTTATCACCAGTTAAATATAACAATTTTCTCTTTTTGCATGTCGGAATTTTAATTTTAAGCAACCCAGAAATTTGCAAGCAAAAAGTAGATTTGGCGAATGAAATATTAAAACATTTCATTGAAGGAGTGAGCCTGTTATATGGGAAGCACCATTTAACCTACAACATGCACTGCCTGTCACATTTATCAGAAGATGTTAAAGAATTTGGCTGTTTCGATAATTTTTCTGCTTTTAATTTTGAAAGCTTCATGTATCGATTAAAATGCTTGCTCAGAAAACCAAATCAGTCGCTTGAGCAGATATGCAACAGAATTGCTGAAATAAATAATATTGAGTTAGAACAAAATGATAAATTAAATGTGGTTTATCCAATTTTAAAAAAACGAAAGTGGAAAGACGGCAAAATCGTTTATAATAAAATTCTTTTTCAAGAAACCGAAATTGATATCAGTGAAAGGAAAGATGGTTTTTAGCTAAATCAAAAGAAATTGCCAGGTTTGAATATGCCGAAAAAATTGATGGAACAGTATTTTTGCATGGAAAATTAATGACAGATCTATAAGATTTTTATGACTTATCAATATCATCTAGTAAATTTGATATTTATAAAGCTAATGCAAAAACTAGCGAAGTAATGAAATGTTGGAAAGTGGATGATATTAAAAAAAAATTATTTGCAATGAAAAGCGAGGACGAAAGTTATTACGGATTTTTTCCTATATTACATTTTATGCAATAGAAGCAAGTATCAGATGTTTAATGTTTCATCGCTCGACACTTGTGCACGACTAAAAAAAATACAACATTCTTGCATGCACTCGAATTACTATTTATATATCTTATTATTTAAATAATATATAATACATTTTATTATTTCTTAGATAATCCAATGTTTGCTGTAATAGAAACGACGAACCATGAGGGCGTTAAAGAAGTTTCGGTGGTTTGTGCCAAATGGGTTAATAATGGTAGAGTAGCATGGCCCAACAATTATCGAAAAGCCATAAAAAACAACTTAATGCAGACGAAGAATGGGAAAGATTTAATTGTAAACTTTTAAAGGGTGATATAGTCAGCTACAGTGAGGCCAAAAAGAAAGAATTGCATTTTGCAAATTTTTGAAACTCAGAATGTGAAGATGTTTCCTTTAATAAACAGAAAATATTTTTAGTAAAAGATTTTAATGAAAAATTCAACGAACCACCACATATTGAAATTCCTAACATGATTGACGAGTACAAAGAAACCAATAAAGAAAATAACGGTCATGTTGTAGAAATAATTCAAACTGTTAATAAAATGCCACCTTTAGCTCCAATAATTACCGAACCGGGACAATATTTCAATAAAGCAAATACAACGACACCAGCGAGTTATACAGCTTCAAGCCCACTGGTATTAATGACAACGGCACCATCAACTACTACTGAAATTTTTACTGATAATTTGCAACAAACAGTAGAAACATCTAATCCTACCATATTTCCAGAAACCACAAACACGTCATTTATTACGGGAAACTTTGCCACTGCTACTCCAGTATATAGGTCGAACTGTTTTATGGATACATACCCAACAATAAATCATAATAATGAAATTTCGGATATAAACACTAAATTAGAAAAAACACACAACAAATTAAAGGACGTAGAAATAAAAATCAAAAAAAAATCGAATTTCAATAAAAGAAATTGAGGCTCAAATACTAGTGGTTACGGAAAATCAAAAAATTATCATACATACTCAGACCGACATAAAAGAATGCCTACAATCATTAATGAAATCATTACCAAAACAAAACCAAGAATCAATCATACAGGATCAAAATTTCGTATTACCGCACTTTCCCATAAAAAACGTGGAAAATTTCACAACATTCAATAGCAAGTTATCAGTAAAAAACTATAAGGATCAAATGGTAATAAGAAAATTTAATAATAGTGAAAATTACTTTACATGAATTTTAATTTCATTTCAGACTATACATGTTTATAAGTACAAATCAAAAACATTAAATAAAACCATCAAAAATGTTTTTGAATATTTATTCACCTATGAGTTAATTACAAAATATACTTGGTCCGGACAAACGTCTTTCTCAAAAGATAATCAACAGTTTTGAAATTTAATACAATTAGTTTTGAAAAGCTAGTGCTAATTTTTGTTTTCCCTCAGATATACACAAATTAGTCTTCGCCAAGCAAGTCTACATATTAGAATTATTGAGAAGTACATATAACTATTTAAATGATGAAAACGCAGTTACGCTTAATGAAATAAAAATAAGCGTACAAGAATTTTTAAAGCGTGCCAATTTTAGGCAAAAAAAATTAAAGCAAGCACAATAAACCTAATTTAAAATTTAAGGGAATGTACATTTAATTTAAATTGAATTTTATTTTTGAAATGTTTTTATTCGCAGTTACAGGTATTATTTTTTAGTACTCACTAATGATCGCACTGCATAATGTACAAGAATACAATGTATTTTATTTTAAACGTGATTTTTAGTTTTATTTTATTTATCACTAGACCTATTAAATAATTGAATAATATTATAACATTTAGTATAAATGAAGATCCTTAATTAAATTTAACTAAATAAAAAAAAATATTATTATGTACAGTGTGCAATGAAATCATATTATAATGTTAGGTATAATTTCCGGACGTGTTCATCAAGCTTCTTAAATAAATACATTCTTTAAGAATAATAGTAGACTTATTGTTTTAAATGTTATGGACGTTAAAGTCTTTTGGACATTCATGTTATTATAATATATCAATTGCTTATCTAAACAGTCTTAATGTAGATTAACAAAAGTTTCTGTACATTTACAAATTAAAGCTAATTGAAGTATAACTATTATATTAATTTTTGTAATCAATATGTGCTCCTGAGGTTTTTCGAAATATATTAAATAACTGCAACTTGGAGGTAAATTAAACAAAATGTGACGCTAAATAATCGGCGGTCAATACGCCAGTATTAAAGCCTTACTAATTTCAGTAATTATAAAGTTTTCGGGATAGAAATATGTTATATGAAAAAATTACTTATACCATGAAATTTGTTATAGTATTTAACCGTCAAAAAACTGATAAATGATCGGTTTTTATACAGTCAACAAGCACTGATCAAAGTCTAACTAATTCTGGTTCGCGTGTAAGGTTTCAGGGGCAAACCAATCATATAATAAAATTGGTGTTAGTAATATAATTGTACCATCATTTGACCAACCAAAAAACCGGTAAGTGACCGACCGGTCTTCGTTCAGTCAATAAACACCGCCTAAGGTCTTACAAATCATGGTTATCCTATAATACTTGAGGAAACGAAAGTCCAACAAAAAACTGTTTGGTCCCTCAGTCCTTCATCGGTTACTTCACGTTACTTAATATTTAAATTGTTTTTTGGGCATTTATATATTTTTTTAAGTATTTTGCTTCCTGTTTATATGTATTTCAATTTAATTATAATGAAAATGACATGTTGCTATTGTCATTGACTGCTAGACTAATAGTATAGAAAAGACTACTAGATAAAATTTCAAAAATTAAATTTAAATGAATAATTTACTAATGGTAGTACTGAATAATTAAAAAGAGGCTACTAGATAAAATTTCAATATTGAATAACAGTGATTAATGATTAATCACTGCTAGCAATGAATATTGGATATCATTATAATTGAAGAAACAAAAGTAAAGTGAGTACTATTATACGATAGTCGTGGACAAAATAAATTAACATCCGGGTTGAAATGCATAATAAACCATAGCGTTAATTCTAGAAGAAATTCATCTGTTAAACTTTTCCGTTCCTCGAAAAATATAAATCAGGCTCGAGAGTGGTTATTAGCGCGTCAAACGGTACCCCATCCACTGTTGATGGATATATTAATTCAGTTAATTAAATTCTTTTATTTAAGTTTGTTAGTGTATGATTTGAAATTGTTTTTTTTTTAAATTATATTAAGTATTGGAGTTCTGATGTCTAATTAATTTGCTTTTTCATGATGATGTGATGTTCTCGTCAGTTCGGTTGCGTGCGTGGGGGCGCGAATGGCCGAGGGGTCAGTATGAGCACTCTCCCACTTTTTCCTTACTCTTTCTTTCCGCGATTCTCAAGCTTCGGACTACGCTTGGTTAATTTCACGCCCATCCTTGAGTCCGTCATATAAAGGGTGTCCCAGTAAGAAGTTCAGATTTGAAAATTTAATAAAATAAAAACGGCTTAATATATTTCCAAATTTATTTATAATAACCTCCTGGTTATTTATGGAAAATTATTTCATTCAAATGGGACTCGTGGGTGGCCTTGGCATACTCCATTCGGTTGGTCCAATTTCTGAGAATATTTTGGATTGTGTGCGGATCTATTTCGGCAATGGTTGCTTTAATATTGGCTTTCAAATGCTCAATTGTTTGTGGATTATCCGTATAAAACTTCTAAGTCCTTCACGACCACAAATAAAAAATCCAAAGGCGCCTCATCACAGCTCCTTACCGGCCAATTCACATCACCATTTCGACTGATAATGCGGCCATCGAATTTTTGACGCAGTTTTACTATTGTAACGCTCGATGTGTGGCATGACGCACTATCTTGCTGGAATCAAAGGTCATACAAACCAATATCTTCAAGATATGGCCACAAAAAGATGTTAACATGTGGCGGTAGTTGATTCCCAAGAATGCCCAATAATGCCGTACGGCACAAACCGTACCAAACAGTAACACGCAATGGATGCATTGACTTTTCCACATGCGACAATTTTGTTTGTTTACGAACTGACCGAGATTGAAATGCGCCTCGTCCGAAAAGATGATTTTTTGAGAAAAGATGATTTTTTGATTGTCTTTGTTGTGGAAGTAAGTTTCCAACATTTCTCACTTTTGTTGATGCGTTAAGCGGCTCATTTCGTCAACAAGAAATAATATACTGAGTTTCTGTCAAAGAAATAATTACATTAGTGTGGCCAGAGCCAAAATGACCGAAATGTCAAATTTGAACTGGACACCCTATATGTATGTAACATATGAATACCCAAAATAATGTATCATGTAAACATTTTACAAAAAGGAAGTAATGGGTTAGAGAAAATAAGAGAGAACAGAACAAAAATAAATATTAAAAATTAATAAATTCGGAAATTTCAAATGGAATATAGCAAATAGTAGGAGCTGATATTTTTAATTTCCATAACAACAATTACTTAATGGTTGTGGAATACTTTTCAAAGTATATAGAAATGGCCATATTACCATATTTGTCTAGTGCATATCGTTAGTTGTAAGAAGTAACGGAGGACCTCAATATAATTGCAAATCATTCAGAGAATTTTCAAAAAAGTACGATTTTTAGCATATAACGTCTAGTTTAAATTACCTAAAAAGTAATGGAATGGCAAAAGGTCACATTCAAACTTTAAAAAAAATATTAAAAAAGGTAAATTATATGACAATAAAGACCCATATAGCACTATTGGAATATAGGAACACACCAATTTCGCATAGCATGGGCTCACCAAACATATTATTATTTGGTAGAGAGGTAAGAGGAGTATTACCATATTTTAATAATAATAATAACGATGATATTCGAGAAAAACTTACAGAAAGACAATACGTAAACAAATCATATTATGACACGAACGCTAAAAACTTAAAGGAATTTGAAATTGGAGACAAAATAAGAGTCAGAAATAGTAATAACAGAGAATGGGAATCAGCAATAGTTTTAGAGAAAAATATAGAACCTAGATGATATAAAATTATTAAAGAAAATGGCAGAGTTTTAGATAAAAATAGAAATCACATAATAAGCGATAGTAGAGATAGAAAATTTGAATTAATGCCAGAAGAGGTAGTCGAAATAGAAGAAGGCCAAGATGAATTCCGGATAATTGAATGTTTCATTAAAACTAGAAACTTTACGAGAATTTCGCTTGATTTCATTATTTTTTAGGATTCTCGTTTATTTATTTTCAAATTATGTACCAGAAAACAATTTTTTTATATATCAGTTCATTGAATTTATTGCAAATACTAAATACATACATATGTATTATGTATATACGAGTAAATCCATATACATAACGAGTACCAAAAACTTTTAAATTAATTCATAAATTAATTCAAATATAAAATTTAGTAATAAAATATCAAAAAATTCAGACTTCGTTATTATTGGACCTCAAACTTTATGGATTTTTTAGAAGCCACGATCTTATATCTTGTTGTATGAAAGACTTCTCTTTTTCACAAGAAATTTGTTCTGCATGACATAAATCTGCATAACTTCTTGAGCAGAGTACTGCGAGCATTATTTTGCAAATTTGAGAAATATTATCAAACCAGCTTCTGCTTTTTGCCAAGTGAAACCTTTTTCAGCTACTTGTACGTCTTCATCAGAATCTAAGCTTAAATTCTCTGCTGCGTTGGGATTTAAAACACTTCCGATAAGTTGTTCATCCGTAAAAGTTTGCACAGTTTCTGTGTTATCATCGAGATGTAACCAATCAGCAATTTCGTGCTCTTGAATGTCCACAAATTGTTTTGCATTAGAATTCAAGATTTCGCTAATTTCATCGTAAGGCGCGTTGTTGTTACTTGGTGTCTGATTATCATTAAACCATAGTTTGTTCCAGTCATTTGCTTAAGTTGAACATTTTACTTCAGTCCAGGCAAACGCTGCATTAAATATTGCATCTTTGATGTTATAAGATTGTTGAAATGATTTCACTGAATCAGCAGTAAACAATTTTCTTAAAAACTGTTTTTTAAAGTAACATTTCAAATTCTGAATTACCCTGATCCATCGGTTGAATTAAAGAAGTCACATTGGGCAGTAAACATAAAACAATGAAATTTCCACAATCTGATACTAGCTCACTTGTCTAATAATAGCAAATATTTTTGATTATGTGTGCCATCTAAGGTTGTGAAATGCGATTTAACCGATGGTATAAAATTTGATTTAAACAAGTCATGAAATATTTTTCGGTTCATCCAACCATTCGACTGGGATTTATATATTACCGGTAAGCCGCTAATATTTTTTGATGCTCTTGGTCGAGCATATTTGCTAATAACCAATAATTCCAACCGATGAAATAATTAGCTTTTTCTATGATTATGGGGCCAGTTATTGGCATCCCTTCACTTCTCTTACACAAAAACCACTCTAATAAAACAGAATCGAGCTGCTCCAGTTTAGCTTTATGTATTGTTTTCTTATGTGGATTTTGATTGATTTTAAAAACTTGCACTGAGTGCAAAAAGGGTAAAAAGAGTACTCTGTAACGTTCGATTGACCATTAAAAAATGACTCTGACAGCACTGCAGTGCAAGTTTTTTTTTGCACCGAGTTGTTTTATCTACTCCGAGTATCGATGGATTACCCCTCTTTTACACCAATACTAATTACTTTACTGTCACTCTGCTGTTATTTTGTTTTTTGTCATTTACGAATTACGATTCATTGGTCAATTGTGTTTGAAACATCATTGAACATTTGCGATATAAATATTTTTTATAAAAGCGTTTTATAAATTGTAATTAAAATGGATGAAATTTTCCGAATTGTGTTTTTTTCATCATCCCCTTCATTAAATACAACGTCATCTTATGACTAGTCATCATTACAACTAGTTTGATTGATGCTATTTAATTGTATATTGTATTTCTATTGTTTTAAGAAATGGACAAATGAACAAAATATTTAACATTTTAAAATAAAGAGAGTTTCGTTTTAAAATTAAAATGAAAATTATTATTTTATGATTATTTGTTCCAGATGTTAACAGACGAGATTGTCAAATTTTTGACAAAAAACACAAATACATACATAAAAAGGGTACTCCGGTTTTTTGTTCGATTGACTTACAAAATCAGAGTACTCTGTTAAAGAGGGGGAAAAAATCAATCGAAATCAACATTAATTTTAGCGAATTTATCATTTTCCATTTTAGAAGCAAACTTTAACAATTTTTCTTTATTATTTTTTATTTCGTATAAAGTTGAACTAATGCCTCTCGAGATTCACCTCTCTTCAATCTGTTAATAACTTCAATTTTATCACTGATTGATAACACATTTCTTTTCCTCTTTGTTGGTTCTTTGCTGGTCGAAGCCATATTAATATTTATTTATGGTTTTATTAAAGTTAGTTTTTTTCTTTATTTATTAAAATTAGTGTTTTATTTATTAAAATTAGTGTTAATTTACTATGTACTATTAAAGGTATTGAACTACATATGTATCGTCAAAATAAATACTAATAAATATATTCAATATATATACACGACTTAAGGCTTGCCAGAAAAAAAATTCCAAAAATAAGTACATTAAAAAAATTTTTGTCCACGGCTAACGTATAATAGTACTCATTATACTTTTGTTTCTTCAATTATAATGATATCCAATATTCATTGCTGTGATTAATCATTAATCACTGTTATTCAATATTGAAATTTTATCTAGTAGTCTCTTTTTTATTCAGTACTACCATTAGTAAATTATTCATTTAAATTTAACTTTTGAAATTTTATCTAGTAGTCTTTTCTAAACTATTAGTCTAGCAGTCAATGACAATAGCAACATGCCATTTTCATTATAATTAAATTGAAATACATATAAACAGGAAGCAAAATACTTAAAAAAAAATATAAATGGATATTGATATTTGTTCAACACCATCATAAATAAAATATCGTGGACAAAATATCGTATTCTACTCGCATATAATGGCGGTTATTCACTCAGATGATTTACGACACTCGCCTATCGGCTCGTGTCGGTAAACTTCATCTTCGTGAATAACAGCTATCATTATATGCTCGTTGAATAATACGGGTGGCTGAGACCAAGTGTTACCAAATGAAAACGCTGTAATTTTGTTAATTTTGATTATTTTTTATTGAAATTTCATGGAATATGTTGAAAACATATTACATTTTATGAAAAACATGTTACTGCTCGATATGACCTCCTTTTGCTCTGATTATTTGATTCAGTCTTCCATAGAAAGCATTGCATGCTGACCGAATGTGGGCTTGCGGAATTTTATTCCATTCTCGAACAAGAGCTGACTTCAATGCATCAACACTTTCGTATTTTTTAGTGGACACCTTACTCTTCAAAATGGACCATATGGAGAAATCCATGGGATTCAAGTCTGGTGAATATGGTGGCCATTCTTTCGATGAAATCAGCCGCGGAACGCAATTTAGTAAAAATTACTGTGTCGCTCGAGCTTTGTGTGACGGTGCCCAGTCCTGTTGGAATGTCCAACGGTTCGTACCAAAGTGTTTAAGTGCCCAAGGTAGCAAAGCATCGTTTAGGATCTTTTGGTGGTACACCTCTTGGTTTACCTTGACTCCATGTTCGATGAAAACCAGATGAGTGCGTCCATCTGCAGTAACTGCAGCCCAAACCATAACATAAGCTGGTGATTGCTTGCGCATGGCAACTCTTGTCTCCAAATTATCGTTGGACTTGTGCTCTAACCAAACACGATCATTTTGTTTATTCACAAACTGTTGAATGGTGAAAATTTTCTCATCAGTAAAGACAATTTTTGGAATCTCATCACGTTCGGCCAAGGCCAATGCTCGTGTTCTTTCAAGCCTAACTTTTTTTTGTGCCTCCGTAAGATCTTGAGCTTTTTATATCTTGTAAGGCTTCAAGTGTAGTTCATTTTTCAATATGGTTTGAATGCTGTATCGTGAAACATGTAGATGTGCGGCTAATTGATTGGCACTTTGACGAGGATTTCGTTGGATTCGTTTCTTTCGTATCATTTCTTTTGATGTTGCTTTCTTTTTAGTACCGCCTCTGTTGCGTTTAGCGATGCTACCAGTTTCGTTGTATCGAGTTATGGTTCGATACACAAACATTTTATTCACATTCAAATGCTGAAGCTGACGAACTATTGCTGTTTGTCAATTTCCACCCAAATACAGTGCAATTACACTATTACGTCTGAATCCCATTACGATTTTTTTATTAAGATATTAATTTAGAACAATTATTTGTTGACCACATGTAAACAACTAACCAAACTTCAGTCTGTCAAAAAATTAACGCGCGAAAATAACAACTACACAAATGACAGCAGAGTGAAGTTAGTAACATTTGGTCTCAGCCACCCTGTATACTATTCTATTATGTTTCACACCAGTGCCTATAAAATCGTGCCTTACGAAAAGGTAATGGTAATATTACTTAATGTAGTCACGAACCATGAGAAACCCGAAAGATGAGTAACACTTTTTGTTAATCTAATCGAAGTTCAATAGGTCAGCCAAATGAAACTTGTCGAAATACTGATGTTCAACAACAGAAGTGGCAAATATTAAGCAAAAAGCAATGAAAATAGTAAATTCATTTGGTACAGAGTACCTACTAGTTTTAAACATTGTCCTATTCAGATCAAAAATTCATTTCATTATTCACATTTAAAAAACATAACTTAGAAACTACATAAAAATACATAAAATAAAAATAAATAAACAATTTTAAATCAAACAATTTGGAGTGCTGCCACATTATAGCAAAAAATTATTTAATTTTTATCAAAAAGTTAAAAGTTTTAATTTATTTCCCGAATTTTAGTATTTTAATTATTTAGTTAAAAAAAATAAGTACATTTCTGTACTTATTTGGAGATTTGGAAAAAGCAGTACTCTAATAAAATGACAATCGAAAATATGTACTGTACTGCCAAAATAAGTACAGATGGTAACCCTAAGTCGACTTTACACATTCAATTCAAATAGAATAATGCATAAAACACGAGAAAAGTTAAGGAAAGTATATTTTCTGTGAATCCCCGAGTAATAAAAAAATTATTTCCCTTGTGAAAAAGCAAAAAGCTTAAAACATTCCGAAAAATTAAAATTCCGGTTAACCTAGTACTCCGGTTAATTGGATGCTGGATAATCGGGCTTTTACTGTATAATGATAATCGGTAGATGATTGATGTTTTTAGTTCATAAATGAATTATGAGTGTAAATAGTTTTAAGAAGTAGAAATGATTTTATAAGAGTAAAAAAAGGGTATATCATATATGTATATATCATGTGAATACCCAAAATAATGTATCATGTAAACATTAGAATACAAAAAGGAAACAAATTCAGATCTTAAAAATAAAGTCTTATTAGAAATGTATAAATAAAATATAAAACAATAAAGTGATGAAACTATTATATAAAAGTAAACTAAAAAGAATATACTAGCCGGCTCAAAAACCGCAGCCAAGCCTCTGGTCCGGAGATTCTGCTAACGCCATCAGGGTGCGGATCCCAATGGTGTCGTTTTAATGACACTGGTGGGGCTCGCACCTTCATCCGTTAAAACCCACTTGAATGGAAAGTAGCCGCTGAATACCCTATCTTAAAGAAAGGAACTCAAAATAAGGAGAACAATTCAGGAGAAAATGACTACTCTGACAATAACTGTAGGAACAAGAAAAATATTTTTATAATAATTTTATATTAAATATAATAAAAATTATTATAAATGATCCTCTTCGGTAATTAAACTCTCAGACGTTTTGAAGTTCCCATTTTTTACGATTTATCAGGTTAATTTAAATCATTAAAATCAATATGATTATTGAACTCAACGGCGTTTAACAATCCATAAAAAATATGTTAAATCACAAATGATCATAAAGTAAACCTAATTAATTGGATTTGTTTTTCATTGAAAATGTTTTAAGTGTTTAAACGTATGTAATATGTATGTCATTATTGATTTATTTATATTAGGTTAGAACAAAAGTCATTCTTGACAAACATATTTAATAGGGGGATAACAAACGACTTGTATATTACGTACCTAATGTTGAAGATAGTTAGTAATTATCATGGCAAACTTTTTTTTAAATTAGTCTCGGGTTTTGACTTTTATAGAGAATAATAACTCTGGAGAGGTATTTTGCCCCGCTTGCTGTGATTATTAAGCTAAGTTTTTTAAATTTTTTTTTATTTATTTATTTTTCTTAAGTCAATTAAAAATGTTTTAAGTAAAATTATAGCTTGTTACGAACTACAAGCCAAGGGTTATATTTTTGAAATGTTATCCATCAATTACAAATATTGCGTTCTAATATTAGCATTTGTTTTACGTTTAAAACCAACCGTTTACCGGTCGTATATTGATGGTCGAAATGTTGATTTGAACACCGCTAAAGGGTCAGGTTTGCCTGTAATTTGAAATCTTAAAATGTTAAGTTGCTTTAAAACAAAAGTAACTTTCTTAAAATTTAGCACATCTACTCTGCTGTACTACAAACTCTACTTCGTAATTTTTTGGAGCCAACAAATAGCAGCCTAATTTGAATTCCTACAATTAATTTGTATTCATAGACTTATGATTCGACTCCATACAAATTTATAATTCAATTAAATTCAAATTACAATATTATTTATTTTTTATTTACTTGTTTATGTTTATATTTTATAAATTATTGATTTATTATAATTAGATTTCTAAAATGATTATCTATTAATTAAGTTCATGACGATTTATTATGCCACTAATAGCGTTTAAACGGACTGAAATTATGTCAAATTTATTTCAAAAGCATACGTTTAGTATTCAGTCTTGAAAAGATATTTATTTTGTGTAGTATTGAAAACGCATCTTTAAACTAAGTGTCAGAATTGTTGGTTTTTAAATAATGTTTTATGGATATCATTTGTTGCCATCTTGGGAATAAACAGCAAGTGATATCCATAAAACACTATTTAAAAAACAACAATTCTGACACTCCCACTGTTTTATGGAATATCAGAATCCTCTTCAAGTTTGTAGCATATTCTGTTGCAATGAAATTCGAAGATTCTTCTTTCCAAGGTGAGGATATCTGCTGGCTGTTCCTTGGTGTTGATGTATTTGAGTTGAAAAACTTTCTTGTCATACTGTTCTCGGATGTACGTCAATATGTTTACTTGGTGTGTGAAGAACAGGATTTTTAATCAATTCAAGCGTACTTTGAATGTCAATATAGAGTATTGTAGCAATATTTTGATAAGGATAGATCTCTTCGATTAACTTTAAGAACCAAACTATTTCCTTGACTGTTTGAAAGGGTGCAATGTATTCCGAATAAGTGGTAGAAGTGGTGACTGTAGACTGTCTTTGGGAACACCAGCTTGCTTGTTTCAATATCTCCTGCAAAATCTGCATCTCTGTAATCACATAAGGATAATATTTTCTGCTTCTTAAAGTGCAAACCATAACCAACAGTTCCTTTTAGATACTTCATTATTCTCTTGACTGCATTCCAATGCAATTTCATTGGTTTTTCCATATATCGACTAACCGGGAACCACTCAGAACTGGACATTTTAAAACTGGATATTTCAAAATAGGATTTGACAAAACGAGATAAGGTGCAAAACTGGATATTTCAAAATTAGATATTTCAATTTGAGATAAGCTACGAAACGAGATATGGTACAAAACTGGATATTTCAAAACAGGATATTTTGCCATGTGATTTAAACTTAAAATGGTTTTTTAGGAAAGTTCTGGAATATGGCCAATTAGGAAGGAACTCGGCGAGTTCTTAACCGATTATGATGAAATTCGATATGTAGGATGAAAATGGGATTTTAAAATGATTTTTGGAAAAGTTCTGGAATAAGGCCAGTAAGGTTCTATACTTGAATATTTCTAGTGAGAGAAATAGAATTTTCCTTCTATTTCTGAATAGAAAGAGAATGGTTGTTTTTAATTGCTGTTTTTTTCATCTTATTAAAATAATCATTTACTAGATCGAGTTTACTGTCAGTAAAATGTATCTTCATCTATTTTTTATTCTTCTACTTAATATAACTTTTCTTCACTTTAGAGAATCTATGTGAGAAAAATTAATTAAAAAATTACAGAAAAATAAAATAAATTATAAAATTATTTCAGTTAAAAGCGAGATTATTTGATTATGTAATATAAACAAGATCGAGCTCTCTAATGAACATTACATTAAAAATCATGTACATAATATAATACATACATATTGTTATTATTAGCAATAGAAAAATTCAAATCTTGAACACTTAAAAAAAGTAATTATTTACGATTTGGAAATTCCATCTTTTTCACTGTTCGATAGCACAGTTACAACCTACAATTTTGTTACAACCTACAATCCCCATCCTACGTATCGAATTTTATCATAATCGGTTAAGAACACGCCGAGTTCCTTCCTAATTGGCCATATTCCAGAACATTCCTAAAAAATCATTTTAAGTTTAAATAACATGTCAAAATATCCAGTTTTGATCGGTACCCCGACTAATCATACTAACCGAAAAGGATATATCTGGTCTCGTACCTTTTCATAAATATAACATGCTGCCCACATCTTCTCTATAGGGAGCAGTTGTTAACTCAGTCTTCTCATCATCATTTAAATTTACATTCAACTGATGATGTGGATCGGCTGGTATTGCAAGAGCATTTGCTTGCTCTAAATTAAATTTATTGAGATTTTTTTTTGTGTAGGCACTTTGACGTAAGAGAATAGAGCCATCGTTTTGTCTTTCAATCTGTAAACCAAGGTAAGTATCTGCATCGTCAGAAGTGATATCAAATTCTTTCTCAAGTGCACACAAAAAATCATTCACAGTCTCTTCGTCGATTCCAGCTACTAGTCCATTATCTATATAGATGCTCACTAGGAGTATTATCAGACTATTTTTGATTAATTTGTTTATACAAGCCTTTGATTGTTTGAGTCCATAGTTTGTTAGAAAAACTCTTAATCTTTGGTTCCAACATCTAGACGATTGACGTAAACCATATAAACTGTTTAGTAATTTACATACTCTTGTTGTATCATCGTTGAATCTTGTTGGCTGCTTCATGTATATAACCTCCTCTATATCACCATTTAAAAAAGCAGTCTTTACGTCAAACTGTTTGAGTACTAAATCTTCTTGACCGGTCACTGTTAATAATATTTGGATGGAGTCGAACCTTACTACAGGGATCTTTCATGCTGAAAGAAGCCTTTGGCTACTAATCTGGCTTTAAATTTTTGGAGATAAAGCTGTTTAAACATTACCTATATAAATGATATTAAAACTTAAACGAGGTCGGAGAACTTTGTTTTGTTTTTTATTTTAGGTATCATGCTAGGACGCATAGCTTAGGAGAAAAAGCTGTTTAAACATTACCCATATGAATGACAATAAAATTTAAACGAGGTCGGAAAACTTTGTTTTGTTTTTTATTTTAAGTAGATCCTAATATGGCAAATTCAAAAATACTATTTTCATTATGCTAGGACGCATAGCTTAGGAGAAAAAGCTGTTTAAACCTTTTTGTTTTAGGTAGATCTTAATATGGCAAATTCAAAAATACTATTTTTATCATGCTACGGCGCATAGCTTAGGAGAAAAAGCTGTTTAAACATTAGCTGTTTAAACCTTTTTGTTTTAGGTAGATCTTAATATGGCAAATTCAAAAATACTATTTTTATCATGCTACGGCGCATAGCTTAGGAGAAAAAGCTGTTTAAACATTACCCATATGAATGACAATAAAATTTAAACGAGGTCGGAAAACTTTGTTTTGTTTTTTATTTTTAGTAGATCCTAATATGGCAAATTCAAAAATACTATTTTCATTATGCTAGAACGCATAGCTTAGGAGAAAAAGCTGTTTAAACCTTTTTGTTTTAGGTAGATCTTAATATGGCAAATTCAAAAATACTATTTTTATCATGCTACGGCGCATAGCTTAGGAGAAAAAGCTGTTTAAACATTAGCTGTTTAAACCTTTTTGTTTTAGGTAGATCTTAATATGGCAAATTCAAAAATACTATTTTCATCATGCTACGACGCATAGCTTAGGAGAAAAAGCTGTTTAAACATTACCCATATGAATGACAATAAAATTTAAACGAGGTCGGAAAACTTTGTTTTGTTTTTTATTTTTAGTAGATCCTAATATGGCAAATTCAAAAATACTATTTTCATTATGCTAGAACGCATAGCTTAGGAGAAAAAGCTGTTTAAACCTTTTTGTTTTAGGTAGATCTTAATATGGCAAATTCAAAAATACTATTTTTATCATGCTACGGCGCATAGCTTAGGAGAAAAAGCTGTTTAAACATTAGCTGTTTAAACCTTTTTGTTTTAGGTAGATCTTAATATGGCAAATTCAAAAATACTATTTGTATCATGCTACGGCGCATAGCTTAGGAGAAAAAGCTGTTTAAACATTACCCATATGAATGACAATAAAATTTAAACGAGGTCGGAAAACTTTGTTTTGTTTTTTGTTTTAGGTAGATCTTAATATGGCAAATTCAAAAATACTATTTTCATCAAGCTACGGCGCATAGCTTAGGAGAAAAAGCTGTTTAAACATTACCCATATGAATGACAATAAAATTTAAACAAGGTCGGAAAACTTTGTTTTGTTTTTTATTTTAAGTAGATCTTAATATGGCAAATTCAAAAATACTATTTCCATTATGCTAGGACGCATAGCTTAGGAGAAAAAGCTGTTTAAACATTACCCATATGAATGACAATAAAATTTAAACGAGGTCGGAAAACTTTGTTTTGTTTTTTGTTTTAGGTAGATCTTAATATGGCAAATTCAAAAATGTTATTTTTATCATGCTAGGACGCATAGCTTAGGAGAAAAAGCTGTTTAAACATTACCCATATGAATGACAATAAAATTTAAACAAGGTCGGAAAACTTTGTTTTGTTTTTTATTTTAGGTAGATCTTAATATGGCAAATTCAAAAATACTATTTTCATTATGCTAGGACGCATAGCTTAGGAGAAAAAGCTGTTTAAACATTATCCATATGAATGACAATAAAATTTAAACGAGGTCGGAAAACTTTGTTTTGTTTTTTATTTTAGGTAGATCTTAATATGGCAAATTCAAAAATACTATTTTTATCATGCTAGGACGCATAGCTTAGGAGAAAAAGCTGTTTAAACATTACCCATATGAATGACAATAAAATTTAAACGAGGTCGGAAAACTTTGTTTTGTTTTTTGTTTTAGGTAGATCTTAATATGGCAAATTCAAAAATACTATTTTCATCATGCTACGGTGCATAGCTTAGGAGAAAAAGCTGTTTAAACATTACCCATATGAATGACAATAAAATTTAAACAAGGTCGGAAAACTTTGTTTTGTTTTTTATTTTAAGTAGATCTTAATATGGCAAATTCAAAAATACTATTTCCATTATGCTAGGACGCATAGCTTAGGAGAAAAAGCTGTTTAAACATTACCCATATGAATGACAATAAAATTTAAACGAGGTCGGAAAACTTTGTTTTGTTTTTTGTTTTAGGTAGATCTTAATATGGCAAATTCAAAAATGTTATTTTTATCATGCTAGGACGCATAGCTTAGGAGAAAAAGCTGTTTAAACATTACCCATATGAATGACAATAAAATTTAAACAAGGTCGGAAAACTTTGTTTTGTTTTTTATTTTAGGTAGATCTTAATATGGCAAATTCAAAAATACTATTTTCATTATGCTAGGACGCATAGCTTAGGAGAAAAAGCTGTTTAAACATTATCCATATGAATGACAATAAAATTTAAACGAGGACGGAAAACTTTGTTTTGTTTTTTATTTTAGGTAGATCTTAATATGGCAAATTCAAAAATACTATTTTCATTATGCTAGGACGCATAGCTTAGGAGAAAAAGCTGTTTAAACATTACCCATATGAATGACAATAAAATTTAAACGAGGTCGGAAAACTTTGTTTTGTTTTTTGTTTTAGGTAGATCTTAATATGGCAAATTCAAAAATACTATTTTCATCATGCTACGGTGCATAGCTTAGGAGAAAAAGCTGTTTAAACATTACCCATATGAATGACAATAAAATTTAAACAAGGTCGGAAAACTTTGTTTTGTTTTTTATTTTAAGTAGATCTTAATATGGCAAATTCAAAAATACTATTTCCATTATGCTAGGACGCATAGCTTAGGAGAAAAAGCTGTTTAAACATTACCCATATGAATGACAATAAAATTTAAACGAGGTCGGAAAACTTTGTTTTGTTTTTTGTTTTAGGTAGATCTTAATATGGCAAATTCAAAAATGTTATTTTTATCATGCTAGGACGCATAGCTTAGGAGAAAAAGCTGTTTAAACATTACCCATATGAATGACAATAAAATTTAAACAAGGTCGGAAAACTTTGTTTTGTTTTTTATTTTAGGTAGATCTTAATATGGCAAATTCAAAAATACTATTTTCATTATGCTAGGACATAGCTTAGGAGAAAAAGCTGTTTAAACATTATCCATATGAATGACAATAAAATTTAAACGAGGTCGGAAAACTTTGTTTTGTTTTTTATTTTAGGCAGATCTTAATATGGCAAATTCAAAAATACTATTTTCATTATGCTAGGACGCATAGCTTAGGAGAAAAAGCGGTTTAAATATTACCCATATGAATGAAAATAAAATTTAAACAAGGTCGGAAAACTTTATTTTGTTTTTTATTTTAGGTAGATCTTAATATGGCAAATTCAAAAATACTATTTTCATTATGCTAGGACGCATAGCTTAGGAGAAAAAGCTGTTTAAACATTATCCATATGAATGACAATAAAATTTAAATGAGGTCGGAAAACTTTGTTTTGTTTTTTGTTTTAGGTAGATCTTAATATGGCAAATTCAAAAATACTATTTTCATCATGCTACGGCGCATAGCTTAGGAGAAAAAGCTGTTTAAACATTACCCATATGAATGACAATAAAATTTAAATGAGGTCGGAAAATTTTGTTTTGTTTTTTGTTTTAGGTAGATCTTAATATGGCAAATTCAAAAATACTATTTTCATCATGCTACGGCGCATAGCTTAGGAGAAAAAGCTGTTTAAACATTATCCATATGAATGACAATAAAATTTAAATGAGGTCGGAAAACTTTGTTTTGTTTTTTGTTTTAGGTAGATCTTAATATGGCAAATTCAAAAATACTATTTTCATCATGCTACGGCGCATAGCTTAGGAGAAAAAGCTGTTTAAACATTATCCATATGAATGACAATAAAATTTAAATGAGGTCGGAAAACTTTGTTTTGTTTTTTGTTTTAGGTAGATCTTAATATGGCAAATTCAAAAATACTATTTTTATCATGCTACGGCGCATAGCTTAGGAGAAAAAGCTGTTTAAACATTACCCATATGAATGACAATAAAATTTAAACAAGGTCGGAAAACTTTGTTTTGTTTTTTATTTTAGGTAGATCTTAATATGGCAAATTCAAAAATACTATTTTCATCATGCTACGGTGCATAGCTTAGGAGAAAAAGCTGTTTAAACATTATCCATATGAATGACAATAAAATTTAAACGAGGTCGGAAAACTTTGTTTTGTTTTTTGTTTTAGGTAGATCTTAATATGGCAAATTCAAAAATACTATTTTCATCATGCTACGGCGCATAGCTTAGGAGAAAAAGCTGTTTAAACATTACCCATATGAATGACAATAAAATTTAAACAAGGTCGGAAAACTTTGTTTTGTTTTTTATTTTAGGTAGATCTTAATATGGCAAATTCAAAAATACTATCTTCATCATGCTAGGACGCATAGCTTAGGAGAAAAAGCGGTTTAAACATTACCCATAAGAATGACATTAAAATTTAAACGAGGTCGGAAAACTTTGTTTTGTTTTTTGTTACGTAGATCTTAATATGGCAAATTCAAAAATACTATTTTTATCATGCTAGGACGCATAGCTTAGGAGAAAAAGCTGTTTAAACATTATCCATATGAATGACAATAAAATTTAAATGAGGTCGGAAAACTTTGTTTTGTTTTTTGTTTTAGGTAGATCTTAATATGGCAAATTCAAAAATACTATTTTCATTATGGTAGGACGCATAGCTTAGGAGAAAAAGCTGTTTAAACATTATCCATATGAATGACAATAAAATTTAAATGAGGTCGGAAAACTTTGTTTTGTTTTTTGTTTTAGGTAGATCTTAATATGGCAAATTCAAAAATACTATTTTCATTATGCTAGGACCCATAGCTTAGGAGAAAAAGCTGTTTAAACATTATCCATATGAATGATAATAAAATTTAAACGAGGTCGGAAAACTTTGTTTTGTTTTTTATTTTAGGTAGATCTTAATATGGCAAATTCAAAAATACTATTTTCATCATGCTACGGCGCATAGCTTAGGAGAAAAAGCTGTTTAAACATTACCCATATGAATGACAATAAAATTTAAACGAGGTCGGAAAACTTTGTTTTGTTTTTTGTTTTAGGTAGATCTTAATATGGCAAATTCAAAAATACTATTTTCATTATGCTAGGACGCATAGCTTAGGAGAAAAAGCTGTTTAAACATTATCCATATGAATGATAATAAAATTTAAACGAGGTCGGAAAACTTTGTTTTGTTTTTTATTTTAGGTAGATCTTAATATGGCAAATTCAAAAATACTATTTTCATCATGCTACGGCGCATAGCTTAGGAGAAAAAGCTGTTTAAACATTACCCATATGAATGACAATAAAATTTAAACGAGGTCGGAAAACTTTGTTTTGTTTTTTATTTTAGGCAGATCTTAATATGGCAAATTCAAAAATACTATTTTCATTATGCTAGGACGCATAGCTTAGGAGAAAAAGCGGTTTAAATATTACCCATATGAATGAAAATAAAATTTAAACGAGGTCGGAAAACTTTATTTTGTTTTTTATTTTAGGTAGATCTTAATATGGCAAATTCAAAAATACTATTTTCATTATGCTAGGACGCATAGCTTAGGAGAAAAAGCTGTTTAAACATTATCCATATGAATGACAATAAAATTTAAATGAGGTCGGAAAACTTTGTTTTGTTTTTTGTTTTAGGTAGATCTTAATATGGCAAATTCAAAAATACTATTTTCATCATGCTACGGCGCATAGCTTAGGAGAAAAAGCTGTTTAAACATTACCCATATGAATGACAATAAAATTTAAATGAGGTCGGAAAATTTTGTTTTGTTTTTTGTTTTAGGTAGATCTTAATATGGCAAATTCAAAAATACTATTTTCATCATGCTACGGCGCATAGCTTAGGAGAAAAAGCTGTTTAAACATTACCCATATGAATGACAATAAAATTTAAACGAGGTCGGAAAACTTTGCTTTGTTTTTTATTTTAAGTAGATCTTAATATGGCAAATTCAAAAATACTATTTTTATCATGCTAGGACGCATAGCTTAGGAGAAAAAGCTGTTTAAACATTATCCATATGAATGACAATAAAATTTAAATGAGGTCGGAAAACTTTGTTTTGTTTTTTGTTTTAGGTAGATCTTAATATGGCAAATTCAAAAATACTATTTTCATTATGCTAGGACGCATAGCTTAGGAGAAAAAGCTGTTTAAACATTATCCATATGAATGACAATAAAATTTAAACGAGGTCGGAAAACTTTGTTTTGTTTTTTGTTTTAGGTAGATCTTAATTTGGCAAATTCAAAAATACTATCTTCATCATGCTAGGACGCATAGCTTAGGAGAAAAAGCGGTTTAAACATTACCCATATGAATGACAATAAAATTTAAACGAGGTCGGAAAACTTTGTTTTGTTTTTTGTTACGTAGATCTTAATATGGCAAATTCAAAAATACTATTTTTATCATGCTAGGACGCATAGCTTAGGAGAAAAAGCTGTTTAAACATTATCCATATGAATGACAATAAAATTTAAATGAGGTCGGAAAACTTTGTTTTGTTTTTTGTTTTAGGTAGATCTTAATATGGCAAATTCAAAAATACTATATTCATTATGGTAGGACCCATAGCTTAGGAGAAAAAGCTGTTTAAACATTATCCATATGAATGACAATAAAATTTAAACGAGGTCGGAAAACTTTGTTTTGTTTTTTATTTTAGGTAGATCTTAATATGGCAAATTCAAAAATACTATTTTCATTATGCTAGGACGCATAGCTTAGGAGAAAAAGCTGTTTAAACATTATCCATATGAATGACAATAAAATTTAAACGAGGTCGGAAAACTTTGTTTTGTTTTTTGTTTTAGGTAGATCTTAATATGGCAAATTCAAAAATACTATTTTTATCATGCTTGGATGCATAGCTTAGGAGAAAAAGCGGTTTAAACATTACCCATATGAATGACAATAAAATTTAAACGAGGTCGGAAAACTTTGTTTTGTTTTTTGGTTTAGGTAGATCTTAATATGGCAAATTCAAAAATACTATTTTCATCATGCTACGGAGCATAGCTTAGGAGAAAAAGCGGTTTAAACATTACCCATATGAATGACAATAAAATTTAAACAAGGTCGGAAAACTTTGTTTTGTTTTTTATTTTAGGTAGATCTTAATATGGCAAATTCAAAAATACTATTTTCATTATGCTAGGACATAGCTTAGGAGAAAAAGCTGTTTAAACATTATCCATATGAATGACAATAAAATTTAAACGAGGTCGGAAAACTTTGTTTTGTTTTTTGTTTTAGGTAG
Organism: Tipula confusa; assembly: GCA_963556175.1. Taxonomy (NCBI): domain Eukaryota; kingdom Metazoa; phylum Arthropoda; class Insecta; order Diptera; family Tipulidae; genus Tipula; species Tipula confusa. The sequence continues at coordinate 135,970,462 of OY744477.1, read as the reverse complement.
ATCTTAATATGGCAAATTCAAAAATACTATTTTTATCATGCTAGGACGCATAGCTTAGGAGAAAAAGCGGTTTAAACTTTACCCATATGAATGACAATAAAATTTAAACAAGGTCGGAAAACTTTGTTTTGTTTTTTATTTTAGGTAGATCTTAATATGGCAAATTCAAAAATACTATTTTCATTATGCTAGGACGCATAGCTTAGGAGAAAAAGCTGTTTAAACATTATCCATATGAATGACAATAAAATTTAAACGAGGTCGGAAAACTTTGTTTTGTTTTTTATTTTAGGTAGATCTTAATATGGCAAATTCAAAAATACTATTTTTATCATGCTAGGACGCATAGCTTAGGAGAAAAAGCGGTTTAAACATTACCCATATGAATGACAATAAAATTTAAACAAGGTTGGAAAACTTTGTTTTGTTTTTTATTTTAGGTAGATCTTAATATGGCAAATTCAAAAATACTATTTTCATTATGCTAGGGCGCATAGCTTAGCAGGAAAAGCTGTTTAAACATTATCCATATGAATGACAATAAAATTTAAACGAGGTCGGAAAACTTTGTTTTGTTTTTTATTTTAGGTAGATCTTAATATGGCAAATTCAAAAATACTATTTTCATTATGCTAGGGCGCATAGCTTAGCAGGAAAAGCTGTTTAAACATTATCCATATGAATGACAATAAAATTTAAATGAGGTCGGAAAACTTTGTTTTGTTTTTTGTTTTTGGTAGATCTAAATATGGCAAATTCAAAAATACTATTTTCATTATGCTAGGACCCATAGCTTAGGAGAAAAAGCTGTTTAAACATTATCCATATGAATGACAATAAAATTTAAACGAGGTCGGAAAACTTTGTTTTGTTTTTTATTTTAGGTAGATCTTAATATGGCAAATTCAAAAATACTATTTTCATTATGCTAGGACGCATAGCTTAGGAGAAAAAGCTGTTTAAACATTATCCATATGAATGACAATAAAATTTAAACGAGGTCGGAAAACTTTGTTTTGTTTTTTATTTTAGGTAGATCTTAATATGGCAAATTCAAAAATACTATTTTCATTATGCTACGGCGCATAGCTTAGGAGAAAAAGCTGTTTAAACATTACCCATATGAATGACAATTAAATTTAAATGAGGTCGGAAAACTTTGTTTTGTTTTTTGTTTTTGGTAGATCTAAATATGGCAAATTCAAAAATACTATTTTCATTATGCTAGGACCCATAGCTTAGGAGAAAAAGCTGTTTAAACATTATCCATATGAATGACAATAAAATTTAAACGAGGTCGGAAAACTTTGTTTTGTTTTTTATTTTAGGTAGATCTTAATATGGCAAATTCAAAAATACTATTTTCATTATGCTAGGACCCATAGCTTAGGAGAAAAAGCTGTTTAAACATTATCCAAATGAATGACAATAAAATTTAAACGAGGTCGGAAAACTTTGTTTTGTTTTTTATTTTAGGTAGATCTTAATATGGCAAATTCAAAAATACTATTTTCATTATGCTAGGACGCATAGCTTAGGAGAAAAAGCTGTTTAAACATTATCCATATGAATGACAATAAAATTTAAACGAGGTCGGAAAACTTTGTTTTGTTTTTTATTTTAGGTAGATCTTAATATGGCAAATTCAAAAATACTATTTTCATTATGCTACGGCGCATAGCTTAGGAGAAAAAGCTGTTTAAACATTACCCATATGAATGACAATTAAATTTAAATGAGGTCGGAAAACTTTGTTTTGTTTTTTGTTTTAGGTAGATCTTAATATGGCAAATTCAAAAATACTATTTTCATTATGCTAGGGCGCATAGCTTAGCAGGAAAAGCTGTTTAAACATTATCCATATGAATGACAATAAAATTTAAATGAGGTCGGAAAACTTTGTTTTGTTTTTTGTTTTTGGTAGATCTAAATATGGCAAATTCAAAAATACTATTTTCATTATGCTAGGACCCATAGCTTAGGAGAAAAAGCTGTTTAAACATTATCCATATGAATGACAATAAAATTTAAACGAGGTCGGAAAACTTTGTTTTGTTTTTTATTTTAGGTAGATCTTAATATGGCAAATTCAAAAATACTATTTTCATTATGCTAGGACGCATAGCTTAGGAGAAAAAGCTGTTTAAACATTATCCATATGAATGACAATAAAATTTAAACGAGGTCGGAAAACTTTGTTTTGTTTTTTGTTTTAGGTAGATCTTAATATGGCAAATTCAAAAATACTATTTTTATCATGCTTGGATGCATAGCTTAGGAGAAAAAGCGGTTTAAACATTACCCATATGAATGACAATAAAATTTAAACGAGGTCGGAAAATTTAGTTTTGTTTTTTGGTTTAGGTAGATCTTAATATGGCAAATTCAAAAATACTATTTTCATCATGCTACGGAGCATAGCTTAGGAGAAAAAGCGGTTTAAACATTACCCATATGAATGACAATAAAATTTAAACAAGGTCGGAAAACTTTGTTTTGTTTTTTATTTTAGGTAGATCTTAATATGGCAAATTCAAAAATACTATTTTTATCATGCTAGGACGCATAGCTTAGGAGAAAAAGCGGTTTAAACTTTACCCATATGAATGACAATAAAATTTAAACAAGGTCGGAAAACTTTGTTTTGTTTTTTATTTTAGGTAGATCTTAATATGGCAAATTCAAAAATACTATTTTCATTATGCTAGGGCGCATAGCTTAGCAGGAAAAGCTGTTTAAACATTATCCATATGAATGACAATAAAATTTAAATGAGGTCGGAAAACTTTGTTTTGTTTTTTGTTTTTGGTAGATCTAAATATGGCAAATTCAAAAATACTATTTTCATTATGCTAGGACCCATAGCTTAGGAGAAAAAGCTGTTTAAACATTATCCATATGAATGACAATAAAATTTAAACGAGGTCGGAAAACTTTGTTTTGTTTTTTATTTTAGGTAGATCTTAATATGGCAAATTCAAAAATACTATTTTCATTATGCTAGGACGCATAGCTTAGGAGAAAAAGCTGTTTAAACATTATCCATATGAATGACAATAAAATTTAAACGAGGTCGGAAAACTTTGTTTTGTTTTTTATTTTAGGTAGATCTTAATATGGCAAATTCAAAAATACTATTTTCATTATGCTACGGCGCATAGCTTAGGAGAAAAAGCTGTTTAAACATTACCCATATGAATGACAATACAATTTAAATGAGGTCGGAAAACTTTGTTTTGTTTTTTGTTTTAGGTAGATCTTAATATGGCAAATTCAAAAATACTATTTTCATCATGCTACGGCGCATAGCTTAGGAGAAAAAGCTGTTTAAACATTACCCATATGAATGACAATAAAATTTAAACGAGGTCGGAAAACTTTGCTTTGTTTTTTATTTTAAGTAGATCTTAATATGGCAAATTCAAAAATACTATTTTCATTATGCTAGGACCCATAGCTTAGGAGAAAAAGCTGTTTAAACATTATCCATATGAATGACAATAAAATTTAAACGAGGTCGGAAAACTTTGTTTTGTTTTTTGTTTTAGGTAGATCTTAATTTGGCAAATTCAAAAATACTATCTTCATCATGCTAGGACGCATAGCTTAGGAGAAAAAGCGGTTTAAACATTACCCATATGAATGACAATAAAATTTAAACGAGGTCGGAAAACTTTGTTTTGTTTTTTGTTACGTAGATCTTAATATGGCAAATTCAAAAATACTATTTTTATCATGCTAGGACGCATAGCTTAGGAGAAAAAGCTGTTTAAACATTATCCATATGAATGACAATAAAATTTAAATGAGGTCGGAAAACTTTGTTTTGTTTTTTGTTTTAGGTAGATCTTAATATGGCAAATTCAAAAATACTATTTTCATTATGGTAGGACGCATAGCTTAGGAGAAAAAGCTGTTTAAACATTATCCATATGAATGACAATAAAATTTAAATGAGGTCGGAAAACTTTGTTTTGTTTTTTGTTTTAGGTAGATCTTAATATGGCAAATTCAAAAATACTATTTTCATTATGCTAGGACCCATAGCTTAGGAGAAAAAGCTGTTTAAACATTATCCATATGAATGACAATAAAATTTAAACGAGGTCGGAAAACTTTGTTTTGTTTTTTATTTTAGGTAGATCTTAATATGGCCAATTCAAAAATACTATTTTCATTATGCTAGGACCCATAGCTTAGGAGAAAAAGCTGTTTAAACATTATCCATATGAATGACAATAAAATTTAAACGAGGTCGGAAAACTTTGTTTTGTTTTTTGTTTTAGGTAGATCTTAATATGGCAAATTCAAAAATACTATTTTTATCATGCTTGGATGCATAGCTTAGGAGAAAAAGCGGTTTAAACATTACCCATATGAATGACAATAAAATTTAAACGAGGTCGGAAAATTTAGTTTTGTTTTTTGGTTTAGGTAGATCTTAATATGGCAAATTCAAAAATACTATTTTCATCATGCTACGGAGCATAGCTTAGGAGAAAAAGCGGTTTAAACATTACCCATATGAATGACAATAAAATTTAAACAAGGTCGGAAAACTTTGTTTTGTTTTTTATTTTAGGTAGATCTTAATATGGCAAATTCAAAAATACTATTTTTATCATGCTAGGACGCATAGCTTAGGAGAAAAAGCGGTTTAAACTTTACCCATATGAATGACAATAAAATTTAAACAAGGTCGGAAAACTTTGTTTTGTTTTTTATTTTAGGTAGATCTTAATATGGCAAATTCAAAAATACTATTTTCATTATGCTAGGGCGCATAGCTTAGCAGGAAAAGCTGTTTAAACATTATCCATATGAATGACAATAAAATTTAAATGAGGTCGGAAAACTTTGTTTTGTTTTTTGTTTTTGGTAGATCTAAATATGGCAAATTCAAAAATACTATTTTCATTATGCTAGGACCCATAGCTTAGGAGAAAAAGCTGTTTAAACATTATCCATATGAATGACAATAAAATTTAAACGAGGTCGGAAAACTTTGTTTTGTTTTTTATTTTAGGTAGATCTTAATATGGCAAATTCAAAAATACTATTTTCATTATGCTAGGACGCATAGCTTAGGAGAAAAAGCTGTTTAAACATTATCCATATGAATGACAATAAAATTTAAACGAGGTCGGAAAACTTTGTTTTGTTTTTTATTTTAGGTAGATCTTAATATGGCAAATTCAAAAATACTATTTTCATTATGCTACGGCGCATAGCTTAGGAGAAAAAGCTGTTTAAACATTACCCATATGAATGACAATAAAATTTAAATGAGGTCGGAAAACTTTGTTTTGTTTTTTGTTTTAGGTAGATCTTAATATGGCAAATTCAAAAATACTATTTTCATCATGCTACGGCGCATAGCTTAGGAGAAAAAGCTGTTTAAACATTACCCATATGAATGACAATAAAATTTAAACGAGGTCGGAAAACTTTGCTTTGTTTTTTATTTTAAGTAGATCTTAATATGGCAAATTCAAAAATACTATTTTCATTATGCTAGGACCCATAGCTTAGGAGAAAAAGCTGTTTAAACATTATCCATATGAATGACAATAAAATTTAAACGAGGTCGGAAAACTTTGTTTTGTTTTTTGTTTTAGGTAGATCTTAATTTGGCAAATTCAAAAATACTATCTTCATCATGCTAGGACGCATAGCTTAGGAGAAAAAGCGGTTTAAACATTACCCATATGAATGACAATAAAATTTAAACGAGGTCGGAAAACTTTGTTTTGTTTTTTGTTACGTAGATCTTAATATGGCAAATTCAAAAATACTATTTTTATCATGCTAGGACGCATAGCTTAGGAGAAAAAGCTGTTTAAACATTATCCATATGAATGACAATAAAATTTAAATGAGGTCGGAAAACTTTGTTTTGTTTTTTGTTTTAGGTAGATCTTAATATGGCAAATTCAAAAATACTATTTTCATTATGGTAGGACGCATAGCTTAGGAGAAAAAGCTGTTTAAACATTATCCATATGAATGACAATAAAATTTAAATGAGGTCGGAAAACTTTGTTTTGTTTTTTGTTTTAGGTAGATCTTAATATGGCAAATTCAAAAATACTATTTTCATTATGCTAGGACCCATAGCTTAGGAGAAAAAGCTGTTTAAACATTATCCATATGAATGACAATAAAATTTAAACGAGGTCGGAAAACTTTGTTTTGTTTTTTATTTTAGGTAGATCTTAATATGGCCAATTCAAAAATACTATTTTCATTATGCTAGGACGCATAGCTTAGGAGAAAAAGCTGTTTAAACATTATCCATATGAATGATAATAAAATTTAAACGAGGTCGGAAAACTTTGTTTTGTTTTTTATTTTAGGTAGATCTTAATATGGCAAATTCAAAAATACTATTTTCATCATGCTACGGCGCATAGCTTAGGAGAAAAAGCTGTTTAAACATTACCCATATGAATGACAATAAAATTTAAACGAGGTCGGAAAACTTTGTTTTGTTTTTTGTTTTAGGTAGATCTTAATATGGCAAATTCAAAAATGTTATTTTTATCATGCTAGGACGCATAGCTTAGGAGAAAAAGCTGTTTAAACATTACCCATATGAATGACAATAAAATTTAAACAAGGTCGGAAAACTTTGTTTTGTTTTTTATTTTAGGTAGATCTTAATATGGCAAATTCAAAAATACTATTTTCATTATGCTAGGACGCATAGCTTAGGAGAAAAAGCTGTTTAAACATTACCCATATGAATGACAATAAAATTTAAACGAGGTCGGAAAACTTTGTTTTGTTTTTTGTTTTAGGTAGAAATAATATGGTTCTTAATATGGCAAATTCAAAAATACTATTTTCATCATGCTACGGCGCATAGCTTAGGAGAAAAAGCTGTTTAAACATTACCCATATGAATGACAATAAAATTTAAACGAGGTCGGAAAACTTTGTTTTGTTTTTTATTTTAAGTAGATCTTAATATGGCAAATTCAAAAATACTATTTTCATTATGCTAGGACGCATAGCTTAGGAGAAAAAGCTGTTTAAACATTACCCATATGAATGACAATAAAATTTAAACGAGGTCTGAAAACTTTGTTTTGTTTTTGTTTTAGGTAGATCTTAATATGGCAAATTCAAAAATTCTTTTTTCATCATGCTACGGCGCATAGCTTAGGAGAAAAAGCTGTTTAAACATTACCCATATGAATGACAATAAAATTTAAACGAGGTCTGAAAACTTTGTTTTGTTTTTGTTTTAGGTAGATCTTAATATGGCAAATTCAAAAATTCTTTTTTCATCATGCTACGGCGCATAGCTTAGGAGAAAAAGCTGTTTAAACATTACCCATATGAATGACAATAAAATTTAAACGAGGTCGGAAAACTTTGTTTTGTTTTTTATTTTAGGCAGATCTTAATATGGCAAATTCAAAAATACTATTTTCATTATGCTAGGACGCATAGCTTAGGAGAAAAAGCGGTTTAAATATTACCCATATGAATGACAATAAAATTTAAACGAGGTCGGAAAACTTTGCTTTGTTTTTTATTTTAAGTAGATCTTAATATGGCAAATTCAAAAATACTATTTTTATCATGCTAGGACGCATAGCTTAGGAGAAAAAGCTGTTTAAACATTATCCATATGAATGACAATAAAATTTAAATGAGGTCGGAAAACTTTGTTTTGTTTTTTGTTTTAGGTAGATCTTAATATGGCAAATTCAAAAATACTATTTTTATCATGCTTGGATGCATAGCTTAGGAGAAAAAGCGGTTTAAACATTACCCATATGAATGACAATAAAATTTAAACGAGGTCGTAAAACTTTGTTTTGTTTTTTGGTTTAGGTAGATCTTAATATGGCAAATTCAAAAATACTATTTTCATCATGCTACGGCGCATAGCTTAGGAGAAAAAGCTGTTTAAACATTACCCATATGAATGACAATAAAATTTAAATGAGGTCGGAAAATTTTGTTTTGTTTTTTGTTTTAGGTAGATCTTAATATGGCAAATTCAAAAATACTATTTTCATCATGCTACGGCGCATAGCTTAGGAGAAAAAGCTGTTTAAACATTACCCATATGAATGACAATAAAATTTAAACGAGGTCGGAAAACTTTGCTTTGTTTTTTATTTTAAGTAGATCTTAATATGGCAAATTCAAAAATACTATTTTTATCATGCTAGGACGCATAGCTTAGGAGAAAAAGCTGTTTAAACATTATCCATATGAATGACAATAAAATTTAAATGAGGTCGGAAAACTTTGTTTTGTTTTTTGTTTTAGGTAGATCTTAATATGGCAAATTCAAAAATACTATTTTTATCATGCTTGGATGCATAGCTTAGGAGAAAAAGCGGTTTAAACATTACCCATATGAATGACAATAAAATTTAAACGAGGTCGTAAAACTTTGTTTTGTTTTTTGGTTTAGGTAGATCTTAATATGGCAAATTCAAAAATACTATTTTCATCATGCTACGGAGCATAGCTTAGGAGAAAAAGCGGTTTAAACATTACCCATATGAATGACAATAAAATTTAAACGAGGTCGGAAAACTTTGTTTTGTTTTTTATTTTAGGTAGATCTTAATATGGCAAATTCAAAAATACTATTTTCATTATGCTAGGACCCATAGCTTAGGAGAAAAAGCTGTTTAAACATTATCCATATGAATGACAATAAAATTTAAACGAGGTCGGAAAACTTTGTTTTGTTTTTTATTTTAGGTAGATCTTAATATGGCAAATTCAAAAATACTATTTTCATTATGCTAGGATGCATAGCTTAGGAGAAAAAGCTGTTTAAACATTATCCATATGAATGACAATAAAATTTAAACGAGGTCGGAAAACTTTGTTTTGTTTTATATTTTAGGTAGATCTTAATATGGCAAATTCAAAAGTACTATTTTCATCATGCTACGGCGCATAGCTTAGGAGAAAAAGCTGTTTAAACATTACCCATATGAATGACAATAAAATTTAAACGAGGTCGGAAAACTTTGTTTTGTTTTTTGTTTTAGGTAGATCTTAATATGGCAAATTCAAAAATGTTATTTTTATCATGCTAGGACGCATAGCTTAGGAGAAAAAGCTGTTTAAACATTACCCATATGAATGACAATAAAATTTAAACAAGGTCGGAAAACTTTGTTTTGTTTTTTATTTTAGGTAGATCTTAATATTGCAAATTCAAAAATACTATTTTCATTATGCTAGGACGCATAGCTTAGGAGAAAAAGCTGTTTAAACATTACCCAAATGAATGACAATAAAATTTAAATGAGGTCGGAAAACTTTGTTTTGTTTTTTGTTTTAGGTAGATCTAAATATGGCAAATTCAAAAATACTATTTTCATTATGCTAGGACCCATAGCTTAGGAGAAAAAGCTGTTTAAACATTATCCATATGAATGACAATAAAATTTAAACGAGGTCGGAAAACTTTGTTTTGTTTTTTATTTTAGGTAGATCTTAATATGGCAAATTCAAAAATACTATTTTCATTATGCTAGGATGCATAGCTTAGGAGAAAAAGCTGTTTAAACATTATCCATATGAATGACAATAAAATTTAAACGAGGTCGGAAAACTTTGTTTTGTTTTATATTTTAGGTAGATCTTAATATGGCAAATTCAAAAATACTATTTTCATCATGCTACGGCGCATAGCTTAGGAGAAAAAGCTGTTTAAACATTACCCATATGAATGACAATAAAATTTAAACGAGGTCGGAAAACTTTGTTTTGTTTTTTGTTTTAGGTAGATCTTAATATGGCAAATTCAAAAATGTTATTTTTATCATGCTAGGACGCATAGCTTAGGAGAAAAAGCTGTTTAAACATTACCCATATGAATGACAATAAAATTTAAACGAGGTCGGAAAACTTTGTTTTGTTTTTTGTTTTAGGTAGATCTTAATATGGCAAATTCAAAAATACTATTTTTATCATGCTACGGCGCATAGCTTAGGAGAAAAAGCTGTTTAAACATTACCCAAATGAATGACAATAAAATTTAAACGAGGTCGGAAAACTTTGTTTTGTTTTTTGTTTTAGGTAGATCTTAATATGGCAAATTCAAAAATACTATTTTCATCATGCTACGGCGCATAGCTTAGGAGAAAAAGCTGTTTAAACATTACCCATATGAATGACAATAAAATTTAAACGAGGTCGGAAAACTTTGTTTTGTTTTTTGTTTTAGGTAGATCTTAATATGGCAAATTCAAAAATACTATTTTCATCATGCTACGGCGCATAGCTTAGGAGAAAAAGCTGTTTAAACATTACCCATATGAATGACAATAAAATTTAAACGAGGTCGGAAAACTTTGTTTTGTTTTTTGTTTTAGGTAGATCTTAATATGGCAAATTCAAAAATACTATTTTTATCATGCTACGGCGCATAGCTTAGGAGAAAAAGCTGTTTAAACATTACCCATATGAATGACAATAAAATTTAAACGAGGTCGGAAAACTTTGTTTTGTTTTTTGTTTTAGGTAGATCTTAATATGGCAAATTCAAAAATACTATTTTTATCATGCTACGGCGCATAGCTTAGGAGAAAAAGCTGTTTAAACATTACCCATATGAATGACAATAAAATTTAAACGAGGTCGGAAAACTTTGTTTTGTTTTTTATTTTAAGTAGATCTTAATATGGCAAATTCAAAAATACTATTTTCATTATGCTAGGACGCATAGCTTAGGAGAAAAAGCTGTTTAAACATTACCCATATGAATGACAATAAAATTTAAACGAGGTCTGAAAACTTTGTTTTGTTTTTTGTTTTAGGTAGATCTTAATATGGCAAATTCAAAAATACTATTTTCATCATGCTACGGCGCATAGCTTAGGAGAAAAAGCTGTTTAAACATTACCCATATGAATGACAATAAAATTTAAACGAGGTCGGAAAACTTTGTTTTGTTTTTTATTTTAGGCAGATCTTAATATGGCAAATTCAAAAATACTATTTTCATTATGCTAGGACGCATAGGTTAGGAGAAAAAGCTGTTTAAACATTATCCATATGAATGACAATAAAATTTAAACGAGGTCGGAAAACTTTGTTTTGTTTTTTGTTTTAGGTAGATCTTAATATGGCAAATTCAAAAATACTATTTTCATTATGCTAGGACCCATAGCTTAGGAGAAAAAGCTGTTTAAACATTATCCATATGAATGACAATAAAATTTAAACGAGGTCGGAAAACTTTGTTTTGTTTTTTGTTTTAGGTAGATCTTAATATGGCAAATTCAAAAATACTATTTTTATCATGCTACGGCGCATAGCTTAGGAGAAAAAGCTGTTTAAACATTACCCATATGAATGACAATAAAATTTAAACGAGGTCGGAAAACTTTGTTTTGTTTTTTATTTTAAGTAGATCTTAATATGGCAAATTCAAAAATACTATTTTCATTATGCTAGGACGCATAGCTTAGGAGAAAAAGCTGTTTAAACATTACCCATATGAATGACAATAAAATTTAAACGAGGTCGGAAAACTTTGTTTTGTTTTTTATTTTAGGCAGATCTTAATATGGCAAATTCAAAAATACTATTTTCATTATGCTAGGACGCATAGGTTAGGAGAAAAAGCTGTTTAAACATTATCCATATGAATGACAATAAAATTTAAACGAGGTCGGAAAACTTTGTTTTGTTTTTTGTTTTAGGTAGATCTTAATATGGCAAATTCAAAAATACTATTTTCATTATGCTAGGACCCATAGCTTAGGAGAAAAAGCTGTTTAAACATTATCCATATGAATGACAATAAAATTTAAACGAGGTCGGAAAACTTTGTTTTGTTTTTTGTTTTAGGTAGATCTTAATATGGCAAATTCAAAAATACTATTTTTATCATGCTACGGCGCATAGCTTAGGAGAAAAAGCTGTTTAAACATTACCCATATGAATGACAATAAAATTTAAACGAGGTCGGAAAACTTTGTTTTGTTTTTTATTTTAAGTAGATCTTAATATGGCAAATTCAAAAATACTATTTTCATTATGCTAGGACGCATAGCTTAGGAGAAAAAGCTGTTTAAACATTATCCATATGAATGACAATAAAATTTAAACGAGGTCGGAAAACTTTGTTTGGTTTTTTGTTTTAGGTAGATCTTAATTTGGCAAATTCAAAAATACTATTTTCATTATGCTAGGACGCATAGCTTAGGAGAAAAAGCGGTTTAAACATTACCCATATGAATGACAATAAAATTTAAACGAGGTCGGAAAACTTTGTTTTGTTTTTTGTTACGTAGATCTTAATATGGCAAATTCAAAAATACTATTTTTATCATGCTAGGACGCATAGCTTAGGAGAAAAAGCTGTTTAAACATTATCCATATGAATGACAATAAAATTTAAATGAGGTCGGAAAACTTTGTTTTGTTTTTTGTTTTAGGTAGATCTTAATATGGCAAATTCAAAAATACTATTTTCATTATGGTAGGACGCATAGCTTAGGAGAAAAAGCTGTTTAAACATTATCCATATGAATGACAATAAAATTTAAATGAGGTCGGAAAACTTTGTTTTGTTTTTTGTTTTAGGTAGATCTTAATATGGCAAATTCAAAAATACTATTTTCATTATGCTAGGACGCATAGGTTAGGAGAAAAAGCTGTTTAAACATTATCCATATGAATGACAATAAAATTTAAACGAGGTCGGAAAACTTTGTTTTGTTTTTTGTTTTAGGTAGATCTTAATATGGCAAATTCAAAAATACTATTTTCATTATGCTAGGACCCATAGCTTAGGAGAAAAAGCTGTTTAAACATTATCCATATGAATGACAATAAAATTTAAACGAGGTCGGAAAACTTTGTTTTGTTTTTTATTTTAGGTAGATCTTAATATGGCAAATTCAAAAATACTATTTTCATTATGCTAGGACGCATAGCTTAGGAGAAAAAGCTGTTTAAACATTATCCATATGAATGACAATAAAATTTAAACGAGGTCGGAAAACTTTGTTTTGTTTTTTATTTTAGGTAGATCTTAATATGGCAAATTCAAAAATACTATTTTCATCATGCTACGGCGCATAGCTTAGGAGAAAAAGCTGTTTAAACATTACCCATATGAATGACAATAAAATTTAAACGAGGTCGGAAAACTTTGTTTTGTTTTTTGTTTTAGGTAGATCTTAATATGGCAAATTCAAAAATACTATTTTCATCATGCTACGGCGCATAGCTTAGGAGAAAAAGCTGTTTAAACATTACCCTTATGAATGTTTAAACATTACCCATATGAATGACAATAAAATTTAAACGAGGTCGGAAAACTTTGTTTTGTTTTTTAATTTAAGTAGATCTTAATATGGCAAATTCAAAAATACTATTTTCATTATGCTAGGACGCATAGGTTAGGAGAAAAAGCTGTTTAAACATTATCCATATGAATGACAATAAAATTTAAACGAGGTCGGAAAACTTTGTTTTGTTTTTTGTTTTAGGTAGATCTTAATATGGCAAATTCAAAAATACTATTTTCATTATGCTAGGACCCATAGCTTAGGAGAAAAAGCTGTTTAAACATTATCCATATGAATGACAATAAAATTTAAACGAGGTCGGAAAACTTTGTTTTGTTTTTTATTTTAGGTAGATCTTAATATGGCAAATTCAAAAATACTATTTTCATTATGCTAGGACGCATAGCTTAGGAGAAAAAGCTGTTTAAACATTATCCATATGAATGACATATCAATGACAATAAAATTTAAACGAGGTCGGAAAACTTTGTTTTGTTTTTTAATTTAAGTAGATCTTAATATGGCAAATTCAAAAATACTATTTTCATTATGCTAGGACGCATAGCTTAGGAGAAAAAGCTGTTTAAACATTACCCTTATGAATGACAATAAAATTTAAACGAGGTCGGAAAACTTTGTTTTGTTTTTTGTTTTAGGTAGATCTTAATATGGCAAATTCAAAAATACTATTTTCATCATGCTACGGCGCATAGCTTAGGAGAAAAAGCTGTTTAAACATTACCCATATGAATGACAATAAAATTTAAACGAGGTCGGAAAACTTTGTTTTGTTTTTTATTTTAAGTAGATCTTAATATGGCAAATTCAAAAATACTATTTTCATTATGCTAGGACGCATAGCTTAGGAGAAAAAGCTGTTTAAACATTACCCATATGAATGACAATAAAATTTAAACGAGGTCGGAAAACTTTGCTCTGTTTTTTATTTTAAGTAGATCTTAATATGGCAAATTCAAAAATACTATTTTTATCATGCTAGGACGCATAGCTTAGGAGAAAAAGCTGTTTAAACATTATCCATATGAATGACAATAAAATTTAAATGAGGTCGGAAAACTTTATTTTGTTTTTTGTTTTAGGTAGATCTTAATATGGCAAATTCAAAAATACTATTTTCATTATGCTAGGACGCATAGCTTAGGAGAAAAAGCTGTTTAAACATTATCCATATGAATGACATATCAATGACAATAAAATTTAAACGAGGTCGGAAAACTTTGTTTTGTTTTTTAATTTAAGTAGATCTTAATATGGCAAATTCAAAAATACTATTTTTATCATGCTAGGACGCATAGCTTAGGAGAAAAAGCGGTTTAAACATTACCCATATGAATGACAATAAAATTTAAACGAGGTCGGAAAACTTTGTTTTGTTTTTTATTTTAGGTAGATCTTAATATGGCAAATTCAAAAATACTATTTTCATTATGCTAGGGCGCATAGCTTAGCAGGAAAAGCTGTTTAAACATTATCCATATGAATGACAATAAAATTTAAATGAGGTCGGAAAACTTTGTTTTGTTTTTTGTTTTAGGTAGATCTAAATATGGCAAATTCAAAAATACTATTTTCATTATGCTAGGACCCATAGCTTAGGAGAAAAAGCTGTTTAAACATTATCCATATGAATGACAATAAAATTTAAACGAGGTCGGAAAACTTTGTTTTGTTTTTTATTTTAGGTAGATCTTAATATGGCAAATTCAAAAATACTATTTTCATCATGCTACGGCGCATAGCTTAGGAGAAAAAGCTGTTTAAACATTACCCATATGAATGACAATAAAATTTAAACGAGGTCGGAAAACTTTGTTTTGTTTTTTATTTTAAGTAGATCTTAATATGGCAAATTCAAAAATACTATTTTCATTATGCTAGGACGCATAGCTTAGGAGAAAAAGCTGTTTAAACATTACCCATATGAATGACAATAAAATTTAAACGAGGTCGGAAAACTTTGCTCTGTTTTTTATTTTAAGTAGATCTTAATATGGCAAATTCAAAAATACTATTTTTATCATGCTAGGACGCATAGCTTAGGAGAAAAAGCTGTTTAAACATTATCCATATGAATGACAATAAAATTTAAATGAGGTCGGAAAACTTTGTTTTGTTTTTTGTTTTAGGTAGATCTAAATATGGCAAATTCAAAAATACTATTTTCATTATGCTAGGACCCATAGCTTAGGAGAAAAAGCTGTTTAAACATTATCCATATGAATGACAATAAAATTTAAACGAGGTCGGAAAACTTTGTTTTGTTTTTTAATTTAAGTAGATCTTAATATGGCAAATTCAAAAATACTATTTTCATTATGCTAGGACGCATAGGTTAGGAGAAAAAGCTGTTTAAACATTATCCATATGAATGACAATAAAATTTAAACGAGGTCGGAAAACTTTGTTTTGTTTTTTGTTTTAGGTAGATCTTAATATGGCAAATTCAAAAATACTATTTTCATTATGCTAGGACCCATAGCTTAGGAGAAAAAGCTGTTTAAACATTATCCATATGAATGACAATAAAATTTAAACGAGGTCGGAAAACTTTGTTTTGTTTTTTATTTTAGGTAGATCTTAATATGGCAAATTCAAAAATACTATTTTCATTATGCTAGGACGCATAGCTTAGGAGAAAAAGCTGTTTAAACATTATCCATATGAATGACAATAAAATTTAAACGAGGTCGGAAAACTTTGTTTTGTTTTTTATTTTAGGTAGATCTTAATATGGCAAATTCAAAAATACTATTTTCATCATGCTACGGCGCATAGCTTAGGAGAAAAAGCTGTTTAAACATTACCCATATGAATGACAATAAAATTTAAACGAGGTCGGAAAACTTTGTTTTGTTTTTTGTTTTAGGTAGATCTTAATATGGCAAATTCAAAAATACTATTTTCATCATGCTACGGCGCATAGCTTAGGAGAAAAAGCTGTTTAAACATTACCCTTATGAATGACAATAAAATTTAAACGAGGTCGGAAAACTTTGTTTTGTTTTTTGTTTTAGGTAGATCTTAATATGGCAAATTCAAAAATACTATTTTCATCATGCTACGGCGCATAGCTTAGGAGAAAAAGCTGTTTAAACATTACCCATATGAATGACAATAAAATTTAAACGAGGTCGGAAAACTTTGTTTTGTTTTTTATTTTAAGTAGATCTTAATATGGCAAATTCAAAAATACTATTTTCATTATGCTAGGACGCATAGCTTAGGAGAAAAAGCTGTTTAAACATTACCCATATGAATGACAATAAAATTTAAACGAGGTCGGAAAACTTTGCTCTGTTTTTTATTTTAAGTAGATCTTAATATGGCAAATTCAAAAATACTATTTTTATCATGCTAGGACGCATAGCTTAGGAGAAAAAGCTGTTTAAACATTATCCATATGAATGACAATAAAATTTAAATGAGGTCGGAAAACTTTATTTTGTTTTTTGTTTTAGGTAGATCTTAATATGGCAAATTCAAAAATACTATTTTCATTATGCTAGGACGCATAGCTTAGGAGAAAAAGCTGTTTAAACATTATCCATATGAATGACATATCAATGACAATAAAATTTAAACGAGGTCGGAAAACTTTGTTTTGTTTTTTAATTTAAGTAGATCTTAATATGGCAAATTCAAAAATACTATTTTTATCATGCTAGGACGCATAGCTTAGGAGAAAAAGCGGTTTAAACATTACCCATATGAATGACAATAAAATTTAAACGAGGTCGGAAAACTTTGTTTTGTTTTTTATTTTAGGTAGATCTTAATATGGCAAATTCAAAAATACTATTTTCATTATGCTAGGGCGCATAGCTTAGCAGGAAAAGCTGTTTAAACATTACCCATATGAATGACAATAAAATTTAAACGAGGTCGGAAAACTTTGTTTTGTTTTTTATTTTAGGTAGATCTTAATATGGCAAATTCAAAAATACTATTTTTATTATGCTAGGGCGCATAGCTTAGCAGGAAAAGCTGTTTAAACATTATCCATATGAATGACAATAAAATTTAAATGAGGTCGGAAAACTTTGTTTTGTTTTTTGTTTTAGGTAGATCTAAATATGGCAAATTCAAAAATACTATTTTCATTATGCTAGGACCCATAGCTTAGGAGAAAAAGCTGTTTAAACATTATCCATATGAATGACAATAAAATTTAAACGAGGTCGGAAAACTTTGTTTTGTTTTTTATTTTAGGTAGATCTTAATATGGCAAATTCAAAAATACTATTTTCATCATGCTACGGCGCATAGCTTAGGAGAAAAAGCTGTTTAAACATTACCCATATGAATGACAATAAAATTTAAACGAGGTCGGAAAACTTTGTTTTGTTTTTTGTTTTAGGTAGATCTTAATATGGCAAATTCAAAAATGTTATTTTTATCATGCTAGGACGCATAGCTTAGGAGAAAAAGCTGTTTAAACATTACCCATATGAATGACAATAAAATTTAAACAAGGTCGGAAAACTTTGTTTTGTTTTTTATTTTAGGTAGATCTTAATATGGCAAATTCAAAAATACTATTTTTATCATGCTAGGACGCATAGCTTAGGAGAAAAAGCTGTTTAAACATTATCCATATGAATGACAATAAAATTTAAATGAGGTCGGAAAACTTTGTTTTGTTTTTTGTTTTAGGTAGATCTTAATATGGCAAATTCAAAAATACTATTTTCATTATGCTAGGACGCATAGCTTAGGAGAAAAAGCTGTTTAAACATTATCCATATGAATGACAATAAAATTTAAACGAGGTCGGAAAACTTTGTTTTGTTTTTTGTTTTAGGTAGATCTTAATTTGGCAAATTCAAAAATACTATCTTCATCATGCTAGGACGCATAGCTTAGGAGAAAAAGCTGTTTAAACATTACCCATATGAATGACAATAAAATTTAAACGAGGTCGGAAAACTTTGTTTTGTTTTTTGTTACGTAGATCTTAATATGGCAAATTCAAAAATACTATTTTTATCATGCTAGGACGCATAGCTTAGGAGAAAAAGCTGTTTAAACATTATCCATATGAATGACAATAAAATTTAAATGAGGTCGGAAAACTTTGTTTTGTTTTTTGTTTTAGGTAGATCTTAATATGGCAAATTCAAAAATACTATTTTCATTATGCTAGGACCCATAGCTTAGGAGAAAAAGCTGTTTAAACATTATCCATATGAATGACAATAAAATTTAAACGAGGTCGGAAAACTTTGTTTTGTTTTTTATTTTAGGTAGATCTTAATATGGCAAATTCAAAAATACTATTTTCATTATGCTAGGACGCATAGCTTAGGAGAAAAAGCTGTTTAAACATTATCCATATGAATGACAATAAAATTTAAACGAGGTCGGAAAACTTTGTTTTGTTTTTTATTTTAGGTAGATCTTAATATGGCAAATTCAAAAATACTATTTTCATCATGCTACGGCGCATAGCTTAGGAGAAAAAGCTGTTTAAACATTACCCATATGAATGACAATAAAATTTAAACGAGGTCGGAAAACTTTGTTTTGTTTTTTGTTTTAGGTAGATCTTAATATGGCAAATTCAAAAATGTTATTTTTATCATGCTAGGACGCATAGCTTAGGAGAAAAAGCTGTTTAAACATTACCGATATGAATGACAATAAAATTTAAACAAGGTCGGAAAACTATGTTTTGTTTTTTATTTTAGGTAGATCTTAATATGGCAAATTCAAAAATACTATTTTCATTATGCTAGGACGCATAGCTTAGGAGAAAAAGCTGTTTAAACATTACCCATATGAATGACAATAAAATTTAAACGAGGTCGGAAAACTTTGTTTTGTTTTTTGTTTTAGGTAGATCTTAATATGGCAAATTCAAAAATACTATTTTCATTATGCTACGGCGCATAGCTTAGGAGAAAAAGCTGTTTAAACATTACCCATATGAATGACAATAAAATTTAAACGAGGTCGGAAAACTTTGTTTTGTTTTTTGTTTTAGGTAGATCTTAATATGGCAAATTCAAAAATACTATTTTCATCATGCTACGGCGCATAGCTTAGGAGAAAAAGCTGTTTAAACATTACCCATATGAATGACAATAAAATTTAAACGAGGTCGGAAAACTTTGTTTTGTTTTTTATTTTAAGTAGATCTTAATATGGCAAATTCAAAAATACTATTTTCATTATGCTAGGACGCATAGCTTAGGAGAAAAAGCTGTTTAAACATTACCCATATGAATGACAATAAAATTTAAACGAGGTCGGAAAACTTTGTTTTGTTTTTTGTTTTAGGTAGATCTTAATATGGCAAATTCAAAAATACTATTTTCATCATGCTACGGCGCATAGCTTAGGAGAAAAAGCTGTTTAAACATTACCCATATGAATGACAATAAAATTTAAACGAGGTCGGAAAACTTTGTTTTGTTTTTTGTTTTAGGTAGATCTTAATATGGCAAATTCAAAAATGTTATTTTTATCATGCTAGGACGCATAGCTTAGGAGAAAAAGCTGTTTAAACATTACCCATATGAATGACAATAAAATTTAAACAAGGTCGGAAAACTTTGTTTTGTTTTTTATTTTAGGTAGATCTTAATATGGCAAATTCAAAAATACTATTTTTATCATGCTAGGACGCATAGCTTAGGAGAAAAAGCTGTTTAAACATTATCCATATGAATGACAATAAAATTTAAATGAGGTCGGAAAACTTTGTTTTGTTTTTTGTTTTAGGTAGATCTTAATATGGCAAATTCAAAAATACTATTTTCATTATGCTAGGACGCATAGCTTAGGAGAAAAAGCTGTTTAAACATTATCCATATGAATGACAATAAAATTTAAACGAGGTCGGAAAACTTTGTTTTGTTTTTTGTTTTAGGTAGATCTTAATTTGGCAAATTCAAAAATACTATCTTCATCATGCTAGGACGCATAGCTTAGGAGAAAAAGCTGTTTAAACATTACCCATATGAATGACAATAAAATTTAAACGAGGTCGGAAAACTTTGTTTTGTTTTTTGTTACGTAGATCTTAATATGGCAAATTCAAAAATACTATTTTTATCATGCTAGGACGCATAGCTTAGGAGAAAAAGCTGTTTAAACATTATCCATATGAATGACAATAAAATTTAAATGAGGTCGGAAAACTTTGTTTTGTTTTTTGTTTTAGGTAGATCTTAATATGGCAAATTCAAAAATACTATTTTCATTATGCTAGGACCCATAGCTTAGGAGAAAAAGCTGTTTAAACATTATCCATATGAATGACAATAAAATTTAAACGAGGTCGGAAAACTTTGTTTTGTTTTTTATTTTAGGTAGATCTTAATATGGCAAATTCAAAAATACTATTTTCATTATGCTAGGACGCATAGCTTAGGAGAAAAAGCTGTTTAAACATTATCCATATGAATGACAATAAAATTTAAACGAGGTCGGAAAACTTTGTTTTGTTTTTTATTTTAGGTAGATCTTAATATGGCAAATTCAAAAATACTATTTTCATCATGCTACGGCGCATAGCTTAGGAGAAAAAGCTGTTTAAACATTACCCATATGAATGACAATAAAATTTAAACGAGGTCGGAAAACTTTGTTTTGTTTTTTGTTTTAGGTAGATCTTAATATGGCAAATTCAAAAATGTTATTTTTATCATGCTAGGACGCATAGCTTAGGAGAAAAAGCTGTTTAAACATTACCGATATGAATGACAATAAAATTTAAACAAGGTCGGAAAACTATGTTTTGTTTTTTATTTTAGGTAGATCTTAATATGGCAAATTCAAAAATACTATTTTCATTATGCTAGGACGCATAGCTTAGGAGAAAAAGCTGTTTAAACATTACCCATATGAATGACAATAAAATTTAAACGAGGTCGGAAAACTTTGTTTTGTTTTTTGTTTTAGGTAGATCTTAATATGGCAAATTCAAAAATACTATTTTCATTATGCTACGGCGCATAGCTTAGGAGAAAAAGCTGTTTAAACATTACCCATATGAATGACAATAAAATTTAAACGAGGTCGGAAAACTTTGTTTTGTTTTTTGTTTTAGGTAGATCTTAATATGGCAAATTCAAAAATACTATTTTCATCATGCTACGGCGCATAGCTTAGGAGAAAAAGCTGTTTAAACATTACCCATATGAATGACAATAAAATTTAAACGAGGTCGGAAAACTTTGTTTTGTTTTTTATTTTAAGTAGATCTTAATATGGCAAATTCAAAAATACTATTTTCATTATGCTAGGACGCATAGCTTAGGAGAAAAAGCTGTTTAAACATTACCCATATGAATGACAATAAAATTTAAACGAGGTCGGAAAACTTTGTTTTGTTTTTTGTTTTAGGTAGATCTTAATATGGCAAATTCAAAAATACTATTTTCATCATGCTACGGCGCATAGCTTAGGAGAAAAAGCTGTTTAAACATTACCCATATGAATGACAATAAAATTTAAACGAGGTCGGAAAACTTTGTTTTGTTTTTTATTTTAAGTAGATCTTAATATGGCAAATTCAAAAATACTATTTTCATCATGCTACGGCGCATAGCTTAGGAGAAAAAGCTGTTTAAACATTACCCATATGAATGACAATAAAATTTAAACGAGGTCGGAAAACTTTGTTTTGTTTTTTATTTTAGGCAGATCTTAATATGGCAAATTCAAAAATACTATTTTCATTATGCTAGGACGCATAGCTTAGGAGAAAAAGCGGTTTAAATATTACCCATATGAATGAAAATAAAATTTAAACGAGGTCGGAAAACTTTATTTTGTTTTTTATTTTAGGTAGATCTTAATATGGCAAATTCAAAAATACTATTTTCATTATGCTAGGACGCATAGCTTAGGAGAAAAAGCTGTTTAAACATTACCCATATGAATGACAATAAAATTTAAACGAGGTCGGAAAACTTTGCTTTGTTTTTTATTTTAAGTAGATCTTAATATGGCAAATTCAAAATTACTATTTTTATCATGCTAGGACGCATAGCTTAGGAGAAAAAGCTGTTTAAACATTATCCATATGAATGACAATAAAATTTAAACGAGGTCGGAAAACTTTGTTTTGTTTTTTGTTTTAGGTAGATCTTAATATGGCAAATTCAAAAATACTATTTTTATGCTAGGACGCATAGCTTAGGAGAAAAAGCTGTTTAAACATTACCCATATGAATGACATATCAATGACAATAAAATTTAAACGAGGTCGGAAAACTTTGTTTTGTTTTTTAATTTAAGTAGATCTTAATATGGCAAATTCAAAAATACTATTTTCATTATGCTAGGACGCATAGCTTAGGAGAAAAAGCTGTTTAAACATTATCCATATGAATGACAATAAAATTTAAACGAGGTCGGAAAACTTTGTTTTGTTTTTTTTTTAGGTAGATCTTAATATGGCAAATTCAAAAATACTATTTTCATTATGCTACGGCGCATAGCTTAGGAGAAAAAGCTGTTTAAACATTACCCATATGAATGACAATAAAATTTAAACGAGGTCGGAAAACTTTGTTTTGTTTTTTGTTTTAGGTAGATCTTAATATGGCAAATTCAAAAATACTATTTTCATCATGCTACGGCGCATAGCTTAGGAGAAAAAGCTGTTTAAACATTACCCATATGAATGACAATAAAATTTAAACGAGGTCGGAAAACTTTGTTTTGTTTTTTATTTTAAGTAGATCTTAATATGGCAAATTCAAAAATACTATTTTCATTATGCTAGGACGCATAGCTTAGGAGAAAAAGCTGTTTAAACATTACCCATATGAATGACAATAAAATTTAAACGAGGTCGGAAAACTTTGTTTTGTTTTTTGTTTTAGGTAGATTTTAATATGGCAAATTCAAAAATACTATTTTCATCATGCTACGGCGCATAGCTTAGGAGAAAAAGCTGTTTAAACATTACCCATATGAATGACAATAAAATTTAAACGAGGTCGGAAAACTTTGTTTTGTTTTTTATTTTAAGTAGATCTTAATATGGCAAATTCAAAAATACTATTTTCATCATGCTACGGCGCATAGCTTAGGAGAAAAAGCTGTTTAAACATTACCCATATGAATGACAATAAAATTTAAACGATGTCGGAAAACTTTGCTTTGTTTTTAATTTTAGGTAGATCTTAATATGGCAAATTCAAAAATACTATTTTCATTATGCTAGGACGCATAACTTAGGAGAAAAAGCTGTTTAAACATTACCCATATGAATGACATATCAATGACAATAAAATTTAAACGAGGTCGGAAAACTTTGTTTTGTTTTTTATTTTAGGTAGATCTTAATATGGCAAATTCAAAAATACTATTTTCATCATGCTACGGCGCATAGCTTAGGAGAAAAAGCTGTTTAAACATTACCCATATGAATGACAATAAAATTTAAACGAGGTCGGAAAACTTTGTTTTGTTTTTTATTTTAGGCAGACCTTAATATGGCAAATTCAAAAATACTATTTTCATTATGCTAGGACGCATAGCTTAGGAGAAAAAGCGGTTTAAATATTACCCATATGAATGAAAATAAAATTTAAACGAGGTCGGAAAACTTTATTTTGTTTTTTATTTTAGGTAGATCTTAATATGGCAAATTCAAAAATACTATTTTCATTATGCTAGGACGCATAGCTTAGGAGAAAAAGCTGTTTAAACATTACCCATATGAATGACAATAAAATTTAAACGAGGTCGGAAAACTTTGCTTTGTTTTTTATTTTAAGTAGATCTTAATATGGCAAATTCAAAAATACTATTTTCATTATGCTAGGACGCATAGCTTAGGAGAAAAAGCTGTTTAAACATTATCCATATGAATGACAATAAAATTTAAACGAGGTCGGAAAACTTTGTTTTGTTTTTTGTTTTAGGTAGATCTTAATATGGCAAATTCAAAAATACTATTTTCATTATGCTAGGACGCATAGCTTAGGAGAAAAAGCTGTTTAAACATTACCCATATGAATGACATATCAATGACAATAAAATTTAAACGAGGTCGGAAAACTTTGTTTTGTTTTTTAATTTAAGTAGATCTTAATATGGCAAATTCAAAAATACTATTTTCATTATGCTAGGACGCATAGCTTAGGAGAAAAAGCTGTTTAAACATTATCCATATGAATGACAATAAAATTTAAACGAGGTCGGAAAACTTTGTTTTGTTTTTTATTTTAGGTAGATCTTAATATGGCAAATTCAAAAATACTATTTTTTATTATGCTACGGCGCATAGCTTAGGAGAAAAAGCTGTTTAAACATTACCCATATGAATGACAATAAAATTTAAATGAGGTCGGAAAATTTTGTTTTGTTTTTTGTTTTAGGTAGATCTTAATATGGCAAATTCAAAAATAATATTTTCATCATGCTACGGCGCATAGCTTAGGAGAAAAAGCTGTTTAAACATTATCCATATGAATGACAATAAAATTTAAACGAGGTCGGAAAACTTTGTTTTGTTTTTTGGTTTAGGTAGATCTTAATATGGCAAATTCAAAAATACTATTTTCATTATGCTAGGACGCATAGCTTAGGAGAAAAAGCTGTTTAAACATTATCCATATGAATGACAATAAAATTTAAACGAGGTCGGAAAACTTTGTTTTGTTTTTTGTTTTAGGTAGATCTTAATATGGCAAATTCAAAAATACTATTTTTTATTATGCTACGGCGCATAGCTTAGGAGAAAAAGCTGTTTAAACATTACCCATATGAATGACATATCAATGACAATAAAATTTAAACGAGGTCGGAAAACTTTGTTTTGTTTTTTATTTTAGGTAGATCTTAATATGGCAAATTCAAAAATACTATTTTCATTATGCTAGGACGCATAGCTTAGGAGAAAAAGCTGTTTAAACATTATCCATATGAATGACAATAAAATTTAAACGAGGTCGGAAAACTTTGTTTTGTTTTTTGGTTTAGGTAGATCTTAATATGGCAAATTCAAAAATACTATTTTCATTATGCTAGGACGCATAGCTTAGGAGAAAAAGCTGTTTAAACATTATCCATATGAATGACAATAAAATTTAAACGAGGTCGGAAAACTTTGTTTTGTTTTTTGTTTTAGGTAGATCTTAATATGGCAAATTCAAAAATACTATTTTCATTATGCTAGGACGCATAGCTTAGGAGAAAAAGCTGTTTAAACATTACCCATATGAATGACATATCAATGACAATAAAATTTAAACGAGGTCGGAAAACTTTGTTTTGTTTTTTAATTTAAGTAGATCTTAATATGGCAAATTCAAAAATACTATTTTCATTATGCTAGGACGCATAGCTTAGGAGAAAAAGCTGTTTAAACATTACCCATATGAATGACATATCAATGACAATAAAATTTAAACGAGGTCGGAAAACTTTGTTTTGTTTTTTAATTTAAGTAGATCTTAATATGGCAAATTCAAAAATACTATTTTCATTATGCTAGGACGCATAGCTTAGGAGAAAAAGCTGTTTAAACATTATCCATATGAATGACAATAAAATTTAAACGAGGTCGGAAAACTTTGTTTTGTTTTTTGTTTTAGGTAGACCTTAATATGGCAAATTCAAAAATACTATTTTCATTATGCTAGGACGCATAGCTTAGGAGAAAAAGCTGTTTAAACATTACCCATATGAATGACATATCAGTGACAATAAAATTTAAACGAGGTCGGAAAACTTTGTTTTGTTTTTTAATTTAAGTAGATCTTAATATGGCAAATTCAAAAATACTATTTTCATTATGCTAGGACGCATAGCTTAGGAGAAAAAGCTGTTTAAACATTATCCATATGAATGACAATAAAATTTAAACGAGGTCGGAAAACTTTGTTTTGTTTTTTGTTTTAGGTAGATCTTAATATGGCAAATTCAAAAATACTATTTTCATTATGCTACGACGCATAGCTTAGGAGAAAAAGCTGTTTAAACATTACCCATATGAATGACATATCAATGACAATAAAATTTAAACGAGGTCGGAAAACTTTGTTTTGTTTTTTAATTTAAGTAGATCTTAATATGGCAAATTCAAAAATACTATTTTCATTATGCTAGGACGCATAGCTTAGGAGAAAAAGCTGTTTAAACATTATCCATATGAATGACAATAAAATTTAAACGAGGTCGGAAAACTTTGTTTTGTTTTTTGGTTTAGGTAGATCTTAATATGACAAATTCAAAAATACTATTTTCATTATGCTAGGACGCATAGCTTAGGAGAAAAAGCTGTTTAAACATTATCCATATGAATGACAATAAAATTTAAACGAGGTCGGAAAACTTTGTTTTGTTTTTTATTTTAGGTAGATCTTAATATGGCAAATTCAAAAATACTATTTTCATTATGCTAGGGCGCATAGCTTAGGAGAAAAAGCTGTTTAAACATTACCCATATGAATGACATATCAATGACAATAAAATTTAAACGAGGTCGGAAAACTTTGTTTTGTTTTTTGTTTTAGGTAGATCTTAATATGGCAAATTCAAAAATACTATTTTTTATTATGCTACGGCGCATAGCTTAGGAGAAAAAGCTGTTTAAACATTACCCATATGAATGACATATCAATGACAATAAAATTTAAACGAGGTCGGAAAACTTTGTTTTGTTTTTTATTTTAGGTAGATCTTAATATGGCAAATTCAAAAATACTATTTTCATCATGCTACGGCGCATAGCTTAGGAGAAAAAGCTGTTTAAACATTACCCATATGAATGACAATAAAATTTAAACGAGGTCGGAAAACTTTGTTTTGTTTTTTATTTTAAGTAGATCTTAATATGGCAAATTCAAAAATACTATTTTCATCATGCTACGGCGCATAGCTTAGGAGAAAAAGCTGTTTAAACATTACCCATATGAATGACAATAAAATTTAAACGAGGTCGGAAAACTTTGTTTTGTTTTTTATTTTAGGCAGATCTTAATATGGCAAATTCAAAAATACTATTTTCATTATGCTAGGACGCATAGCTTAGGAGAAAAAGCGGTTTAAATATTACCCATATGAATGAAAATAAAATTTAAACGAGGTCGGAAAACTTTATTTTGTTTTTTATTTTAGGTAGATCTTAATATGGCAAATTCAAAAATACTATTTTCATTATGCTAGGACGCATAGCTTAGGAGAAAAAGCTGTTTAAACATTACCCATATGAATGACAATAAAATTTAAACGAGGTCGGAAAACTTTGCTTTGTTTTTTATTTTAAGTAGATCTTAATATGGCAAATTCAAAAATACTATTTTTATCATGCTAGGACGCATAGCTTAGGAGAAAAAGCTGTTTAAACATTATCCATATGAATGACAATAAAATTTAAACGAGGTCGGAAAACTTTGTTTTGTTTTTTGTTTTAGGTAGATCTTAATATGGCAAATTCAAAAATACTATTTTCATTATGCTAGGACGCATAGCTTAGGAGAAAAAGCTGTTTAAACATTACCCATATGAATGACATATCAATGACAATAAAATTTAAACGAGGTCGGAAAACTTTGTTTTGTTTTTTAATTTAAGTAGATCTTAATATGGCAAATTCAAAAATACTATTTTCATTATGCTAGGACGCATAGCTTAGGAGAAAAAGCTGTTTAAACATTATCCATATGAATGACAATAAAATTTAAACGAGGTCGGAAAACTTTGTTTTGTTTTTTTTTTAGGTAGATCTTAATATGGCAAATTCAAAAATACTATTTTCATTATGCTACGGCGCATAGCTTAGGAGAAAAAGCTGTTTAAACATTACCCATATGAATGACAATAAAATTTAAACGAGGTCGGAAAACTTTGTTTTGTTTTTTGTTTTAGGTAGATCTTAATATGGCAAATTCAAAAATACTATTTTCATCATGCTACGGCGCATAGCTTAGGAGAAAAAGCTGTTTAAACATTACCCATATGAATGACAATAAAATTTAAACGAGGTCGGAAAACTTTGTTTTGTTTTTTATTTTAAGTAGATCTTAATATGGCAAATTCAAAAATACTATTTTCATTATGCTAGGACGCATAGCTTAGGAGAAAAAGCTGTTTAAACATTACCCATATGAATGACAATAAAATTTAAACGAGGTCGGAAAACTTTGTTTTGTTTTTTGTTTTAGGTAGATCTTAATATGGCAAATTCAAAAATACTATTTTCATCATGCTACGGCGCATAGCTTAGGAGAAAAAGCTGTTTAAACATTACCCATATGAATGACAATAAAATTTAAACGAGGTCGGAAAACTTTGTTTTGTTTTTTATTTTAAGTAGATCTTAATATGGCAAATTCAAAAATACTATTTTCATCATGCTACGGCGCATAGCTTAGGAGAAAAAGCTGTTTAAACATTACCCATATGAATGACAATAAAATTTAAACGAGGTCGGAAAACTTTGCTTTGTTTTTAATTTTAGGTAGATCTTAATATGGCAAATTCAAAAATACTATTTTCATTATGCTAGGACGCATAGCTTAGGAGAAAAAGCGGTTTAAACATTACCCATATGAATGACATATCAATGACAATAAAATTTAAACGAGGTCGGAAAACTTTGTTTTGTTTTTTAATTTAAGTAGATCTTAATATGGCAAATTCAAAAATACTATTTTCATTATGCTAGGACGCATAGCTTAGGAGAAAAAGCTGTTTAAACATTATCCATATGAATGACAATAAAATTTAAACGAGGTCGGAAAACTTTGTTTTGTTTTTTGGTTTAGGTAGATCTTAATATGACAAATTCAAAAATACTATTTTCATTATGCTAGGACGCATAGCTTAGGAGAAAAAGCTGTTTAAACATTCAAAAATACTATTTTCATTATGCTAGGACGCATAGCTTAGGAGAAAAAGCTGTTTAAACATTACCCATATGAATGACATTTTAGGTAGATCTTAATATGGCAAATTCAAAAATACTATTTTCATTATGCTAGGGCGCATAGCTTAGGAGAAAAAGCTGTTTAAACATTACCCATATGAATGACATATCAATGACAATAAAATTTAAACGAGGTCGGAAAACTTTGTTTTGTTTTTTGTTTTAGGTAGATCTTAATATGGCAAATTCAAAAATACTATTTTTTATTATGCTACGGCGCATAGCTTAGGAGAAAAAGCTGTTTAAACATTACCCATATGAATGACATATCAATGACAATAAAATTTAAACGAGGTCGGAAAACTTTGTTTTGTTTTTTATTTTAGGTAGATCTTAATATGGCAAATTCAAAAATACTATTTTCATCATGCTACGGCGCATAGCTTAGGAGAAAAAGCTGTTTAAACATTACCCATATGAATGACAATAAAATTTAAACGAGGTCGGAAAACTTTGTTTTGTTTTTTATTTTAAGTAGATCTTAATATGGCAAATTCAAAAATACTATTTTCATCATGCTACGGCGCATAGCTTAGGAGAAAAAGCTGTTTAAACATTACCCATATGAATGACAATAAAATTTAAACGAGGTCGGAAAACTTTGTTTTGTTTTTTATTTTAGGCAGATCTTAATATGGCAAATTCAAAAATACTATTTTCATTATGCTAGGACGCATAGCTTAGGAGAAAAAGCGGTTTAAATATTACCCATATGAATGAAAATAAAATTTAAACGAGGTCGGAAAACTTTATTTTGTTTTTTATTTTAGGTAGATCTTAATATGGCAAATTCAAAAATACTATTTTCATTATGCTAGGACGCATAGCTTAGGAGAAAAAGCTGTTTAAACATTACCCATATGAATGACAATAAAATTTAAACGAGGTCGGAAAACTTTGCTTTGTTTTTTATTTTAAGTAGATCTTAATATGGCAAATTCAAAAATACTATTTTTATCATGCTAGGACGCATAGCTTAGGAGAAAAAGCTGTTTAAACATTATCCATATGAATGACAATAAAATTTAAACGAGGTCGGAAAACTTTGTTTTGTTTTTTTTTTAGGTAGATCTTAATATGGCAAATTCAAAAATACTATTTTCATTATGCTACGGCGCATAGCTTAGGAGAAAAAGCTGTTTAAACATTACCCATATGAATGACAATAAAATTTAAACGAGGTCGGAAAACTTTGTTTTGTTTTTTGTTTTAGGTAGATCTTAATATGGCAAATTCAAAAATACTATTTTCATCATGCTACGGCGCATAGCTTAGGAGAAAAAGCTGTTTAAACATTACCCATATGAATGACAATAAAATTTAAACGAGGTCGGAAAACTTTGTTTTGTTTTTTATTTTAAGTAGATCTTAATATGGCAAATTCAAAAATACTATTTTCATTATGCTAGGACGCATAGCTTAGGAGAAAAAGCTGTTTAAACATTACCCATATGAATGACAATAAAATTTAAACGAGGTCGGAAAACTTTGTTTTGTTTTTTGTTTTAGGTAGATCTTAATATGGCAAATTCAAAAATACTATTTTCATCATGCTACGGCGCATAGCTTAGGAGAAAAAGCTGTTTAAACATTACCCATATGAATGACAATAAAATTTAAACGAGGTCGGAAAACTTTGTTTTGTTTTTTATTTTAAGTAGATCTTAATATGGCAAATTCAAAAATACTATTTTCATCATGCTACGGCGCATAGCTTAGGAGAAAAAGCTGTTTAAACATTACCCATATGAATGACAATAAAATTTAAACGAGGTCGGAAAACTTTGCTTTGTTTTTAATTTTAGGTAGATCTTAATATGGCAAATTCAAAAATACTATTTTCATTATGCTAGGACGCATAGCTTAGGAGAAAAAGCGGTTTAAACATTACCCATATGAATGACATATCAATGACAATAAAATTTAAACGAGGTCGGAAAACTTTGTTTTGTTTTTAAAATTTAAGTAGATCTTAATATGGCAAATTCAAAAATACTATTTTCATTATGCTAGGACGCATAGCTTAGGAGAAAAAGCTGTTTAAACATTATCCATATGAATGACAATAAAATTTAAACGAGGTCGGAAAACTTTGTTTTGTTTTTTGGTTTAGGTAGATCTTAATATGACAAATTCAAAAATACTATTTTCATTATGCTAGGACGCATAGCTTAGGAGAAAAAGCTGTTTAAACATTCAAAAATACTATTTTCATTATGCTAGGACGCATAGCTTAGGAGAAAAAGCTGTTTAAACATTACCCATATGAATGACATATCAATGACAATAAAATTTAAACGAGGTCGGAAAACTTTGTTTTGTTTTTTGTTTTAGGTAGATCTTAATATGGCAAATTCAAAAATACTATTTTCATCATGCTACGGCGCATAGCTTAGGAGAAAAAGCTGTTTAAACATTACCCATATGAATGACAATAAAATTTAAACGAGGTCGGAAAACTTTGTTTTGTTTTTTATTTTAAGTAGATCTTAATATGGCAAATTCAAAAATACTATTTTCATCATGCTACGGCGCATAGCTTAGGAGAAAAAGCTGTTTAAACATTACCCATATGAATGACAATAAAATTTAAACGAGGTCGGAAAACTTTGCTTTGTTTTTAATTTTAGGTAGATCTTAATATGGCAAATTCAAAAATACTATTTTCATTATGCTAGGACGCATAACTTAGGAAGAAAAGCTGTTTAAACATTACCCATATGAATGACATATCAATGACAATAAAATTTAAACGAGGTCGGAAAACTTTGTTTTGTTTTTAATTTAAGGTAGATCTTAATATGGCAAATTCAAAAATACTATTTTCATCATGCTACGGCGCATAGCTTAGGAGAAAAAGCTGTTTAAACATTACCCATATGAATGACAATAAAATTTAAACGAGGTCGGAAAACTTTGTTTTGTTTTTTATTTTAGGCAGACCTTAATATGGCAAATTCAAAAATACTATTTTCATTATGCTAGGACGCATAGCTTAGGAGAAAAAGCGGTTTAAATATTACCCATATGAATGAAAATAAAATTTAAACGAGGTCGGAAAACTTTATTTTGTTTTTTATTTTAGGTAGATCTTAATATGGCAAATTCAAAAATACTATTTTCATTATGCTAGGACGCATAGCTTAGGAGAAAAAGCTGTTTAAACATTACCCATATGAATGACAATAAAATTTAAACGAGGTCGGAAAACTTTGCTTTGTTTTTTATTTTAAGTAGATCTTAATATGGCAAATTCAAAAATACTATTTTCATTATGCTAGGACGCATAGCTTAGGAGAAAAAGCTGTTTAAACATTATCCATATGAATGACAATAAAATTTAAACGAGGTCGGAAAACTTTGTTTTGTTTTTTGTTTTAGGTAGATCTTAATATGGCAAATTCAAAAATACTATTTTCATTATGCTAGGACGCATAGCTTAGGAGAAAAAGCTGTTTAAACATTACCCATATGAATGACATATCAATGACAATAAAATTTAAACGAGGTCGGAAAACTTTGTTTTGTTTTTTAATTTAAGTAGATCTTAATATGGCAAATTCAAAAATACTATTTTCATTATGCTAGGACGCATAGCTTAGGAGAAAAAGCTGTTTAAACATTATCCATATGAATGACAATAAAATTTAAACGAGGTCGGAAAACTTTGTTTTGTTTTTTGGTTTAGGTAGATCTTAATATGGCAAATTCAAAAATACTATTTTCATTATGCTAGGACGCATAGCTTAGGAGAAAAAGCTGTTTAAACATTATCCATATGAATGACAATAAAATTTAAACGAGGTCGGAAAACTTTGTTTTGTTTTTTATTTTAGGTAGATCTTAATATGGCAAATTCAAAAATACTATTTTCATTATGCTAGGGCGCATAGCTTAGGAGAAAAAGCTGTTTAAACATTACCCATATGAATGACATATCAATGACAATAAAATTTAAACGAGGTCGGAAAACTTTGTTTTGTTTTTTGTTTTAGGTAGATCTTAATATGGCAAATACTATTTTTTATTATGCTACGGCGCATAGCTTAGGAGAAAAAGCTGTTTAAACATTACCCATATGAATGACATATCAATGACAATAAAATTTAAACGAGGTCGGAAAACTTTGTTTTGTTTTTTATTTTAGGTAGATCTTAATATGGCAAATTCAAAAATACTATTTTCATTATGCTAGGACGCATAGCTTAGGAGAAAAAGCTGTTTAAACATTACCCATATGAATGACATATCAATGACAATAAAATTTAAACGAGGTCGGAAAACTTTGTTTTGTTTTTTAATTTAAGTAGATCTTAATATGGCAAATTCAAAAATACTATTTTCATTATGCTAGGACGCATAGCTTAGGAGAAAAAGCTGTTTAAACATTATCCATATGAATGACAATAAAATTTAAACGAGGTCGGAAAACTTTGTTTTGTTTTTTGGTTTAGGTAGATCTTAATATGGCAAATTCAAAAATACTATTTTCATTATGCTAGGACGCATAGCTTAGGAGAAAAAGCTGTTTAAACATTATCCATATGAATGACAATAAAATTTAAACGAGGTCGGAAAACTTTGTTTTGTTTTTTGTTTTAGGTAGATCTTAATATGGCAAATTCAAAAATACTATTTTCATTATGCTAGGACGCATAGCTTAGGAGAAAAAGCTGTTTAAACATTACCCATATGAATGACATATCAGTGACAATAAAATTTAAACGAGGTCGGAAAACTTTGTTTTGTTTTTTAATTTAAGTAGATCTTAATATGGCAAATTCAAAAATACTATTTTCATTATGCTAGGACGCATAGCTTAGGAGAAAAAGCTGTTTAAACATTATCCATATGAATGACAATAAAATTTAAACGAGGTCGGAAAACTTTGTTTTGTT
The DNA here is from genome assembly GCA_963556175.1 of Tipula confusa. NCBI lineage: Eukaryota > Metazoa > Arthropoda > Insecta > Diptera > Tipulidae > Tipula > Tipula confusa. The sequence goes on along the minus strand of OY744477.1, from coordinate 135,936,362 downwards.
TTTTGTTTTAGGTAGATCTTAATATGGAAAATTCAAAAATACTATTTTCATTATGCTAGGACGCATAGCTTAGGAGAAAAAGCTGTTTAAACATTACCCATATGAATGACATATCAATGACAATAAAATTTAAACGAGGTCGGAAAACTTTGTTTTGTTTTTTAATTTAAGTAGATCTTAATATGGCAAATTCAAAAATACTATTTTCATTATGCTAGGACGCATAGCTTAGGAGAAAAAGCTGTTTAAACATTATCCATATGAATGACAATAAAATTTAAACGAGGTCGGAAAACTTTGTTTTGTTTTTTATTTTAGGTAGATCTTAATATGGCAAATTCAAAAATACTATTTTCATTATGCTAGGACGCATAGCTTAGGAGAAAAAGCTGTTTAAACATTACCCATATGAATGACATATCAATGACAATAAAATTTAAACGAGGTCGGAAAACTTTGTTTTGTTTTTTAATTTAAGTAGATCTTAATATGGCAAATTCAAAAATACTATTTTCATTATGCTAGGACGCATAGCTTAGGAGAAAAAGCTGTTTAAACATTATCCATATGAATGACAATAAAATTTAAACGAGGTCGGAAAACTTTGTTTTGTTTTTTGGTTTAGGTAGATCTTAATATGGCAAATTCAAAAATACTATTTTCATTATGCTAGGACGCATAGCTTAGGAGAAAAAGCTGTTTAAACATTATCCATATGAATGACAATAAAATTTAAACGAGGTCGGAAAACTTTGTTTTGTTTTTTGTTTTAGGTAGATCTTAATATGGCAAATTCAAAAATACTATTTTCATCATGCTACGGCGCATAGCTTAGGAGAAAAAGCTGTTTAAACATTACCCATATGAATGACAATAAAATTTAAACGAGGTCGGAAAACTTTGTTTTGTTTTTTATTTTAAGTAGATCTTAATATGGCAAATTCAAAAATACTATTTTCATTATGCTAGGACGCATAGCTTAGGAGAAAAAGCTGTTTAAACATTACCCATATGAATGACAATAAAATTTAAACGAGGTCGGAAAACTTTGTTTTGTTTTTTGTTTTAGGTAGATCTTAATATGGCAAATTCAAAAATACTATTTTCATCATGCTACGGCGCATAGCTTAGGAGAAAAAGCTGTTTAAACATTACCCATATGAATGACAATAAAATTTAAACGAGGTCGGAAAACTTTGTTTTGTTTTTTATTTTAAGTAGATCTTAATATGGCAAATTCAAAAATACTATTTTCATCATGCTACGGCGCATAGCTTAGGAGAAAAAGCTGTTTAAACATTACCCATATGAATGACAATAAAATTTAAACGAGGTCGGAAAACTTTGCTTTGTTTTTAATTTTAGGTAGATCTTAATATGGCAAATTCAAAAATACTATTTTCATTATGCTAGGACGCATAGCTTAGGAGAAAAAGCGGTTTAAACATTACCCATATGAATGACATATCAATGACAATAAAATTTAAACGAGGTCGGAAAACTTTGTTTTGTTTTTTAATTTAAGTAGATCTTAATATGGCAAATTCAAAAATACTATTTTCATTATGCTAGGACGCATAGCTTAGGAGAAAAAGCTGTTTAAACATTATCCATATGAATGACAATAAAATTTAAACGAGGTCGGAAAACTTTGTTTTGTTTTTTGGTTTAGGTAGATCTTAATATGACAAATTCAAAAATACTATTTTCATTATGCTAGGACGCATAGCTTAGGAGAAAAAGCTGTTTAAACATTCAAAAATACTATTTTCATTATGCTAGGACGCATAGCTTAGGAGAAAAAGCTGTTTAAACATTACCCATATGAATGACATATCAATGACAATAAAATTTAAACGAGGTCGGAAAACTTTGTTTTGTTTTTTGTTTTAGGTAGATCTTAATATGGCAAATTCAAAAATACTATTTCCATCATGCTACGGCGCATAGCTTAGGAGAAAAAGCTGTTTAAACATTACCCATATGAATGACAATAAAATTTAAACGAGGTCGGAAAACTTTGTTTTGTTTTTTATTTTAAGTAGATCTTAATATGGCAAATTCAAAAATACTATTTTCATCATGCTACGGCGCATAGCTTAGGAGAAAAAGCTGTTTAAACATTACCCATATGAATGACAATAAAATTTAAACGAGGTCGGAAAACTTTGCTTTGTTTTTAATTTTAGGTAGATCTTAATATGGCAAATTCAAAAATACTATTTTCATTATGCTAGGACGCATAACTTAGGAGAAAAAGCTGTTTAAACATTACCCATATGAATGACATATCAATGACAATAAAATTTAAACGAGGTCGGAAAACTTTGTTTTGTTTTTTAATTTAAGTAGATCTTAATATGGCAAATTCAAAAATACTATTTTCATTATGCTAGGACGCATAGCTTAGGAGAAAAAGCTGTTTAAACATTATCCATATGAATGACAATAAAATTTAAACGAGGTCGGAAAACTTTGTTTTGTTTTTTGGTTTAGGTAGATCTTAATATGGCAAATTCAAAAATACTATTTTCATTATGCTAGGACGCATAGCTTAGGAGAAAAAGCTGTTTAAACATTATCCATATGAATGACAATAAAATTTAAACGAGGTCGGAAAACTTTGTTTTGTTTTTTGTTTTAGGTAGATCTTAATATGGCAAATTCAAAAATACTATTTTCATTATGCTAGGACGCATAGCTTAGGAGAAAAAGCTGTTTAAACATTACCCATATGAATGACATATCAGTGACAATAAAATTTAAACGAGGTCGGAAAACTTTGTTTTGTTTTTTAATTTAAGTAGATCTTAATATGGCAAATTCAAAAATACTATTTTCATTATGCTAGGACGCATAGCTTAGGAGAAAAAGCTGTTTAAACATTATCCATATGAATGACAATAAAATTTAAACGAGGTCGGAAAACTTTGTTTTGTTTTAGGTAGATCTTAATATGGAAAATTCAAAAATACTATTTTCATTATGCTAGGACGCATAGCTTAGGAGAAAAAGCTGTTTAAACATTACCCATATGAATGACATATCAATGACAATAAAATTTAAACGAGGTCGGAAAACTTTGTTTTGTTTTTTAATTTAAGTAGATCTTAATATGGCAAATTCAAAAATACTATTTTCATTATGCTAGGACGCATAGCTTAGGAGAAAAAGCTGTTTAAACATTATCCATATGAATGACAATAAAATTTAAACGAGGTCGGAAAACTTTGTTTTGTTTTTTAATTTAAGTAGATCTTAATATGGCAAATTCAAAAATACTATTTTCATTATGCTAGGACGCATAGCTTAGGAGAAAAAGCTGTTTAAACATTATCCATATGAATGACAATAAAATTTAAACGAGGTCGGAAAACTTTGTTTTGTTTTTTGGTTTAGGTAGATCTTAATATGGCAAATTCAAAAATACTATTTTCATTATGCTAGGACGCATAGCTTAGGAGAAAAAGCTGTTTAAACATTATCCATATGAATGACAATAAAATTTAAACGAGGTCGGAAAACTTTGTTTTGTTTTTTGTTTTAGGTAGATCTTAATATGGCAAATTCAAAAATACTATTTTCATTATGCTAGGACGCATAGCTTAGGAGAAAAAGCTGTTTAAACATTATCCATATGAATGACATATCAATGACAATAAAATTTAAACGAGGTCGGAAAACTTTGTTTTGTTTTTTAATTTAAGTAGATCTTAATATGGCAAATTCAAAAATACTATTTTCATTATGCTAGGACGCATAGCTTAGGAGAAAAAGCTGTTTAAACATTACCCATATGAATGACATATCAATGACAATAAAATTTAAACGAGGTCGGAAAACTTTGTTTTGTTTTTTAATTTAAGTAGATCTTAATATGGCAAATTCAAAAATACTATTTTCATTATGCTAGGACGCATAGCTTAGGAGAAAAAGCTGTTTAAACATTATCCATATGAATGACAATAAAATTTAAACGAGGTCGGAAAACTTTGTTTTGTTTTTTGGTTTAGGTAGATCTTAATATGGCAAATTCAAAAATACTATTTTCATTATGCTAGGACGCATAGCTTAGGAGAAAAAGCTGTTTAAACATTATCCATATGAATGACAATAAAATTTAAACGAGGTCGGAAAACTTTGTTTTGTTTTTTATTTTAGGTAGATCTTAATATGGCAAATTCAAAAATACTATTTTCATTATGCTAGGACGCATAGCTTAGGAGAAAAAGCTGTTTAAACATTACCCATATGAATGACATATCAATGACAATAAAATTTAAACGAGGTCGGAAAACTTTGTTTTGTTTTTTGGTTTAGGTAGATCTTAATATGGCAAATTCAAAAATACTATTTTCATTATGCTAGGACGCATAGCTTAGGAGAAAAAGCTGTTTAAACATTATCCATATGAATGACAATAAAATTTAAACGAGGTCGGAAAACTTTGTTTTGTTTTTTGTTTTAGGTAGATCTTAATATGGCAAATTCAAAAATACTATTTTCATTATGCTAGGACGCATAGCTTAGGAGAAAAAGCTGTTTAAACATTACCCATATGAATGACATATCAATGACAATAAAATTTAAACGAGGTCGGAAAACTTTGTTTTGTTTTTTAATTTAAGTAGATCTTAATATGGCAAATTCAAAAATACTATTTTCATTATGCTAGGACGCATAGCTGAGGAGAAAAAGCTGTTTAAACATTACCCATATGAATGACATATCAATGACAATAAAATTTAAACGAGGTCGGAAAACTTTGTTTTGTTTTTTAATTTAAGTAGATCTTAATATGGCAAATTCAAAAATACTATTTTCATTATGCTAGAACGCATAGCTTAGGAGAAAAAGCTGTTTAAACATTATCCATATGAATGACAATAAAATTTAAACGAGGTCGGAAAACTTTGTTTTGTTTTTTGTTTTAGGTAGATCTTAATATGGCAAATTCAAAAATACTATTTTCATTATGCTAGGACGCATAGCTTAGGAGAAAAAGCTGTTTAAACATTACCCATATGAATGACATATCAGTGACAATAAAATTTAAACGAGGTCGGAAAACTTTGTTTTGTTTTTTAATTTAAGTAGATCTTAATATGGCAAATTCAAAAATACTATTTTCATTATGCTAGGACGCATAGCTTAGGAGAAAAAGCTGTTTAAACATTATCCATATGAATGACAATAAAATTTAAACGAGGTCGGAAAACTTTGTTTTGTTTTTTGTTTTAGGTAGATCTTAATATGGCAAATTCAAAAATACTATTTTCATTATGCTAGGACGCATAGCTTAGGAGAAAAAGCTGTTTAAACATTACCCATATGAATGACATATCAATGACAATAAAATTTAAACGAGGTCGGAAAACTTTGTTTTGTTTTTTAATTTAAGTAGATCTTAATATGGCAAATTCAAAAATACTATTTTCATTATGCTAGGACGCATAGCTTAGGAGAAAAAGCTGTTTAAACATTATCCATATGAATGACAATAAAATTTAAACGAGGTCGGAAAACTTTGTTTTGTTTTTTGGTTTAGGTAGATCTTAATATGACAAATTCAAAAATACTATTTTCATTATGCTAGGACGCATAGCTTAGGAGAAAAAGCTGTTTAAACATTATCCATATGAATGACAATAAAATTTAAACGAGGTCGGAAAACTTTGTTTTGTTTTTTGTTTTAGGTAGATCTTAATATGGCAAATTCAAAAATACTATTTTCATTATGCTAGGGCGCATAGCTTAGGAGAAAAAGCTGTTTAAACATTACCCATATGAATGACATATCAATGACAATAAAATTTAAACGAGGTCGGAAAACTTTGTTTTGTTTTTTGTTTTAGGTAGATCTTAATATGGCAAATTCAAAAATACTATTTTTTATTATGCTACGGCGCATAGCTTAGGAGAAAAAGCTGTTTAAACATTACCCATATGAATGACATATCAATGACAATAAAATTTAAACGAGGTCGGAAAACTTTGTTTTGTTTTTTGTTTTAGGTAGATCTTAATATGGCAAATTCAAAAATACTATTTTTTATTATGCTACGGCGCATAGCTTAGGAGAAAAAGCTGTTTAAACATTATCCATATGAATGACAATAAAATTTAAACGAGGTCGGAAAACTTTGTTTTGTTTTTTAATTTAAGTAGATCTTAATATGGCAAATTCAAAAATACTATTTTCATTATGCTAGGACGCATAGCTTAGGAGAAAAAGCTGTTTAAACATTATCCATATGAATGACAATAAAATTTAAACGAGGTCGGAAAACTTTGTTTTGTTTTTTGGTTTAGGTAGATCTTAATATGGCAAATTCAAAAATACTATTTTCATTATGCTAGGACGCATAGCTTAGGAGAAAAAGCTGTTTAAACATTATCCATATGAATGACAATAAAATTTAAACGAGGTCGGAAAACTTTGTTTTGTTTTTTGTTTTAGGTAGATCTTAATATGGCAAATTCAAAAATACTATTTTCATTATGCTAGGACGCATAGCTTAGGAGAAAAAGCTGTTTAAACATTATCCATATGAATGACATATCAATGACAATAAAATTTAAACAAGGTCGGAAAACTTTGTTTTGTTTTTTAATTTAAGTAGATCTTAATATGGCAAATTCAAAAATACTATTTTCATTATGCTAGGACGCATAGCTTAGGAGAAAAAGCTGTTTAAACATTACCCATATGAATGACATATCAATGACAATAAAATTTAAACGAGGTCGGAAAACTTTGTTTTGTTTTTTAATTTAAGTAGATCTTAATATGGCAAATTCAAAAATACTATTTTCATTATGCTAGGACGCATAGCTTAGGAGAAAAAGCTGTTTAAACATTATCCATATGAATGACAATAAAATTTAAACGAGGTCGGAAAACTTTGTTTTGTTTTTTGGTTTAGGTAGATCTTAATATGGCAAATTCAAAAATACTATTTTCATTATGCTAGGACGCATAGCTTAGGAGAAAAAGCTGTTTAAACATTATCCATATGAATGACAATAAAATTTAAACGAGGTCGGAAAACTTTGTTTTGTTTCTTATTTTAGGTAGATCTTAATATGGCAAATTCAAAAATACTATTTTCATTATGCTAGGGCGCATAGCTTAGGAGAAAAAGCTGTTTAAACATTACCCATATGAATGACATATCAATGACAATAAAATTTAAACGAGGTCGGAAAACTTTGTTTTGTTTTTTGTTTTAGGTAGATCTTAATATGGCAAATTCAAAAATACTATTTTTTATTATGCTACGGCGCATAGCTTAGGAGAAAAAGCTGTTTAAACATTACCCATATGAATGACATATCAATGACAATAAAATTTAAACGAGGTCGGAAAACTTTGTTTTGTTTTTTATTTTAGGTAGATCTTAATATGGCAAATTCAAAAATACTATTTTCATTATGCTAGGACGCATAGCTTAGGAGAAAAAGCTGTTTAAACATTACCCATATGAATGACATATCAATGACAATAAAATTTAAACGAGGTCGGAAAACTTTGTTTTGTTTTTTAATTTAAGTAGATCTTAATATGGCAAATTCAGAAATACTATTTTCATTATGCTAGGACGCATAGCTTAGGAGAAAAAGCTGTTTAAACATTATCCATATGAATGACAATAAAATTTAAACGAGGTCGGAAAACTTTGTTTTGTTTTTTGGTTTAGGTAGATCTTAATATGGCAAATTCAAAAATACTATTTTCATTATGCTAGGACGCATAGCTTAGGAGAAAAAGCTGTTTAAACATTATCCATATGAATGACAATAAAATTTAAACGAGGTCGGAAAACTTTGTTTTGTTTTTTGTTTTAGGTAGATCTTAATATGGCAAATTCAAAAATACTATTTTCATTATGCTAGGACGCATAGCTTAGGAGAAAAAGCTGTTTAAACATTACCCATATGAATGACATATCAATGACAATAAAATTTAAACGAGGTCGGAAAACTTTGTTTTGTTTTTTAATTTAAGTAGATCTTAATATGGCAAATTCAAAAATACTATTTTCATTATGCTAGGACGCATAGCTTAGGAGAAAAAGCTGTTTAAACATTACCCGTATGAATGACATATCAATGACAATAAAATTTAAACGAGGTCGGAAAACTTTGTTTTGTTTTTTAATTTAAGTAGATCTTAATATGGCAAATTCAAAAATACTATTTTCATTATGCTAGGACGCATAGCTTAGGAGAAAAAGCTGTTTAAACATTATCCATATGAATGACAATAAAATTTAAACGAGGTCGGAAAACTTTGTTTTGTTTTTTGTTTTAGGTAGATCTTAATATGGCAAATTCAAAAATACTATTTTCATTATGCTAGGACGCATAGCTTAGGAGAAAAAGCTGTTTAAACATTATCCATATGAATGACAATAAAATTTAAACGAGGTCGGAAAACTTTGTTTTGTTTTTTATTTTAGGTAGATCTTAATATGGCAAATTCAAAAATACTATTTTCATATCAGTGACAATAAAATTTAAACGAGGTCGGAAAACTTTGTTTTGTTTTTTAATTTAAGTAGATCTTAATATGGCAAATTCAAAAATACTATTTTCATTATGCTAGGACGCATAGCTTAGGAGAAAAAGCTGTTTAAATATTATCCATATGAATGACAATAAAATTTAAACGAGGTCGGAAAACTTTGTTTTGTTTTTTATTTTAGGTAGATCTTAATATGGCAAATTCAAAAATACTATTTTCATTATGCTAGGACGCATAGCTTAGGAGAAAAAGCTGTTTAAACATTACCCATATGAATGACATATCAATGACAATAAAATTTAAACGAGATCGGAAAACTTTGTTTTGTTTTTTAATTTAGGTAGATCTTAATATGGCAAATTCAAAAATACTATTTTCATTATGCTAGGACGCATAGCTTAGGAGAAAAAGCTGTTTAAACATTATCCATATGATTGACAATAAAATTTAAACGAGGTCGGAAAACTTTGTTTTGTTTTTTGGTTTAGGTAGATCTTAATATGGCAAATTCAAAAATACTATTTTCATTATGCTAGGACGCATAGCTTAGGAGAAAAAGCTGTTTAAACATTACCCATATGAATGACATATCAATGACAATAAAATTTAAACGAGGTCGGAAAACTTTGTTTTGTTTTTTATTTTAGGTAGATCTTAATATGGCAAATTCAAAAATACTATTTTCATTATGCTAGGACGCATAGCTTAGGAGAAAAAGCTGTTTAAACATTACCCATATGAATGACATATCAATGACAATAAAATTTAAACGAGGTCGGAAAACTTTGATTTGTTTTTTAATTTAAGTAGATCTTAATATGGCAAATTCAAAAATACTATTTTCATTATGCTAGGACGCATAGCTTAGGAGAAAAAGCTGTTTAAACATTATCCATATGAATGACAATAAAATTTAAACGAGGTCGGAAAACTTTGTTTTGTTTTTTGGTTTAGGTAGATCTTAATATGACAAATTCAAAAATACTATTTTCATTATGCTAGGACGCATAGCTTAGGAGAAAAAGCTGTTTAAACATTACCCATATGAATGACAATAAAATTTAAACAAGGTCGGAAAACTTTGTTTTGTTTTTTATTTTAGGTAGATCTTAATATGGCAAATTCAAAAATACTATTTTCATTATGCTAGGACGCATAGCTTAGGAGAAAAAGCTGTTTAAACATTATCCATATGAATGACAATAAAATTTAAACAAGGTCGGAAAACTTTGTTTTGTTTTTTATTTTAGGTAGATCTTAATATGGCAAATTCAAAAATACTATTTTCATTATGCTAGGACGCATAGCTTAGGAGAAAAAGCTGTTTAAACATTACCCATATGAATGACATATCAATGACAATAAAATTTAAACGAGGTCGGAAAACTTTGTTTTGTTTTTTATTTTAGGTAGATTTTAATATGGCAAATTCAAAAATACTATTTTCATTATGCTAGGACGCATAGCTTAGGTGAAAAAGCTGTTTAAACATTACCCATATGAATGACATATCAATGACAATAAAATTTAAACGAGGTCGGAAAACTTTGTTTTGTTTTTTATTTTAGGTAGATCTTAATATGGCAAATTCAAAAATACTATTTTCATTATGCTAGGACGCATAGCTTAGGAGAAAAAGCTGTTTAAACATTATCCATATGAATGACAATAAAATTTAAACGAGGTCGGAAAACTTTGTTTTGTTTTTTTTTAGGTAGATCTTAATATGGCAAATTCAAAAATACTATTTTCATTATGCTAGGACGCATAACTTAGGAGAAAAAGCTGTTTAAACATTACCCATATGAATGACATATCAATGACAATAAAATTTAAACGAGGTCGGAAAACTTTGTTTTGTTTTTTATTTTAGGTAGATCTTAATATGGCAAATTCAAAAATACTATTTTCATCATGCTACGGCGCATAGCTTAGGAGAAAAAGCTGTTTAAACATTACCCATATGAATGACAATAACATTTAAACGAGGTCGGAAAACTTTGTTTTGTTTTTTATTTTAGGCAGATCTTAATATGGCAAATTCAAAAATACTATTTTCATTATGCTAGGACGCATAGCTTAGGAGAAAAAGCGGTTTAAATATTACCCATATGAATGAAAATAAAATTTAAACGAGGTCGGAAAACTTTATTTTGTTTTTTATTTTAGGTAGATCTTAATATGGCAAATTCAAAAATACTATTTTCATTATGCTAGGACGCATAGCTTAGGAGAGAAAGCTGTTTAAACATTACCCATATGAATGACAATAAAATTTAAACGAGGTCGGAAAACTTTGCTTTGTTTTTTATTTTAAGTAGATCTTAATATGGCAAATTCAAAAATACTATTTTCATTATGCTAGGACGCATAGCTTAGGAGAAAAAGCTGTTTAAACATTATCCATATGAATGACAATAAAATTTAAACGAGGTCGGAAAACTTTGTTTTGTTTTTTGTTTTAGGTAGATCTTAATATGGCAAATTCAAAAATACTATTTTCATTATGCTAGGACGCATAGCTTAGGAGAAAAAGCTGTTTAAACATTACCCATATGAATGACATATCAATGACAATAAAATTTAAACGAGGTCGGAAAACTTTGTTTTGTTTTTTAATTTAAGTAGATCTTAATATGGCAAATTCAAAAATACTATTTTCATTATGCTAGGACGCATAGCTTAGGAGAAAAAGCTGTTTAAACATTATCCATATGAATGACAATAAAATTTAAACGAGGTCGGAAAACTTTGTTTTGTTTTTTGGTTTAGGTAGATCTTAATATGGCAAATTCAAAAATACTATTTTCATTATGCTAGGACGCATAGCTTAGGAGAAAAAGCTGTTTAAACATTATCCATATGAATGACAATAAAATTTAAACGAGGTCGGAAAACTTTGTTTTGTTTTTTATTTTAGGTAGATCTTAATATGGCAAATTCAAAAATACTATTTTCATTATGCTAGGGCGCATAGCTTAGGAGAAAAAGCTGTTTAAACATTACCCATATGAATGACATATCAATGACAATAAAATTTAAACGAGGTCGGAAAACTTTGTTTTGTTTTTTGTTTTAGGTAGATCTTAATATGGCAAATTCAAAAATACTATTTTCTATTATGCTACGGCGCATAGCTTAGGAGAAAAAGCTGTTTAAACATTACCCATATGAATGACATATCAATGACAATAAAATTTAAACGAGGTCGGAAAACTTTGTTTTGTTTTTTATTTTAGGTAGATCTTAATATGGCAAATTCAAAAATACTATTTTCATTATGCTAGGACGCATAGCTTAGGAGAAAAAGCTGTTTAAACATTACCCATATGAATGACATATCAATGACAATAAAATTTAAACGAGGTCGGAAAACTTTGTTTTGTTTTTTATTTTAGGTAGATCTTAATATGGCAAATTCAAAAATACTATTTTCATTATGCTAGGACGCATAGCTTAGGAGAAAAAGCTGTTTAAACATTACCCATATGAATGACATATCAATGACAATAAAATTTAAACGAGGTCGGAAAACTTTGTTTTATTTTTTAATTTAAGTAGATCTTAATATGGCAAATTCAAAAATACTATTTTCATTATGCTAGGACGCATAGCTTAGGAGAAAAAGCTGTTTAAACATTATCCATATGAATGACAATAAAATTTAAACGAGGTCGGAAAACTTTGTTTTGTTTTTTGGTTTAGGTAGATCTTAATATGGCAAATTCAAAAATACTATTTTCATTATGCTAGGACGCATAGCTTAGGAGAAAAAGCTGTTTAAACATTATCCATATGAATGACAATAAAATTTAAACGAGGTCGGAAAACTTTGTTTTGTTTTTTGGTTTAGGTAGATCTTAATATGGCAAATTCAAAAATACTATTTTCATTATGCTAGGACGCATAGCTTAGGAGAAAAAGCTGTTTAAACATTACCCATATGAATGACATATCAATGACAATAAAATTTAAACGAGGTCGGAAAACTTTGTTTTGTTTTTAATTTTAGGTAGATCTTATTATGGCAAATTCAAAAATACTATTTTTATTATGCTAGGACGCATAGCTTAGGAGAAAAAGCTGTTTAAACATTACCCATATGAATGACATATCAATGACAATAAAATTTAAACGAGGTCGGAAAACTTTGTTTTATTTTTTAATTTAAGTAGATCTTAATATGGCAAATTCAAAAATACTATTTTCATTATGCTAGGACGCATAGCTTAGGAGAAAAAGCTGTTTAAACATTACCCATATGAATGACAATAAAATTTAAACAAGGTCGGAAAACTTTGTTTTGTTTTTTATTTTAGGTAGATCTTAATATGGCATATTCAAAAATATTATTTTCATTATGCTAGGACGCATAGCTTAGGAGAAAAAGCTGTTTAAACATTATCCATATGAATGACAATAAAATTTAAACGAGGTCGGAAAACTTTGTTTTGTTTTTTATTTTAGGTAGACCTTAATATGGCAAATTCAAAAATACTATTTTCATCATGCTAAGACGTATAGCTTAGGAGAAAAAGCTGTTTAAACATTATCCATATGAATGACAATAAAATTTAAACGAGGTCGGAAAACTTTGTTTTGTTTTTTATTTTAGGTAGATCTTAATATGGCAAATTCAAAAATACTATTTTCATTATGCTAGGACGCATAGCTTAGGAGAAAAAGCTGTTTAAACATTACCCATATGAATGACATATCAATGACAATAAAATTTAAACGAGGTCGGAAAACTTTGTTTTGTTTTTTATTTTAGGTAGATCTTAATATGGCAAATTCAAAAATACTATTTTCATTATGCTAGGACGCATAGCTTAGGTGAAAAAGCTGTTTAAACATTACCCATATGAATGACATATCAATGACAATAAAATTTAAACGAGGTCGGAAAACTTTGTTTTGTTTTTTATTTTAGGTAGATCTTAATATGGCAAATTCAAAAATACTATTTTCATTATGCTAGGACGCATAGCTTAGGAGAAAAAGCTGTTTAAACATTATCCATATGAATGACAATAAAATTTAAACGAGGTCGGAAAACTTTGTTTTGTTTTTTATTTTAGGTAGATCTTAATATGGCAAATTCAAAAATACTATTTTCATTATGCTAGGACGCATAACTTAGGAGAAAAAGCTGTTTAAACATTACCCATATGAATGACATATCAATGACAATAAAATTTAAACGAGGTCGGAAAACTTTGTTTTGTTTTTTGTTTTAGGTAGATCTTAATATGGCAAATTCAAAAATTCTATTTTTTATTATGTTACGGCGCATAGCTTAGGAGAAAAAGCTGTTTAAACATTACCCATATGAATGACATATCAATGACAATAAAATTTAAACGAGGTCGGAAAAGTTTGTTTTGTTTTTTATTTTAGGTAGATCTTAATATAACAAATTCAAAAATACTATTTTCATTATGCTAGGACGCATAGCTTAGGAGAAAAAGCTGTTTAAACATTATCCATATGAATGACAATAAAATTTAAACGAGGTCGGAAAACTTTGTTTTGATTTTTATTTTAGGTAGATCTTAATATGGCAAATTCAAAAATACTATTTTCATTATGCTAGGGCGCATAGCTTAGGAGAAAAAGCTGTTTAAACATTACCCATATGAATGACATATCAATGACAATAAAATTTAAACGAGGTCGGAAAACTTTGTTTTGTTTTTAATTTTAAGTAGATCTTAATATGGCAAATTCAAAAATACTATTTTCATTATGCTAGGACGCATAGCTTAGGAGAAAAAGCTGTTTAAACATTATCCATATGAATGACAATAAAATTTAAACGAGGTCGGAAAACTTTGTTTTGTTTTTTGTTTTAGGTAGATCTTAATATGGCAAATTCAAAAATACTATTTTCATTATGCTAGGACGCATAGCTTAGGAGAAAAAGCTGTTTAAACATTATCCATATGAATGACATATCAATGACAATAAAATTTAAACGAGGTCGGAAAACTTTGTTTTGTTTTTTAATTTAAGTAGATCTTAATATGGCAAATTCAAAAATACTATTTTCATTATGCTAGGACGCATAGCTTAGGAGAAAAAGCTGTTTAAACATTATCCATATGAATGACAATAAAATTTAAACGAGGTCGGAAAACTTTGTTTTGTTTTTTGGTTTAGGTAGATCTTAATATGGCAAATTCAAAAATACTATTTTCATTATGCTAGGACGCATAGCTTAGGAGAAAAAGCTGTTTAAACATTATCCATATGAATGACAATTAAATTTAAACGAGGTCGGAAAACTTTGTTTTGTTTTTTATTTTAGGTAGATCTTAATATGGCAAATTCAAAAATACTATTTTCATTATGCTAGGGCGCATAGCTTAGGAGAAAAAGCTGTTTAAACATTACCCATATGAATGACATATCAATGACAATAAAATTTAAACGAGGTCGGAAAACTTTGTTTTGTTTTTTGTTTTAGGTAGATCTTAATATGGCAAATTCAAAAATACTATTTTTTATTATGCTACGGCGCATAGCTTAGGAGAAAAAGCTGTTTAAACATTACCCATATGAATGACATATCAATGACAATAAAATTTAAACGAGGTCGGAAAACTTTGTTTTGTTTTTTATTTTAGGTAGATCTTAATATGGCAAATTCAAAAATACTATTTTCATTATGCTAGGACGCATAGCTTAGGAGAAAAAGCTGTTTAAACATTACCCATATGAATGACATATCAATGACAATAAAATTTAAACGAGGTCGGAAAACTTTGTTTTGTTTTTTATTTTAGGTAGATCTTAATATGGCAAATTCAAAAATACTATTTTCATTATGCTAGGATGCATAGCTTAGGAGAGAAAGCTGTTTAAACATTACCCATATGAATGACATATCAATGACAATAAAATTTAAACGAGGTCGGAAAACTTTGTTTTGTTTTTAATTTTAGGTAGATCTTAATATGGCAAATTCAAAAATACTATTTTCATTATGCTAGGACGCATAGCTTAGGAGAAAAAGCTGTTTAAACATTACCCATATGAATGACATATCAATGACAATAAAATTTAAACGAGGTCGGAAAACTTTGTTTTATTTTTTAATTTAAGTAGATCTTAATATGGCAAATTCAAAAATACTATTTTCATTATGCTAGGACGCATAGCTTAGGAGAAAAAGCTGTTTAAACATTATCCATATGAATGACAATAAAATTTAAACGAGGTCGGAAAACTTTGTTTTGTTTTTTGGTTTAGGTAGATCTTAATATGGCAAATTCAAAAATACTATTTTCATTATGCTAGGACGCATAGCTTAGGAGAAAAAGCTGTTTAAACATTATCCATATGAATGACAATAAAATTTAAACGAGGTCGGAAAACTTTGTTTTGTTTTTTGGTTTAGGTAGATCTTAATATGGCAAATTCAAAAATACTATTTTCATTATGCTAGGACGCATAGCTTAGGAGAAAAAGCTGTTTAAACATTACCCATATGAATGACATATCAATGACAATAAAATTTAAACGAGGTCGGAAAACTTTGTTTTGTTTTTAATTTTAGGTAGATCTTATTATGGCAAATTCAAAAATACTATTTTTATTATGCTAGGACGCATAGCTTAGGAGAAAAAGCTGTTTAAACATTACCCATATGAATGACAATAAAATTTAAACGAGGTCGGAAAACTTTGTTTTGTTTTTTATTTTAGGTAGATCTTAATATGGCAAATTCAAAAATACTATTTTCATTATGCTAAGACGTATAGCTTAGGAGAAAAAGCTGTTTAAACATTATCCATATGAATGACAATAAAATTTAAACGAGGTCGGAAAACTTTGTTTTGTTTTTTATTTTAGGTAGATCTTAATATGGCAAATTCAAAAATACTATTTTCATTATGCTAGGACGCATAGCTTAGGAGAAAAAGCTGTTTAAACATTACCCATATGAATGACATATCAATGACAATAAAATTTAAACGAGGTCGGAAAACTTTGTTTTGTTTTTTATTTTAGGTAGATCTTAATATGGCAAATTCAAAAATACTATTTTCATTATGCTAGGACGCATAGCTTAGGTGAAAAAGCTGTTTAAACATTACCCATATGAATGACATATCAATGACAATAAAATTTAAACGAGGTCGGAAAACTTTGTTTTGTTTTTTATTTTAGGTAGATCTTAATATGGCAAATTCAAAAATACTATTTTCATTATGCTAGGACGCATAGCTTAGGAGAAAAAGCTGTTTAAACATTATCCATATGAATGACAATAAAATTTAAACGAGGTCGGAAAACTTTGTTTTGTTTTTTATTTTAGGTAGATCTTAATATGGCAAATTCAAAAATACTATTTTCATTATGCTAGGACGCATAGCTTAGGAGAAAAAGCTGTTTAAACATTATCCATATGAATGACAATAAAATTTAAACGAGGTCGGAAAACTTTGTTTTGATTTTTATTTTAGGTAGATCTTAATATGGCAAATTCAAAAATACTATTTTCATTATGCTAGGGCGCATAGCTTAGGAGAAAAAGCTGTTTAAACATTACCCATATGAATGACATATCAATGACAATAAAATTTAAACGAGGTCGGAAAACTTTGTTTTGTTTTTTGTTTTAGGTAGATCTTAATATGGCAAATTCAAAAATACTATTTTTTATTATGCTACGGGGCATAGCTTAGGAGAAAAAGCTGTTTAAACATTACCCATATGAATGACATATCAATGACAATAAAATTTAAACGAGGTCGGAAAACTTTGTTTTGTTTTTAATTTTAGGTAGATCTTAATATGGCAAATTCAAAAATACTATTTTCATTATGCTAGGACGCATAGCTTAGGAGAAAAAGCTGTTTAAACATTACCCATATGAATGACATATCAATGACAATAAAATTTAAACGAGGTCGGAAAACTTTGTTTTGTTTTTTATTTTAGGTAGATCTTAATATGGCAAATTCAAAAATACTATTTTCATTATGCTAGGACGCATAGCTTAGGTGAAAAAGCTGTTTAAACATTACCCATATGAATGACATATCAATGACAATAAAATTTAAACGAGGTCGGAAAACTTTGTTTTGTTTTTTATTTTAGGTAGATCTTAATATGGCAAATTCAAAAATACTATTTTCATTATGCTAGGACGCATAGCTTAGGAGAAAAAGCTGTTTAAACATTATCCATATGAATGACAATAAAATTTAAACGAGGTCGGAAAACTTTGTTTTGATTTTTGGTTTAGGTAGATCCTAATATGGCAAATTCAAAAATACTATTTTCATTATGCTACGGCGCATAGCTTAGGAGAAAAAGCTGTTTAAACATTACCCATATGAATGACATATCAATGACAATAAAATTTAAACGAGGTCGGAAAACTTTGTTTTGTTTTTTATTTTAGGTAGATCTTAATATGGCAAATTCAAAAATACTATTTTCATTATGCTAGGACGCATAGCTTAGGAGAAAAAGCTGTTTAAACATTATCCATATGAATGACAATAAAATTTAAACGAGGTCGGAAAACTTTGTTTTGTTTTTTGGTTTAGGTAGATCTTAATATGGCAAATTCAAAAATACTATTTTCATTATGCTAGGACGCATAGCTTAGGAGAAAAAGCTGTTTAAACATTACCCATATGAATGACAATAAAATTTAAACAAGGTCGGAAAACTTTGTTTTGTTTTTTATTTTAGGTAGATCTTAATATGGCAAATTCAAAAATACTATTTTCATTATGCTAGGACGCATAGCTTAGGAGAAAAAGCTGTTTAAACATTATCCATATGAATGACAATAAAATTTAAACGAGGTCGGAAAACTTTGTTTTGTTTTTTGGTTTAGGTAGATCTTAATATGGCAAATTCAAAAATACTATTTTCATTATGCTAGGACGCATAGCTTAGGAGAAAAAGCTGTTTAAACATTATCCATATGAATGACAATAAAAGTTAAACGAGGTCGGAAAACTTTGTTTTGTTTTTCATTTTAGGTAGATCTTAATATGGCAAATTCAAAAATACTATTTTTATTATGCTAGGACGCATAGCTTAGGAGAAAAAGCTGTTTAAACATTATCCATATGAATGACAATAAAATTTAAACGAGGTCGGAAAACTTTGTTTTGTTTTTTATTTTAGGTAGATCTTAATATGGCAAATTCAAAAATA
Organism: Tipula confusa; assembly: GCA_963556175.1. NCBI lineage: Eukaryota > Metazoa > Arthropoda > Insecta > Diptera > Tipulidae > Tipula > Tipula confusa. Next base: position 135,917,650 of record OY744477.1, on the reverse strand, counting down.
CTATTTTCATTATGCTAGGACGCATAGCTTAGGAGAAAAAGCTGTTTAAACATTACCCATATGAATGACATATCAATGACAATAAAATTTAAACGAGGTCGGAAAACTTTGTTTTGTTTTTTGTTTTAGGTAGATCTTAATATGGCAAATTCAAAAATACTATTTTTTATTATGCTACGGCGCATAGCTTAGGAGAAAAAACTGTTTAAACATTACCCATATGAATGACATATCAATGACAATAAAATTTAAACGAGGTCGGAAAACTTTGTTTTGTTTTTTATTTTAGGTAGATCTTAATATAACAAATTCAAAAATACTATTTTCATTATGCTAGGACGCATAGCTTAGGAGAAAAAGCTGTTTAAACATTATCCATATGAATGACAATAAAATTTAAACGAGGTCGGAAAACTTTGTTTTGATTTTTGGTTTAGGTAGATCCTAATATGGCAAATTCAAAAATACTATTTTCATTATGCTACGGCGCATAGCTTAGGAGAAAAAGCTGTTTAAACATTACCCATATGAATGACATATCAATGACAATAAAATTTAAACGAGGTCGGAAAACTTTGTTTTGTTTTTTATTTTAGGTAGATCTTAATATGGCAAATTCAAAAATACTATTTTCATTATGCTAGGACGCATAGCTTAGGAGAAAAAGCTGTTTAAACATTATCCATATGAATGACAATAAAATTTAAACGAGGTCGGAAAACTTTGTTTTGTTTTTTGGTTTAGGTAGATCTTAATATGGCAAATTCAAAAATACTATTTTCATTATGCTAGGACGCATAGTTTAGGAGAAAAAGCTGTTTAAACATTATCCATATGAATGACAATAAAATTTAAACGAGGTTGGAAAACTTTGTTTTGTTTTTTATTTTAGGTAGATCTTAATATGGAAAATTCAAAAATACTATTTTCATTATGCTAGGACGCATAGCTTAGGAGAAAAAGCTGTTTAAACATTACCCATATGAATGACATATCAATGACAATAAAATTTAAACGAGGTCGGAAAACTTTGTTTTGTTTTTTATTTTAGGTAGATCTTAATATGGCAAATTCAAAAATACTATTTTCATTATGCTAGGACGCATAGCTTAGGAGAAAAAGCTGTTTAAACATTATCCATATGAATGACAATAAAATTTAAACGAGGTCGGAAAACTTTGTTTTGATTTTTGGTTTAGGTAGATCCTAATATGGCAAATTCAAAAATACTATTTTCATTATGCTACGGCGCATAGCTTAGGAGAAAAAGCTGTTTAAACATTACCCATATGAATGACATATCAATGACAATAAAATTTAAACGAGGTCGGAAAACTTTGTTTTGTTTTTTATTTTAGGTAGATCTTAATATGGCAAATTCAAAAATACTATTTTCATTATGCTAGGACGCATAGCTTAGGAGAAAAAGCTGTTTAAACATTATCCATATGAATGACAATAAAATTTAAACGAGGTCGGAAAACTTTGTTTTGTTTTTTGGTTTAGGTAGATCTTAATATGGCAAATTCAAAAATACTATTTTCATTATGCTAGGACGCATAGCTTAGGAGAAAAAGCTGTTTAAACATTATCCATATGAATGACAATAAAATTTAAACAAGGTTGGAAAACTTTGTTTTGTTTTTTATTTTAGGTAGATCTTAATATGGAAAATTCAAAAATACTATTTTCATTATGCTAGGACGCATAGCTTAGGAGAAAAAGCTGTTTAAACATTACCCATATGAATGACATATCAATGACAATAAAATTTAAACGAGGTCGGAAAACTTTGTTTTGTTTTTTATTTTAGGTAGATCTTAATATGGCAAATTCAAAAATACTATTTTCATTATGCTAGGACGCATAGCTTAGGAGAAAAAGCTGTTTAAACATTACCCATATGAATGACAATAAAATTTAAACAAGGTCGGAAAACTTTGTTTTGTTTTTTATTTTAGGTAGATCTTAATATGGCAAATTCAAAAATACTATTTTCATTATGCTAGGACGCATAGCTTAGGAGAAAAAGCTGTTTAAACATTATCCATATGAATGACAATAAAATTTAAACGAGGTCGGAAAACTTTGTTTTGTTTTTTGGTTTAGGTAGATCTTAATATGGCAAATTCAAAAATACTATTTTCATTATGCTAGGACGCATAGCTTAGGAGAAAAAGCTGTTTAAACATTATCCATATGAATGACAATAAAAGTTAAACGAGGTCGGAAAACTTTGTTTTGTTTTTTATTTTAGGTAGATCTTAATATGGCAAATTCAAAAATACTATTTTTATTATGCTAGGACGCATAGCTTAGGAGAAAAAGCTGTTTAAACATTATCCATATGAATGACAATAAAATTTAAACGAGGTCGGAAAACTTTGTTTTGATTTTTGGTTTAGGTAGATCCTAATATAGCAAATTCAAAAATACTATTTTCATTATGCTACGGCGCATAGCTTAGGAGAAAAAGCTGTTTAAACATTACCCATATGAATGACATATCAATGACAATAAAATTTAAACGAGGTCGGAAAACTTTGTTTTGTTTTTTGGTTTAGGTAGATCTTAATATGGCAAATTCAAAAATACTATTTTCATTATGCTAGGACGCATAGTTTAGGAGAAAAAGCTGTTTAAACATTATCCATATGAATGACAATAAAATTTAAACGAGGTTGGAAAACTTTGTTTTGTTTTTTATTTTAGGTAGATCTTAATATGGAAAATTCAAAAATACTATTTTCATTATGCTAGGACGCATAGCTTAGGAGAAAAAGCTGTTTAAACATTACCCATATGAATGACATATCAATGACAATAAAATTTAAACGAGGTCGGAAAACTTTGTTTTGTTTTTTATTTTAGGTAGATCTTAATATGGCAAATTCAAAAATACTATTTTCATTATGCTAGGACGCATAGCTTAGGAGAAAAAGCTGTTTAAACATTACCCATATGAATGACAATAAAATTTAAACAAGGTCGGAAAACTTTGTTTTGTTTTTTATTTTAGGTAGATCTTAATATGGCAAATTCAAAAATACTATTTTCATTATGCTAGGACGCATAGCTTAGGAGAAAAAGCTGTTTAAACATTACCCATATGAATGACATATCAATGACAATAAAATTTAAACGAGGTCGGAAAACTTTGTTTTGTTTTTTATTTTAGGTAGATCTTAATATGGCAAATTCAAAAATACTATTTTCATTATGCTAGGACGCATAGCTTAGGAGAAAAAGCTGTTTAAACATTACCCATATGAATGACATATCAATGACAATAAAATTTAAACGAGGTCGGAAAACTTTGTTTTGTTTTTTATTTTAGGTAGATCTTAATATGGCAAATTCAAAAATACTATTTTCATTATGCTAGGACGCATAGCTTAGGAGAAAAAGCTGTTTAAACATTACCCATATGAATGACAATAAAATTTAAACAAGGTCGGAAAACTTTGTTTTGTTTTTTATTTTAGGTAGATCTTAATATGGCAAATTCAAAAATACTATTTTCATTATGCTAGGAAGCATAGCTTAGGAGAAAAAGCTGTTTAAACATTACCCATATGAATGACATATCAATGACAATAAAATTTAAACGAGGTCGGAAAACTTTGTTTTGTTTTTTATTTTAGGTAGATCTTAATATGGCAAATTCAAAAATACTATTTTCATTATGCTAGGACGCATAGCTTAGGAGAAAAAGCTGTTTAAACATTATCCATATGAATGACAATAAAATTTAAACGAGGTCGGAAAACTTTGTTTTGTTTTTTATTTTAGGTAGATCTTAATATGGCAAATTCAAAAATACTATTTTCATTATGCTAGGACGCATAGCTTAGGAGAAAAAGCTGTTTAAACATTACCCATATGAATGACATATCAATGACAATAAAATTTAAACAAGGTCGGAAAACTTTGTTTTGTTTTTTAATTTAAGTAGATCTTAATATGGCAAATTCAAAAATACTATTTTCATTATGCTAGGACGCATAGCTTAGGAGAAAAAGCTGTTTAAACATTATCCATATGAATGACAATAAAATTTAAACGAGGTCGGAAAACTTTGTTTTGTTTTTTATTTTAGGTAGATCTTAATATGGCAAATTCAAAAATACTATTTTCATTATGCTAGGACGCATAGCTTAGGAGAAAAAGCTGTTTAAACATTACCCATATGAATGACAATAAAATTTAAACAAGGTCGGAAAACTTTGTTTTGTTTTTTATTTTAGGTAGATCTTAATATGGCAAATTCAAAAATACTATTTTCATTATGCTAGGAAGCATAGCTTAGGAGAAAAAGCTGTTTAAACATTACCCATATGAATGACATATCAATGACAATAAAATTTAAACGAGGTCGGAAAACTTTGTTTTGTTTTTTATTTTAGGTAGATCTTAATATGGCAAATTCAAAAATACTATTTTCATTATGCTAGGACGCATAGCTTAGGAGAAAAAGCTGTTTAAACATTACCCATATGAATGACAATAAAATTTAAACAAGGTCGGACAACTTTGTTTTGTTTTTTATTTTAGGTAGATCTTAATATGGCAAATTCAAAAATACTATTTTCATTATGCTAGGAAGCATAGCTTAGGAGAAAAAGCTGTTTAAACATTACCCATATGAATGACATATCAATGACAATAAAATTTAAACGAGGTCGGAAAACTTTGTTTTGTTTTTTATTTTAGGTAGATCTTAATATGGCAAATTCAAAAATACTATTTTCATTATGCTAGGACGCATAGCTTAGGAGAAAAAGCTGTTTAAACATTACCCATATGAATGACATATCAATGACAATAAAATTTAAACGAGGTCGGAAAACTTTGTTTTGTTTTTTATTTTAGGTAGATCTTAATATGGCAAATTCAAAAATACTATTTTCATTATGCTAGGACGCATAGCTTAGGAGAAAAAGCTGTTTAAACATTACCCATATGAATGACAATAAAATTTAAACAAGGTCGGAAAACTTTGTTTTGTTTTTTATTTTAGGTAGATCTTAATATGGCAAATTCAAAAATACTATTTTCATTATGCTAGGAAGCATAGCTTAGGAGAAAAAGCTGTTTAAACATTACCCATATGAATGACATATCAATGACAATAAAATTTAAACGAGGTCGGAAAACTTTGTTTTGTTTTTTATTTTAGGTAGATCTTAATATGGCAAATTCAAAAATACTATTTTCATTATGCTAGGACGCATAGCTTAGGTGTAAAAGCTGTTTAAACATTACCCATATGAATGACAATAAAATTTAAATGAGGTCGGAAAACTTTGTTTTGTTTTTTATTTTAGGTAGATCTTAATATGGCAAATTCAAAAATACTATTTTCATTATGCTAGGACGCATAGCTTAGGAGAAAAAGCTGTTTAAACATTACCCATATGAATGACATATCAATGACAATAAAATTTAAACAAGGTCGGAAAACTTTGTTTTGTTTTTTAATTTAAGTAGATCTTAATATGGCAAATTCAAAAATACTATTTTCATTATGCTAGGACGCATAGCTTAGGAGAAAAAGCTGTTTAAACATTATCCATATGAATGACAATAAAATTTAAACGAGGTCGGAAAACTTTGTTTTGTTTTTTATTTTAGGTAGATCTTAATATGGCAAATTCAAAAATACTATTTCCATTATGCTAGGACGCATAGCTTAGGAGAAAAAGCTGTTTAAACATTACCCATATGAATGACATATCAATGACAATAAAATTTAAACGAGGTCGGAAAACTTTGTTTTGTTTTTTATTTTAGGTAGATCTTAATATGGCAAATTCAAAAATACTATTTTTATAATGCTAGGACGCATAGCTTAGGTGAAAAAGCTGTTTAAACATTACCCATATGAATGACATATCAATGACAATAAAATTTAAACGAGGTCGGAAAACTTTGTTTTGTTTTTTATTTTAGGTAGATCTTAATATGGCAAATTCAAAAATACTATTTTCATTATGCTACGGCGCATAGCTTAGGAGAAAAAGCTGTTTAAACATTACCCATATGAATGACATATCAATGACAATAAAATTTAAACGAGGTCGGAAAACTTTGTTTTGTTTTTTATTTTAGGTAGATCTTAATATGGCAAATTCAAAAATACTATTTTCATTATGCTAGGACGCATAGCTTAGGAGAAAAAGCTGTTTAAACATTATCCATATGATTGACAATAAAATTTAAACGAGGTCGGAAAACTTTGTTTTGTTTTTTGGTTTAGGTAGATCTTAATATGGCAAATTCAAAAATACTATTTTCATTATGCTAGGACGCATAGCTTAGGAGAAAAAGCTGTTTAAACATTATCCATATGAATGACAATAAAATTTAAACGAGGTCGGAAAACTTTGTTTTGTTTTTTATTTTAGGTAGATCTTAATATGGCAAATTCAAAAATACTATTTTCATTATGGTAGGACGCATAGCTTAGGAGAAAAAGCTGTTTAAACATTACCCATATGAATGACAATAAAATTTAAACAAGGTCGGAAAACTTTGTTTTGTTTTTTATTTTAGGTAGATCTTAATATGGCAAATTCAAAAATACTATTTTCATTATGCTAGGACGCATAGCTTAGGAGAAAAAGCTGTTTAAACATTACCCATATGAATGACATATCAATGACAATAAAATTTAAACGAGGTCGGAAAACTTTGTTTTGTTTTTTATTTTAGGTAGATCTTAATATGGCAAATTCAAAAATATTATTTTCATTATGCTAGGACGCATAGCTTAGGTGTAAAAGCTGTTTAAACATTACCCATATGAATGACATATCAATGACAATAAAATTTAAACGAGGTCGGAAAACTTTGTTTTGTTTTTTATTTTAGGTAGATCTTAATATGGCAAATTCAAAAATACTATTTTCATTATGCTAGGACGCATAGCTTAGGAGAAAAAGCTGTTTAAACATTATCCATATGAATGACAATAAAATTTAAACGAGGTCGGAAAACTTTGTTTTGTTTTTTGGTTTAGGTAGATCTTAATATGGCAAATTCAAAAATACTATTTTCATTATGCTAGGACGCATAGCTTAGGAGAAAAAGCTGTTTAAACATTATCCATATGAATGACAATAAAATTTAAACGAGGTTGGAAAACTTTGTTTTGTTTTTTATTTTAGGTAGATCTTAATATGGAAAATTCAAAAATACTATTTTCATTATGCTAGGACGCATAGCTTAGGAGAAAAAGCTGTTTAAACATTACCCATATGAATGACATATCAATGACAATAAAATTTAAACGAGGTCGGAAAACTTTGTTTTGTTTTTTATTTTAGGTAGATCTTAATATGGCAAATTCAAAAATACTATTTTCATTATGCTAGGACGCATAGCTTAGGAGAAAAAGCTGTTTAAACATTACCCATATGAATGACAATAAAATTTAAACAAGGTCGGAAAACTTTGTTTTGTTTTTTATTTTAGGTAGATCTTAATATGGCAAATTCAAAAATACTATTTTCATTATGCTAGGACGCATAGCTTAGGAGAAAAAGCTGTTTAAACATTATCCATATGAATGACAATAAAATTTAAACGAGGTCGGAAAACTTTGTTTTGTTTTTTGGTTTAGGTAGATCTTAATATGGCAAATTCAAAAATACTATTTTCATTATGCTTGGACGCATAGCTTAGGAGAAAAAGCTGTTTAAACATTATCCATATGAATGACAATAAAATTTAAACGAGGTTGGAAAACTTTGTTTTGTTTTTTATTTTAGGTAGATCTTAATATGGAAAATTCAAAAATACTATTTTCATTATGCTAGGACGCATAGCTTAGGAGAAAAAGCTGTTTAAACATTACCCATATGAATGACATATCAATGACAATAAAATTTAAACGAGGTCGGAAAACTTTGTTTTGTTTTTTATTTTAGGTAGATCTTAATATGGCAAATTCAAAAATACTATTTTCATTATGCTAGGACGCATAGCTTAGGAGAAAAAGCTGTTTAAACATTACCCATATGAATGACAATAAAATTTAAACAAGGTCGGAAAACTTTGTTTTGTTTTTTATTTTAGGTAGATCTTAATATGGCAAATTCAAAAATACTATTTTCATTATGCTAGGACGCATAGCTTAGGAGAAAAAGCTGTTTAAACATTACCCATATGAATGACATATCAATGACAATAAAATTTAAACGAGGTCGGAAAACTTTGTTTTGTTTTTTATTTTAGGTAGATCTTAATATGGCAAATTCAAAAATACTATTTTCATTATGCTAGGACGCATAGCTTAGGAGAAAAAGCTGTTTAAACATTACCCATATGAATGACATATCAATGACAATAAAATTTAAACGAGGTCGGAAAACTTTGTTTTGTTTTTTATTTTAGGTAGATCTTAATATGGCAAATTCAAAAATACTATTTTCATTATGCTAGGACGCATAGCTTAGGAGAAAAAGCTGTTTAAACATTATCCATATGAATGACAATAAAATTTAAACGAGGTCGGAAAACTTTGTTTTGTTTTTTGGTTTAGGTAGATCTTAATATGGCAAATTCAAAAATACTATTTTCATTATGCTAGGACGCATAGCTTAGGAGAAAAAGCTGTTTAAACATTATCCATATGAATGACAATAAAATTTAAACGAGGTCGGAAAACTTTGTTTTGTTTTTTGGTTTAGGTAGATCTTAATATGACAAATTCAAAAATACTATTTTCATTATGCTAGGACGCATAGCTTAGGAGAAAAAGCTGTTTAAACATTCAAAAATACTATTTTCATTATGCTAGGACGCATAGCTTAGGAGAAAAAGCTGTTTAAACATTACCCATATGAATGACATATCAATGACAATAAAATTTAAACGAGGTCGGAAAACTTTGTTTTGTTTTTTGTTTTAGGTAGATCTTAATATGGCAAATTCAAAAATACTATTTCCATCATGCTACGGCGCATAGCTTAGGAGAAAAAGCTGTTTAAACATTACCCATATGAATGACAATAAAATTTAAACGAGGTCGGAAAACTTTGTTTTGTTTTTTATTTTAAGTAGATCTTAATATGGCAAATTCAAAAATACTATTTTCATCATGCTACGGCGCATAGCTTAGGAGAAAAAGCTGTTTAAACATTACCCATATGAATGACAATAAAATTTAAACGAGGTCGGAAAACTTTGCTTTGTTTTTAATTTTAGGTAGATCTTAATATGGCAAATTCAAAAATACTATTTTCATTATGCTAGGACGCATAACTTAGGAGAAAAAGCTGTTTAAACATTACCCATATGAATGACATATCAATGACAATAAAATTTAAACGAGGTCGGAAAACTTTGTTTTGTTTTTTATTTAAGGTAGATCTTAATATGGCAAATTCAAAAATACTATTTTCATCATGCTACGGCGCATAGCTTAGGAGAAAAAGCTGTTTAAACATTACCCATATGAATGACAATAAAATTTAAACGAGGTCGGAAAACTTTGTTTTGTTTTTTATTTTAGGCAGACCTTAATATGGCAAATTCAAAAATACTATTTTCATTATGCTAGGACGCATAGCTTAGGAGAAAAAGCGGTTTAAATATTACCCATATGAATGAAAATAAAATTTAAACGAGGTCGGAAAACTTTATTTTGTTTTTTATTTTAGGTAGATCTTAATATGGCAAATTCAAAAATACTATTTTCATTATGCTAGGACGCATAGCTTAGGAGAAAAAGCTGTTTAAACATTACCCATATGAATGACAATAAAATTTAAACGAGGTCGGAAAACTTTGCTTTGTTTTTTATTTTAAGTAGATCTTAATATGGCAAATTCAAAAATACTATTTTCATTATGCTAGGACGCATAGCTTAGGAGAAAAAGCTGTTTAAACATTATCCATATGAATGACAATAAAATTTAAACGAGGTCGGAAAACTTTGTTTTGTTTTTTGTTTTAGGTAGATCTTAATATGGCAAATTCAAAAATACTATTTTCATTATGCTAGGACGCATAGCTTAGGAGAAAAAGCTGTTTAAACATTACCCATATGAATGACATATCAATGACAATAAAATTTAAACGAGGTCGGAAAACTTTGTTTTGTTTTTTAATTTAAGTAGATCTTAATATGGCAAATTCAAAAATACTATTTTCATTATGCTAGGACGCATAGCTTAGGAGAAAAAGCTGTTTAAACATTATCCATATGAATGACAATAAAATTTAAACGAGGTCGGAAAACTTTGTTTTGTTTTTTGGTTTAGGTAGATCTTAATATGGCAAATTCAAAAATACTATTTTCATTATGCTAGGACGCATAGCTTAGGAGAAAAAGCGGTTTAAATATTACCCATATGAATGAAAATAAAATTTAAACGAGGTCGGAAAACTTTATTTTGTTTTTTATTTTAGGTAGATCTTGATATGGCAAATTCAAAAATACTATTTTCATTATGCTAGGACGCATAGCTTAGGAGAAAAAGCTGTTTAAACATTACCCATATGAATGACAATAAAATTTAAACGAGGTCGGAAAACTTTGCTTTGTTTTTTATTTTAAGTAGATCTTAATATGGCAAATTCAAAAATACTATTTTCATTATGCTAGGACGCATAGCTTAGGAGAAAAAGCTGTTTAAACATTATCCATATGAATGACAATAAAATTTAAACGAGGTCGGAAAACTTTGTTTTGTTTTTTGTTTTAGGTAGATCTTAATATGGCAAATTCAAAAATACTATTTTCATTATGCTAGGACGCATAGCTTAGGAGAAAAAGCTGTTTAAACATTACCCATATGAATGACATATCAATGACAATAAAATTTAAACGAGGTCGGAAAACTTTGTTTTGTTTTTTAATTTAAGTAGATCTTAATATGGCAAATTCAAAAATACTATTTTCATTATGCTAGGACGCATAGCTTAGGAGAAAAAGCTGTTTAAACATTATCCATATGAATGACAATAAAATTTAAACGAGGTCGGAAAACTTTGTTTTGTTTTTTATTTTAGGTAGATCTTAATATGGCAAATTCAAAAATACTATTTTCATTATGCTAGGGCGCATAGCTTAGGAGAAAAAGCTGTTTAAACATTACCCATATGAATGACATATCAATGACAATAAAATTTAAACGAGGTCGGAAAACTTTGTTTTGTTTTTTGTTTTAGGTAGATCTTAATATGGCAAATACTATTTTTTATTATGCTACGGCGCATAGCTTAGGAGAAAAAGCTGTTTAAACATTACCCATATGAATGACATATCAATGACAATAAAATTTAAACGAGGTCGGAAAACTTTGTTTTGTTTTTTAATTTAAGTAGATCTTAATATGGCAAATTCAAAAATACTATTTTCATTATGCTAGGACGCATAGCTTAGGAGAAAAAGCTGTTTAAACATTATCCATATGAATGACAATAAAATTTAAACGAGGTCGGAAAACTTTGTTTTGTTTTTTGGTTTAGGTAGATCTTAATATGGCAAATTCAAAAATACTATTTTCATTATGCTAGGACGCATAGCTTAGGAGAAAAAGCTGTTTAAACATTATCCATATGAATGACAATAAAATTTAAACGAGGTCGGAAAACTTTGTTTTGTTTTTTGTTTTAGGTAGATCTTAATATGGCAAATTCAAAAATACTATTTTCATTATGCTAGGACGCATAGCTTAGGAGAAAAAGCTGTTTAAACATTACCCATATGAATGACATATCAGTGACAATAAAATTTAAACGAGGTCGGAAAACTTTGTTTTGTTTTTTAATTTAAGTAGATCTTAATATGGCAAATTCAAAAATACTATTTTCATTATGCTAGGACGCATAGCTTAGGAGAAAAAGCTGTTTAAACATTATCCATATGAATGACAATAAAATTTAAACGAGGTCGGAAAACTTTGTTTTGTTTTAGGTAGATCTTAATATGGAAAATTCAAAAATACTATTTTCATTATGCTAGGACGCATAGCTTAGGAGAAAAAGCTGTTTAAACATTACCCATATGAATGACATATCAATGACAATAAAATTTAAACGAGGTCGGAAAACTTTGTTTTGTTTTTTAATTTAAGTAGATCTTAATATGGCAAATTCAAAAATACTATTTTCATTATGCTAGGACGCATAGCTTAGGAGAAAAAGCTGTTTAAACATTATCCATATGAATGACAATAAAATTTAAACGAGGTCGGAAAACTTTGTTTTGTTTTTTAATTTAAGTAGATCTTAATATGGCAAATTCAAAAATACTATTTTCATTATGCTAGGACGCATAGCTTAGGAGAAAAAGCTGTTTAAACATTATCCATATGAATGACAATAAAATTTAAACGAGGTCGGAAAACTTTGTTTTGTTTTTTGGTTTAGGTAGATCTTAATATGGCAAATTCAAAAATACTATTTTCATTATGCTAGGACGCATAGCTTAGGAGAAAAAGCTGTTTAAACATTATCCATATGAATGACAATAAAATTTAAACGAGGTCGGAAAACTTTGTTTTGTTTTTTGTTTTAGGTAGATCTTAATATGGCAAATTCAAAAATACTATTTTCATTATGCTAGGACGCATAGCTTAGGAGAAAAAGCTGTTTAAACATTATCCATATGAATGACATATCAATGACAATAAAATTTAAACGAGGTCGGAAAACTTTGTTTTGTTTTTTAATTTAAGTAGATCTTAATATGGCAAATTCAAAAATACTATTTTCATTATGCTAGGACGCATAGCTTAGGAGAAAAAGCTGTTTAAACATTACCCATATGAATGACATATCAATGACAATAAAATTTAAACGAGGTCGGAAAACTTTGTTTTGTTTTTTAATTTAAGTAGATCTTAATATGGCAAATTCAAAAATACTATTTTCATTATGCTAGGACGCATAGCTTAGGAGAAAAAGCTGTTTAAACATTATCCATATGAATGACAATAAAATTTAAACGAGGTCGGAAAACTTTGTTTTGTTTTTTGGTTTAGGTAGATCTTAATATGGCAAATTCAAAAATACTATTTTCATTATGCTAGGACGCATAGCTTAGGAGAAAAAGCTGTTTAAACATTATCCATATGAATGACAATAAAATTTAAACGAGGTCGGAAAACTTTGTTTTGTTTTTTATTTTAGGTAGATCTTAATATGGCAAATTCAAAAATACTATTTTCATTATGCTAGGACGCATAGCTTAGGAGAAAAAGCTGTTTAAACATTACCCATATGAATGACATATCAATGACAATAAAATTTAAACGAGGTCGGAAAACTTTGTTTTGTTTTTTGGTTTAGGTAGATCTTAATATGGCAAATTCAAAAATACTATTTTCATTATGCTAGGACGCATAGCTTAGGAGAAAAAGCTGTTTAAACATTATCCATATGAATGACAATAAAATTTAAACGAGGTCGGAAAACTTTGTTTTGTTTTTTGTTTTAGGTAGATCTTAATATGGCAAATTCAAAAATACTATTTTCATTATGCTAGGACGCATAGCTTAGGAGAAAAAGCTGTTTAAACATTACCCATATGAATGACATATCAATGACAATAAAATTTAAACGAGGTCGGAAAACTTTGTTTTGTTTTTTAATTTAAGTAGATCTTAATATGGCAAATTCAAAAATACTATTTTCATTATGCTAGGACGCATAGCTGAGGAGAAAAAGCTGTTTAAACATTACCCATATGAATGACATATCAATGACAATAAAATTTAAACGAGGTCGGAAAACTTTGTTTTGTTTTTTAATTTAAGTAGATCTTAATATGGCAAATTCAAAAATACTATTTTCATTATGCTAGAACGCATAGCTTAGGAGAAAAAGCTGTTTAAACATTATCCATATGAATGACAATAAAATTTAAACGAGGTCGGAAAACTTTGTTTTGTTTTTTGTTTTAGGTAGATCTTAATATGGCAAATTCAAAAATACTATTTTCATTATGCTAGGACGCATAGCTTAGGAGAAAAAGCTGTTTAAACATTACCCATATGAATGACATATCAGTGACAATAAAATTTAAACGAGGTCGGAAAACTTTGTTTTGTTTTTTAATTTAAGTAGATCTTAATATGGCAAATTCAAAAATACTATTTTCATTATGCTAGGACGCATAGCTTAGGAGAAAAAGCTGTTTAAACATTATCCATATGAATGACAATAAAATTTAAACGAGGTCGGAAAACTTTGTTTTGTTTTTTGTTTTAGGTAGATCTTAATATGGCAAATTCAAAAATACTATTTTCATTATGCTAGGACGCATAGCTTAGGAGAAAAAGCTGTTTAAACATTACCCATATGAATGACATATCAATGACAATAAAATTTAAACGAGGTCGGAAAACTTTGTTTTGTTTTTTAATTTAAGTAGATCTTAATATGGCAAATTCAAAAATACTATTTTCATTATGCTAGGACGCATAGCTTAGGAGAAAAAGCTGTTTAAACATTATCCATATGAATGACAATAAAATTTAAACGAGGTCGGAAAACTTTGTTTTGTTTTTTGGTTTAGGTAGATCTTAATATGACAAATTCAAAAATACTATTTTCATTATGCTAGGACGCATAGCTTAGGAGAAAAAGCTGTTTAAACATTATCCATATGAATGACAATAAAATTTAAACGAGGTCGGAAAACTTTGTTTTGTTTTTTGTTTTAGGTAGATCTTAATATGGCAAATTCAAAAATACTATTTTCATTATGCTAGGGCGCATAGCTTAGGAGAAAAAGCTGTTTAAACATTACCCATATGAATGACATATCAATGACAATAAAATTTAAACGAGGTCGGAAAACTTTGTTTTGTTTTTTGTTTTAGGTAGATCTTAATATGGCAAATTCAAAAATACTATTTTTTATTATGCTACGGCGCATAGCTTAGGAGAAAAAGCTGTTTAAACATTACCCATATGAATGACATATCAATGACAATAAAATTTAAACGAGGTCGGAAAACTTTGTTTTGTTTTTTGTTTTAGGTAGATCTTAATATGGCAAATTCAAAAATACTATTTTTTATTATGCTACGGCGCATAGCTTAGGAGAAAAAGCTGTTTAAACATTATCCATATGAATGACAATAAAATTTAAACGAGGTCGGAAAACTTTGTTTTGTTTTTTAATTTAAGTAGATCTTAATATGGCAAATTCAAAAATACTATTTTCATTATGCTAGGACGCATAGCTTAGGAGAAAAAGCTGTTTAAACATTATCCATATGAATGACAATAAAATTTAAACGAGGTCGGAAAACTTTGTTTTGTTTTTTGGTTTAGGTAGATCTTAATATGGCAAATTCAAAAATACTATTTTCATTATGCTAGGACGCATAGCTTAGGAGAAAAAGCTGTTTAAACATTATCCATATGAATGACAATAAAATTTAAACGAGGTCGGAAAACTTTGTTTTGTTTTTTGTTTTAGGTAGATCTTAATATGGCAAATTCAAAAATACTATTTTCATTATGCTAGGACGCATAGCTTAGGAGAAAAAGCTGTTTAAACATTATCCATATGAATGACATATCAATGACAATAAAATTTAAACAAGGTCGGAAAACTTTGTTTTGTTTTTTAATTTAAGTAGATCTTAATATGGCAAATTCAAAAATACTATTTTCATTATGCTAGGACGCATAGCTTAGGAGAAAAAGCTGTTTAAACATTACCCATATGAATGACATATCAATGACAATAAAATTTAAACGAGGTCGGAAAACTTTGTTTTGTTTTTTAATTTAAGTAGATCTTAATATGGCAAATTCAAAAATACTATTTTCATTATGCTAGGACGCATAGCTTAGGAGAAAAAGCTGTTTAAACATTATCCATATGAATGACAATAAAATTTAAACGAGGTCGGAAAACTTTGTTTTGTTTTTTGGTTTAGGTAGATCTTAATATGGCAAATTCAAAAATACTATTTTCATTATGCTAGGACGCATAGCTTAGGAGAAAAAGCTGTTTAAACATTATCCATATGAATGACAATAAAATTTAAACGAGGTCGGAAAACTTTGTTTTGTTTCTTATTTTAGGTAGATCTTAATATGGCAAATTCAAAAATACTATTTTCATTATGCTAGGGCGCATAGCTTAGGAGAAAAAGCTGTTTAAACATTACCCATATGAATGACATATCAATGACAATAAAATTTAAACGAGGTCGGAAAACTTTGTTTTGTTTTTTGTTTTAGGTAGATCTTAATATGGCAAATTCAAAAATACTATTTTTTATTATGCTACGGCGCATAGCTTAGGAGAAAAAGCTGTTTAAACATTACCCATATGAATGACATATCAATGACAATAAAATTTAAACGAGGTCGGAAAACTTTGTTTTGTTTTTTATTTTAGGTAGATCTTAATATGGCAAATTCAAAAATACTATTTTCATTATGCTAGGACGCATAGCTTAGGAGAAAAAGCTGTTTAAACATTACCCATATGAATGACATATCAATGACAATAAAATTTAAACGAGGTCGGAAAACTTTGTTTTGTTTTTTAATTTAAGTAGATCTTAATATGGCAAATTCAGAAATACTATTTTCATTATGCTAGGACGCATAGCTTAGGAGAAAAAGCTGTTTAAACATTATCCATATGAATGACAATAAAATTTAAACGAGGTCGGAAAACTTTGTTTTGTTTTTTGGTTTAGGTAGATCTTAATATGGCAAATTCAAAAATACTATTTTCATTATGCTAGGACGCATAGCTTAGGAGAAAAAGCTGTTTAAACATTATCCATATGAATGACAATAAAATTTAAACGAGGTCGGAAAACTTTGTTTTGTTTTTTGTTTTAGGTAGATCTTAATATGGCAAATTCAAAAATACTATTTTCATTATGCTAGGACGCATAGCTTAGGAGAAAAAGCTGTTTAAACATTACCCATATGAATGACATATCAATGACAATAAAATTTAAACGAGGTCGGAAAACTTTGTTTTGTTTTTTAATTTAAGTAGATCTTAATATGGCAAATTCAAAAATACTATTTTCATTATGCTAGGACGCATAGCTTAGGAGAAAAAGCTGTTTAAACATTACCCGTATGAATGACATATCAATGACAATAAAATTTAAACGAGGCCGGAAAACTTTGTTTTGTTTTTTAATTTAAGTAGATCTTAATATGGCAAATTCAAAAATACTATTTTCATTATGCTAGGACGCATAGCTTAGGAGAAAAAGCTGTTTAAACATTATCCATATGAATGACAATAAAATTTAAACGAGGTCGGAAAACTTTGTTTTGTTTTTTGTTTTAGTTAGATCTTAATATGGCAAATTCAAAAATACTATTTTCATTATGCTAGGACGCATAGCTTAGGAGAAAAAGCTGTTTAAACATTATCCATATGAATGACAATAAAATTTAAACGAGGTCGGAAAACTTTGTTTTGTTTTTTATTTTAGGTAGATCTTAATATGGCAAATTCAAAAATACTATTTTCATATCAGTGACAATAAAATTTAAACGAGGTCGGAAAACTTTGTTTTGTTTTTTAATTTAAGTAGATCTTAATATGGCAAATTCAAAAATACTATTTTCATTATGCTAGGACGCATAGCTTAGGAGAAAAAGCTGTTTAAACATTATCCATATGAATGACAATAAAATTTAAACGAGGTCGGAAAACTTTGTTTTGTTTTTTATTTTAGGTAGATCTTAATATGGCAAATTCAAAAATACTATTTTCATTATGCTAGGACGCATAGCTTAGGAGAAAAAGCTGTTTAAACATTACCCATATGAATGACATATCAATGACAATAAAATTTAAACGAGATCGGAAAACTTTGTTTTGTTTTTTAATTTAGGTAGATCTTAATATGGCAAATTCAAAAATACTATTTTCATTATGCTAGGACGCATAGCTTAGGAGAAAAAGCTGTTTAAACATTATCCATATGATTGACAATAAAATTTAAACGAGGTCGGAAAACTTTGTTTTGTTTTTTGGTTTAGGTAGATCTTAATATGGCAAATTCAAAAATACTATTTTCATTATGCTAGGACGCATAGCTTAGGAGAAAAAGCTGTTTAAACATTACCCATATGAATGACATATCAATGACAATAAAATTTAAACGAGGTCGGAAAACTTTGTTTTGTTTTTTATTTTAGGTAGATCTTAATATGGCAAATTCAAAAATACTATTTTCATTATGCTAGGACGCATAGCTTAGGAGAAAAAGCTGTTTAAACATTACCCATATGAATGACATATCAATGACAATAAAATTTAAACGAGGTCGGAAAACTTTGATTTGTTTTTTAATTTAAGTAGATCTTAATATGGCAAATTCAAAAATACTATTTTCATTATGCTAGGACGCATAGCTTAGGAGAAAAAGCTGTTTAAACATTATCCATATGAATGACAATAAAATTTAAACGAGGTCGGAAAACTTTGTTTTGTTTTTTGGTTTAGGTAGATCTTAATATGACAAATTCAAAAATACTATTTTCATTATGCTAGGACGCATAGCTTAGGAGAAAAAGCTGTTTAAACATTACCCATATGAATGACAATAAAATTTAAACAAGGTCGGAAAACTTTGTTTTGTTTTTTATTTTAGGTAGATCTTAATATGGCAAATTCAAAAATACTATTTTCATTATGCTAGGACGCATAGCTTAGGAGAAAAAGCTGTTTAAACATTATCCATATGAATGACAATAAAATTTAAACAAGGTCGGAAAACTTTGTTTTGTTTTTTATTTTAGGTAGATCTTAATATGGCAAATTCAAAAATACTATTTTCATTATGCTAGGACGCATAGCTTAGGAGAAAAAGCTGTTTAAACATTACCCATATGAATGACATATCAATGACAATAAAATTTAAACGAGGTCGGAAAACTTTGTTTTGTTTTTTATTTTAGGTAGATTTTAATATGGCAAATTCAAAAATACTATTTTCATTATGCTAGGACGCATAGCTTAGGTGAAAAAGCTGTTTAAACATTACCCATATGAATGACATATCAATGACAATAAAATTTAAACGAGGTCGGAAAACTTTGTTTTGTTTTTTATTTTAGGTAGATTTTAATATGGCAAATTCAAAAATACTATTTTCATTATGCTAGGACGCATAGCTTAGGAGAAAAAGCTGTTTAAACATTATCCATATGAATGACAATAAAATTTAAACGAGGTCGGAAAACTTTGTTTTGTTTTTTTTTAGGTAGATCTTAATATGGCAAATTCAAAAATACTATTTTCATTATGCTAGGACGCATAACTTAGGAGAAAAAGCTGTTTAAACATTACCCATATGAATGACATATCAATGACAATAAAATTTAAACGAGGTCGGAAAACTTTGTTTTGTTTTTTATTTTAGGTAGATCTTAATATGGCAAATTCAAAAATACTATTTTCATCATGCTACGGCGCATAGCTTAGGAGAAAAAGCTGTTTAAACATTACCCATATGAATGACAATAACATTTAAACGAGGTCGGAAAACTTTGTTTTGTTTTTTATTTTAGGCAGATCTTAATATGGCAAATTCAAAAATACTATTTTCATTATGCTAGGACGCATAGCTTAGGAGAAAAAGCGGTTTAAATATTACCCATATGAATGAAAATAAAATTTAAACGAGGTCGGAAAACTTTATTTTGTTTTTTATTTTAGGTAGATCTTAATATGGCAAATTCAAAAATACTATTTTCATTATGCTAGGACGCATAGCTTAGGAGAGAAAGCTGTTTAAACATTACCCATATGAATGACAATAAAATTTAAACGAGGTCGGAAAACTTTGCTTTGTTTTTTATTTTAAGTAGATCTTAATATGGCAAATTCAAAAATACTATTTTCATTATGCTAGGACGCATAGCTTAGGAGAAAAAGCTGTTTAAACATTATCCATATGAATGACAATAAAATTTAAACGAGGTCGGAAAACTTTGTTTTGTTTTTTGTTTTAGGTAGATCTTAATATGGCAAATTCAAAAATACTATTTTCATTATGCTAGGACGCATAGCTTAGGAGAAAAAGCTGTTTAAACATTACCCATATGAATGACATATCAATGACAATAAAATTTAAACGAGGTCGGAAAACTTTGTTTTGTTTTTTAATTTAAGTAGATCTTAATATGGCAAATTCAAAAATACTATTTTCATTATGCTAGGACGCATAGCTTAGGAGAAAAAGCTGTTTAAACATTATCCATATGAATGACAATAAAATTTAAACGAGGTCGGAAAACTTTGTTTTGTTTTTTGGTTTAGGTAGATCTTAATATGGCAAATTCAAAAATACTATTTTCATTATGCTAGGACGCATAGCTTAGGAGAAAAAGCTGTTTAAACATTATCCATATGAATGACAATAAAATTTAAACGAGGTCGGAAAACTTTGTTTTGTTTTTTATTTTAGGTAGATCTTAATATGGCAAATTCAAAAATACTATTTTCATTATGCTAGGGCGCATAGCTTAGGAGAAAAAGCTGTTTAAACATTACCCATATGAATGACATATCAATGACAATAAAATTTAAACGAGGTCGGAAAACTTTGTTTTGTTTTTTGTTTTAGGTAGATCTTAATATGGCAAATTCAAAAATACTATTTTCTATTATGCTACGGCGCATAGCTTAGGAGAAAAAGCTGTTTAAACATTACCCATATGAATGACATATCAATGACAATAAAATTTAAACGAGGTCGGAAAACTTTGTTTTGTTTTTTATTTTAGGTAGATCTTAATATGGCAAATTCAAAAATACTATTTTCATTATGCTAGGACGCATAGCTTAGGAGAAAAAGCTGTTTAAACATTACCCATATGAATGACATATCAATGACAATAAAATTTAAACGAGGTCGGAAAACTTTGTTTTGTTTTTTATTTTAGGTAGATCTTAATATGGCAAATTCAAAAATACTATTTTCATTATGCTAGGACGCATAGCTTAGGAGAAAAAGCTGTTTAAACATTACCCATATGAATGACATATCAATGACAATAAAATTTAAACGAGGTCGGAAAACTTTGTTTTATTTTTTAATTTAAGTAGATCTTAATATGGCAAATTCAAAAATACTATTTTCATTATGCTAGGACGCATAGCTTAGGAGAAAAAGCTGTTTAAACATTATCCATATGAATGACAATAAAATTTAAACGAGGTCGGAAAACTTTGTTTTGTTTTTTGGTTTAGGTAGATCTTAATATGGCAAATTCAAAAATACTATTTTCATTATGCTAGGACGCATAGCTTAGGAGAAAAAGCTGTTTAAACATTATCCATATGAATGACAATAAAATTTAAACGAGGTCGGAAAACTTTGTTTTGTTTTTTGGTTTAGGTAGATCTTAATATGGCAAATTCAAAAATACTATTTTCATTATGCTAGGACGCATAGCTTAGGAGAAAAAGCTGTTTAAACATTACCCATATGAATGACATATCAATGACAATAAAATTTAAACGAGGTCGGAAAACTTTGTTTTGTTTTTAATTTTAGGTAGATCTTATTATGGCAAATTCAAAAATACTATTTTTATTATGCTAGGACGCATAGCTTAGGAGAAAAAGCTGTTTAAACATTACCCATATGAATGACATATCAATGACAATAAAATTTAAACGAGGTCGGAAAACTTTGTTTTATTTTTTAATTTAAGTAGATCTTAATATGGCAAATTCAAAAATACTATTTTCATTATGCTAGGACGCATAGCTTAGGAGAAAAAGCTGTTTAAACATTACCCATATGAATGACAATAAAATTTAAACAAGGTCGGAAAACTTTGTTTTGTTTTTTATTTTAGGTAGATCTTAATATGGCATATTCAAAAATATTATTTTCATTATGCTAGGACGCATAGCTTAGGAGAAAAAGCTGTTTAAACATTATCCATATGAATGACAATAAAATTTAAACGAGGTCGGAAAACTTTGTTTTGTTTTTTATTTTAGGTAGATCTTAATATGGCAAATTCAAAAATACTATTTTCATCATGCTAAGACGTATAGCTTAGGAGAAAAAGCTGTTTAAACATTATCCATATGAATGACAATAAAATTTAAACGAGGTCGGAAAACTTTGTTTTGTTTTTTATTTTAGGTAGATCTTAATATGGCAAATTCAAAAATACTATTTTCATTATGCTAGGACGCATAGCTTAGGAGAAAAAGCTGTTTAAACATTACCCATATGAATGACATATCAATGACAATAAAATTTAAACGAGGTCGGAAAACTTTGTTTTGTTTTTTATTTTAGGTAGATCTTAATATGGCAAATTCAAAAATACTATTTTCATTATGCTAGGACGCATAGCTTAGGTGAAAAAGCTGTTTAAACATTACCCATATGAATGACATATCAATGACAATAAAATTTAAACGAGGTCGGAAAACTTTGTTTTGTTTTTTATTTTAGGTAGATCTTAATATGGCAAATTCAAAAATACTATTTTCATTATGCTAGGACGCATAGCTTAGGAGAAAAAGCTGTTTAAACATTATCCATATGAATGACAATAAAATTTAAACGAGGTCGGAAAACTTTGTTTTGTTTTTTATTTTAGGTAGATCTTAATATGGCAAATTCAAAAATACTATTTTCATTATGCTAGGACGCATAACTTAGGAGAAAAAGCTGTTTAAACATTACCCATATGAATGACATATCAATGACAATAAAATTTAAACGAGGTCGGAAAACTTTGTTTTGTTTTTTGTTTTAGGTAGATCTTAATATGGCAAATTCAAAAATTCTATTTTTTATTATGTTACGGCGCATAGCTTAGGAGAAAAAGCTGTTTAAACATTACCCATATGAATGACATATCAATGACAATAAAATTTAAACGAGGTCGGAAAAGTTTGTTTTGTTTTTTATTTTAGGTAGATCTTAATATAACAAATTCAAAAATACTATTTTCATTATGCTAGGACGCATAGCTTAGGAGAAAAAGCTGTTTAAACATTATCCATATGAATGACAATAAAATTTAAACGAGGTCGGAAAACTTTGTTTTGATTTTTATTTTAGGTAGATCTTAATATGGCAAATTCAAAAATACTATTTTCATTATGCTAGGGCGCATAGCTTAGGAGAAAAAGCTGTTTAAACATTACCCATATGAATGACATATCAATGACAATAAAATTTAAACGAGGTCGGAAAACTTTGTTTTGTTTTTAATTTTAAGTAGATCTTAATATGGCAAATTCAAAAATACTATTTTCATTATGCTAGGACGCATAGCTTAGGAGAAAAAGCTGTTTAAACATTATCCATATGAATGACAATAAAATTTAAACGAGGTCGGAAAACTTTGTTTTGTTTTTTGTTTTAGGTAGATCTTAATATGGCAAATTCAAAAATACTATTTTCATTATGCTAGGACGCATAGCTTAGGAGAAAAAGCTGTTTAAACATTACCCATATGAATGACATATCAATGACAATAAAATTTAAACGAGGTCGGAAAACTTTGTTTTGTTTTTTAATTTAAGTAGATCTTAATATGGCAAATTCAAAAATACTATTTTCATTATGCTAGGACGCATAGCTTAGGAGAAAAAGCTGTTTAAACATTATCCATATGAATGACAATAAAATTTAAACGAGGTCGGAAAACTTTGTTTTGTTTTTTGGTTTAGGTAGATCTTAATATGGCAAATTCAAAAATACTATTTTCATTATGCTAGGACGCATAGCTTAGGAGAAAAAGCTGTTTAAACATTATCCATATGAATGACAATAAAATTTAAACGAGGTCGGAAAACTTTGTTTTGTTTTTTATTTTAGGTAGATCTTAATATGGCAAATTCAAAAATACTATTTTCATTATGCTAGGGCGCATAGCTTAGGAGAAAAAGCTGTTTAAACATTACCCATATGAATGACATATCAATGACAATAAAATTTAAACGAGGTCGGAAAACTTTGTTTTGTTTTTTGTTTTAGGTAGATCTTAATATGGCAAATTCAAAAATACTATTTTTTATTATGCTACGGCGCATAGCTTAGGAGAAAAAGCTGTTTAAACATTACCCATATGAATGACATATCAATGACAATAAAATTTAAACGAGGTCGGAAAACTTTGTTTTGTTTTTTATTTTAGGTAGATCTTAATATGGCAAATTCAAAAATACTATTTTCATTATGCTAGGACGCATAGCTTAGGAGAAAAAGCTGTTTAAACATTACCCATATGAATGACATATCAATGACAATAAAATTTAAACGAGGTCGGAAAACTTTGTTTTGTTTTTTATTTTAGGTAGATCTTAATATGGCAAATTCAAAAATACTATTTTCATTATGCTAGGATGCATAGCTTAGGAGAGAAAGCTGTTTAAACATTACCCATATGAATGACATATCAATGACAATAAAATTTAAACGAGGTCGGAAAACTTTGTTTTGTTTTTAATTTTAGGTAGATCTTAATATGGCAAATTCAAAAATACTATTTTCATTATGCTAGGACGCATAGCTTAGGAGAAAAAGCTGTTTAAACATTACCCATATGAATGACATATCAATGACAATAAAATTTAAACGAGGTCGGAAAACTTTGTTTTATTTTTTAATTTAAGTAGATCTTAATATGGCAAATTCAAAAATACTATTTTCATTATGCTAGGACGCATAGCTTAGGAGAAAAAGCTGTTTAAACATTATCCATATGAATGACAATAAAATTTAAACGAGGTCGGAAAACTTTGTTTTGTTTTTTGGTTTAGGTAGATCTTAATATGGCAAATTCAAAAATACTATTTTCATTATGCTAGGACGCATAGCTTAGGAGAAAAAGCTGTTTAAACATTATCCATATGAATGACAATAAAATTTAAACGAGGTCGGAAAACTTTGTTTTGTTTTTTGGTTTAGGTAGATCTTAATATGGCAAATTCAAAAATACTATTTTCATTATGCTAGGACGCATAGCTTAGGAGAAAAAGCTGTTTAAACATTACCCATATGAATGACATATCAATGACAATAAAATTTAAACGAGGTCGGAAAACTTTGTTTTGTTTTTAATTTTAGGTAGATCTTATTATGGCAAATTCAAAAATACTATTTTTGTTATGCTAGGACGCATAGCTTAGGAGAAAAAGCTGTTTAAACATTACCCATATGAATGACAATAAAATTTAAACGAGGTCGGAAAACTTTGTTTTGTTTTTTATTTTAGGTAGATCTTAATATGGCAAATTCAAAAATACTATTTTCATTATGCTAAGACGTATAGCTTAGGAGAAAAAGCTGTTTAAACATTATCCATATGAATGACAATAAAATTTAAACGAGGTCGGAAAACTTTGTTTTGTTTTTTATTTTAGGTAGATCTTAATATGGCAAATTCAAAAATACTATTTTCATTATGCTAGGACGCATAGCTTAGGAGAAAAAGCTGTTTAAACATTACCCATATGAATGACATATCAATGACAATAAAATTTAAACGAGGTCGGAAAACTTTGTTTTGTTTTTTATTTTAGGTAGATCTTAATATGGCAAATTCAAAAATACTATTTTCATTATGCTAGGACGCATAGCTTAGGTGAAAAAGCTGTTTAAACATTACCCATATGAATGACATATCAATGACAATAAAATTTAAACGAGGTCGGAAAACTTTGTTTTGTTTTTTATTTTAGGTAGATCTTAATATGGCAAATTCAAAAATACTATTTTCATTATGCTAGGACGCATAGCTTAGGAGAAAAAGCTGTTTAAACATTATCCATATGAATGACAATAAAATTTAAACGAGGTCGGAAAACTTTGTTTTGTTTTTTATTTTAGGTAGATCTTAATATGGCAAATTCAAAAATACTATTTTCATTATGCTAGGACGCATAGCTTAGGAGAAAAAGCTGTTTAAACATTATCCATATGAATGACAATAAAATTTAAACGAGGTCGGAAAACTTTGTTTTGATTTTTATTTTAGGTAGATCTTAATATGGCAAATTCAAAAATACTATTTTCATTATGCTAGGGCGCATAGCTTAGGAGAAAAAGCTGTTTAAACATTACCCATATGAATGACATATCAATGACAATAAAATTTAAACGAGGTCGGAAAACTTTGTTTTGTTTTTTGTTTTAGGTAGATCTTAATATGGCAAATTCAAAAATACTATTTTTTATTATGCTACGGGGCATAGCTTAGGAGAAAAAGCTGTTTAAACATTACCCATATGAATGACATATCAATGACAATAAAATTTAAACGAGGTCGGAAAACTTTGTTTTGTTTTTAATTTTAGGTAGATCTTAATATGGCAAATTCAAAAATACTATTTTCATTATGCTAGGACGCATAGCTTAGGAGAAAAAGCTGTTTAAACATTACCCATATGAATGACATATCAATGACAATAAAATTTAAACGAGGTCGGAAAACTTTGTTTTGTTTTTTATTTTAGGTAGATCTTAATATGGCAAATTCAAAAATACTATTTTCATTATGCTAGGACGCATAGCTTAGGTGAAAAAGCTGTTTAAACATTACCCATATGAATGACATATCAATGACAATAAAATTTAAACGAGGTCGGAAAACTTTGTTTTGTTTTTTATTTTAGGTAGATCTTAATATGGCAAATTCAAAAATACTATTTTCATTATGCTAGGACGCATAGCTTAGGAGAAAAAGCTGTTTAAACATTATCCATATGAATGACAATAAAATTTAAACGAGGTCGGAAAACTTTGTTTTGATTTTTGGTTTAGGTAGATCCTAATATGGCAAATTCAAAAATACTATTTTCATTATGCTACGGCGCATAGCTTAGGAGAAAAAGCTGTTTAAACATTACCCATATGAATGACATATCAATGACAATAAAATTTAAACGAGGTCGGAAAACTTTGTTTTGTTTTTTATTTTAGGTAGATCTTAATATGGCAAATTCAAAAATACTATTTTCATTATGCTAGGACGCATAGCTTAGGAGAAAAAGCTGTTTAAACATTATCCATATGAATGACAATAAAATTTAAACGAGGTCGGAAAACTTTGTTTTGTTTTTTGGTTTAGGTAGATCTTAATATGGCAAATTCAAAAATACTATTTTCATTATGCTAGGACGCATAGCTTAGGAGAAAAAGCTGTTTAAACATTACCCATATGAATGACAATAAAATTTAAACAAGGTCGGAAAACTTTGTTTTGTTTTTTATTTTAGGTAGATCTTAATATGGCAAATTCAAAAATACTATTTTCATTATGCTAGGACGCATAGCTTAGGAGAAAAAGCTGTTTAAACATTATCCATATGAATGACAATAAAATTTAAACGAGGTCGGAAAACTTTGTTTTGTTTTTTGGTTTAGGTAGATCTTAATATGGCAAATTCAAAAATACTATTTTCATTATGCTAGGACGCATAGCTTAGGAGAAAAAGCTGTTTAAACATTATCCATATGAATGACAATAAAAGTTAAACGAGGTCGGAAAACTTTGTTTTGTTTTTCATTTTAGGTAGATCTTAATATGGCAAATTCAAAAATACTATTTTTATTATGCTAGGACGCATAGCTTAGGAGAAAAAGCTGTTTAAACATTATCCATATGAATGACAATAAAATTTAAACGAGGTCGGAAAACTTTGTTTTGTTTTTTATTTTAGGTAGATCTTAATATGGCAAATTCAAAAATACTATTTTCATTATGCTAGGACGCATAGCTTAGGAGAAAAAGCTGTTTAAACATTACCCATATGAATGACATATCAATGACAATAAAATTTAAACGAGGTCGGAAAACTTTGTTTTGTTTTTTGTTTTAGGTAGATCTTAATATGGCAAATTCAAAAATACTATTTTTTATTATGCTACGGCGCATAGCTTAGGAGAAAAAACTGTTTAAACATTACCCATATGAATGACATATCAATGACAATAAAATTTAAACGAGGTCGGAAAACTTTGTTTTGTTTTTTATTTTAGGTAGATCTTAATATAACAAATTCAAAAATACTATTTTCATTATGCTAGGACGCATAGCTTAGGAGAAAAAGCTGTTTAAACATTATCCATATGAATGACAATAAAATTTAAACGAGGTCGGAAAACTTTGTTTTGATTTTTGGTTTAGGTAGATCCTAATATGGCAAATTCAAAAATACTATTTTCATTATGCTACGGCGCATAGCTTAGGAGAAAAAGCTGTTTAAACATTACCCATATGAATGACATATCAATGACAATAAAATTTAAACGAGGTCGGAAAACTTTGTTTTGTTTTTTATTTTAGGTAGATCTTAATATGGCAAATTCAAAAATACTATTTTCATTATGCTAGGACGCATAGCTTAGGAGAAAAAGCTGTTTAAACATTATCCATATGAATGACAATAAAATTTAAACGAGGTCGGAAAACTTTGTTTTGTTTTTTGGTTTAGGTAGATCTTAATATGGCAAATTCAAAAATACTATTTTCATTATGCTAGGACGCATAGTTTAGGAGAAAAAGCTGTTTAAACATTATCCATATGAATGACAATAAAATTTAAACGAGGTTGGAAAACTTTGTTTTGTTTTTTATTTTAGGTAGATCTTAATATGGAAAATTCAAAAATACTATTTTCATTATGCTAGGACGCATAGCTTAGGAGAAAAAGCTGTTTAAACATTACCCATATGAATGACATATCAATGACAATAAAATTTAAACGAGGTCGGAAAACTTTGTTTTGTTTTTTATTTTAGGTAGATCTTAATATGGCAAATTCAAAAATACTATTTTCATTATGCTAGGACGCATAGCTTAGGAGAAAAAGCTGTTTAAACATTATCCATATGAATGACAATAAAATTTAAACGAGGTCGGAAAACTTTGTTTTGATTTTTGGTTTAGGTAGATCCTAATATGGCAAATTCAAAAATACTATTTTCATTATGCTACGGCGCATAGCTTAGGAGAAAAAGCTGTTTAAACATTACCCATATGAATGACATATCAATGACAATAAAATTTAAACGAGGTCGGAAAACTTTGTTTTGTTTTTTATTTTAGGTAGATCTTAATATGGCAAATTCAAAAATACTATTTTCATTATGCTAGGACGCATAGCTTAGGAGAAAAAGCTGTTTAAACATTATCCATATGAATGACAATAAAATTTAAACGAGGTCGGAAAACTTTGTTTTGTTTTTTGGTTTAGGTAGATCTTAATATGGCAAATTCAAAAATACTATTTTCATTATGCTAGGACGCATAGCTTAGGAGAAAAAGCTGTTTAAACATTATCCATATGAATGACAATAAAATTTAAACAAGGTTGGAAAACTTTGTTTTGTTTTTTATTTTAGGTAGATCTTAATATGGAAAATTCAAAAATACTATTTTCATTATGCTAGGACGCATAGCTTAGGAGAAAAAGCTGTTTAAACATTACCCATATGAATGACATATCAATGACAATAAAATTTAAACGAGGTCGGAAAACTTTGTTTTGTTTTTTATTTTAGGTAGATCTTAATATGGCAAATTCAAAAATACTATTTTCATTATGCTAGGACGCATAGCTTAGGAGAAAAAGCTGTTTAAACATTACCCATATGAATGACAATAAAATTTAAACAAGGTCGGAAAACTTTGTTTTGTTTTTTATTTTAGGTAGATCTTAATATGGCAAATTCAAAAATACTATTTTCATTATGCTAGGACGCATAGCTTAGGAGAAAAAGCTGTTTAAACATTATCCATATGAATGACAATAAAATTTAAACGAGGTCGGAAAACTTTGTTTTGTTTTTTGGTTTAGGTAGATCTTAATATGGCAAATTCAAAAATACTATTTTCATTATGCTAGGACGCATAGCTTAGGAGAAAAAGCTGTTTAAACATTATCCATATGAATGACAATAAAAGTTAAACGAGGTCGGAAAACTTTGTTTTGTTTTTTATTTTAGGTAGATCTTAATATGGCAAATTCAAAAATACTATTTTTATTATGCTAGGACGCATAGCTTAGGAGAAAAAGCTGTTTAAACATTATCCATATGAATGACAATAAAATTTAAACGAGGTCGGAAAACTTTGTTTTGTTTTTTATTTTAGGTAGATCTTAATATGGCAAATTCAAAAATACTATTTTCATTATGCTAGGACGCATAGCTTAGGAGAAAAAGCTGTTTAAACATTACCCATATGAATGACATATCAATGACAATAAAATTTAAACGAGGTCGGAAAACTTTGTTTTGTTTTTTGTTTTAGGTAGATCTTAATATGGCAAATTCAAAAATACTATTTTTTATTATGCTACGGCGCATAGCTTAGGAGAAAAAGCTGTTTAAACATTACCCATATGAATGACATATCAATGACAATAAAATTTAAACGAGGTCGGAAAAGTTTGTTTTGTTTTTTATTTTAGGTAGATCTTAATATAACAAATTCAAAAATACTATTTTCATTATGCTAGGACGCATAGCTTAGGAGAAAAAGCTGTTTAAACATTATCCATATGAATGACAATAAAATTTAAACGAGGTCGGAAAACTTTGTTTTGATTTTTGGTTTAGGTAGATCCTAATATAGCAAATTCAAAAATACTATTTTCATTATGCTACGGCGCATAGCTTAGGAGAAAAAGCTGTTTAAACATTACCCATATGAATGACATATCAATGACAATAAAATTTAAACGAGGTCGGAAAACTTTGTTTTGTTTTTTGGTTTAGGTAGATCTTAATATGGCAAATTCAAAAATACTATTTTCATTATGCTAGGACGCATAGTTTAGGAGAAAAAGCTGTTTAAACATTATCCATATGAATGACAATAAAATTTAAACGAGGTTGGAAAACTTTGTTTTGTTTTTTATTTTAGGTAGATCTTAATATGGAAAATTCAAAAATACTATTTTCATTATGCTAGGACGCATAGCTTAGGAGAAAAAGCTGTTTAAACATTACCCATATGAATGACATATCAATGACAATAAAATTTAAACGAGGTCGGAAAACTTTGTTTTGTTTTTTATTTTAGGTAGATCTTAATATGGCAAATTCAAAAATACTATTTTCATTATGCTAGGACGCATAGCTTAGGAGAAAAAGCTGTTTAAACATTACCCATATGAATGACAATAAAATTTAAACAAGGTCGGAAAACTTTGTTTTGTTTTTTATTTTAGGTAGATCTTAATATGGCAAATTCAAAAATACTATTTTCATTATGCTAGGACGCATAGCTTAGGAGAAAAAGCTGTTTAAACATTACCCATATGAATGACATATCAATGACAATAAAATTTAAACGAGGTCGGAAAACTTTGTTTTGTTTTTTATTTTAGGTAGATCTTAATATGGCAAATTCAAAAATACTATTTTCATTATGCTAGGACGCATAGCTTAGGAGAAAAAGCTGTTTAAACATTACCCATATGAATGACATATCAATGACAATAAAATTTAAACGAGGTCGGAAAACTTTGTTTTGTTTTTTATTTTAGGTAGATCTTAATATGGCAAATTCAAAAATACTATTTTCATTATGCTAGGACGCATAGCTTA
The DNA here is from genome assembly GCA_963556175.1 of Tipula confusa. Classification (NCBI taxonomy): domain Eukaryota; kingdom Metazoa; phylum Arthropoda; class Insecta; order Diptera; family Tipulidae; genus Tipula; species Tipula confusa. The sequence goes on along the minus strand of OY744477.1, from coordinate 135,886,091 downwards.
GGAGAAAAAGCTGTTTAAACATTACCCATATGAATGACAATAAAATTTAAACAAGGTCGGAAAACTTTGTTTTGTTTTTTATTTTAGGTAGATCTTAATATGGCAAATTCAAAAATACTATTTTCATTATGCTAGGAAGCATAGCTTAGGAGAAAAAGCTGTTTAAACATTACCCATATGAATGACATATCAATGACAATAAAATTTAAACGAGGTCGGAAAACTTTGTTTTGTTTTTTATTTTAGGTAGATCTTAATATGGCAAATTCAAAAATACTATTTTCATTATGCTAGGACGCATAGCTTAGGAGAAAAAGCTGTTTAAACATTATCCATATGAATGACAATAAAATTTAAACGAGGTCGGAAAACTTTGTTTTGTTTTTTATTTTAGGTAGATCTTAATATGGCAAATTCAAAAATACTATTTTCATTATGCTAGGACGCATAGCTTAGGAGAAAAAGCTGTTTAAACATTACCCATATGAATGACATATCAATGACAATAAAATTTAAACAAGGTCGGAAAACTTTGTTTTGTTTTTTAATTTAAGTAGATCTTAATATGGCAAATTCAAAAATACTATTTTCATTATGCTAGGACGCATAGCTTAGGAGAAAAAGCTGTTTAAACATTATCCATATGAATGACAATAAAATTTAAACGAGGTCGGAAAACTTTGTTTTGTTTTTTATTTTAGGTAGATCTTAATATGGCAAATTCAAAAATACTATTTTCATTATGCTAGGACGCATAGCTTAGGAGAAAAAGCTGTTTAAACATTACCCATATGAATGACAATAAAATTTAAACAAGGTCGGAAAACTTTGTTTTGTTTTTTATTTTAGGTAGATCTTAATATGGCAAATTCAAAAATACTATTTTCATTATGCTAGGAAGCATAGCTTAGGAGAAAAAGCTGTTTAAACATTACCCATATGAATGACATATCAATGACAATAAAATTTAAACGAGGTCGGAAAACTTTGTTTTGTTTTTTATTTTAGGTAGATCTTAATATGGCAAATTCAAAAATACTATTTTCATTATGCTAGGACGCATAGCTTAGGAGAAAAAGCTGTTTAAACATTACCCATATGAATGACATATCAATGACAATAAAATTTAAACGAGGTCGGAAAACTTTGTTTTGTTTTTTATTTTAGGTAGATCTTAATATGGCAAATTCAAAAATACTATTTTCATTATGCTAGGACGCATAGCTTAGGAGAAAAAGCTGTTTAAACATTACCCATATGAATGACAATAAAATTTAAACAAGGTCGGAAAACTTTGTTTTGTTTTTTATTTTAGGTAGATCTTAATATGGCAAATTCAAAAATACTATTTTCATTATGCTAGGAAGCATAGCTTAGGAGAAAAAGCTGTTTAAACATTACCCATATGAATGACATATCAATGACAATAAAATTTAAACGAGGTCGGAAAACTTTGTTTTGTTTTTTATTTTAGGTAGATCTTAATATGGCAAATTCAAAAATACTATTTTCATTATGCTAGGACGCATAGCTTAGGAGAAAAAGCTGTTTAAACATTACCCATATGAATGACATATCAATGACAATAAAATTTAAACGAGGTCGGAAAACTTTGTTTTGTTTTTTATTTTAGGTAGATCTTAATATGGCAAATTCAAAAATACTATTTTCATTATGCTAGGACGCATAGCTTAGGAGAAAAAGCTGTTTAAACATTACCCATATGAATGACAATAAAATTTAAACAAGGTCGGAAAACTTTGTTTTGTTTTTTATTTTAGGTAGATCTTAATATGGCAAATTCAAAAATACTATTTTCATTATGCTAGGAAGCATAGCTTAGGAGAAAAAGCTGTTTAAACATTACCCATATGAATGACATATCAATGACAATAAAATTTAAACGAGGTCGGAAAACTTTGTTTTGTTTTTTAGTTTAGGTAGATCTTAATATGGCAAATTCAAAAATACTATTTTCATTATGCTAGGACGCATAGCTTAGGTGTAAAAGCTGTTTAAACATTACCCATATGAATGACAATAAAATTTAAATGAGGTCGGAAAACTTTGTTTTGTTTTTTATTTTAGGTAGATCTTAATATGGCAAATTCAAAAATACTATTTTCATTATGCTAGGACGCATAGCTTAGGAGAAAAAGCTGTTTAAACATTACCCATATGAATGACATATCAATGACAATAAAATTTAAACAAGGTCGGAAAACTTTGTTTTGTTTTTTAATTTAAGTAGATCTTAATATGGCAAATTCAAAAATACTATTTTCATTATGCTAGGACGCATAGCTTAGGAGAAAAAGCTGTTTAAACATTATCCATATGAATGACAATAAAATTTAAACGAGGTCGGAAAACTTTGTTTTGTTTTTTATTTTAGGTAGATCTTAATATGGCAAATTCAAAAATACTATTTCCATTATGCTAGGACGCATAGCTTAGGAGAAAAAGCTGTTTAAACATTACCCATATGAATGACATATCAATGACAATAAAATTTAAACGAGGTCGGAAAACTTTGTTTTGTTTTTTATTTTAGGTAGATCTTAATATGGCAAATTCAAAAATACTATTTTTATAATGCTAGGACGCATAGCTTAGGTGAAAAAGCTGTTTAAACATTACCCATATGAATGACATATCAATGACAATAAAATTTAAACGAGGTCGGAAAACTTTGTTTTGTTTTTTATTTTAGGTAGATCTTAATATGGCAAATTCAAAAATACTATTTTCATTATGCTACGGCGCATAGCTTAGGAGAAAAAGCTGTTTAAACATTACCCATATGAATGACATATCAATGACAATAAAATTTAAACGAGGTCGGAAAACTTTGTTTTGTTTTTTATTTTAGGTAGATCTTAATATGGCAAATTCAAAAATACTATTTTCATTATGCTAGGACGCATAGCTTAGGAGAAAAAGCTGTTTAAACATTATCCATATGATTGACAATAAAATTTAAACGAGGTCGGAAAACTTTGTTTTGTTTTTTGGTTTAGGTAGATCTTAATATGGCAAATTCAAAAATACTATTTTCATTATGCTAGGACGCATAGCTTAGGAGAAAAAGCTGTTTAAACATTATCCATATGAATGACAATAAAATTTAAACGAGGTCGGAAAACTTTGTTTTGTTTTTTATTTTAGGTAGATCTTAATATGGCAAATTCAAAAATACTATTTTCATTATGCTAGGACGCATAGCTTAGGAGAAAAAGCTGTTTAAACATTACCCATATGAATGACAATAAAATTTAAACAAGGTCGGAAAACTTTGTTTTGTTTTTTATTTTAGGTAGATCTTAATATGGCAAATTCAAAAATACTATTTTCATTATGCTAGGACGCATAGCTTAGGAGAAAAAGCTGTTTAAACATTACCCATATGAATGACATATCAATGACAATAAAATTTAAACGAGGTCGGAAAACTTTGTTTTGTTTTTTATTTTAGGTAGATCTTAATATGGCAAATTCAAAAATATTATTTTCATTATGCTAGGACGCATAGCTTAGGTGTAAAAGCTGTTTAAACATTACCCATATGAATGACATATCAATGACAATAAAATTTAAACGAGGTCGGAAAACTTTGTTTTGTTTTTTATTTTAGGTAGATCTTAATATGGCAAATTCAAAAATACTATTTTCATTATGCTAGGACGCATAGCTTAGGAGAAAAAGCTGTTTAAACATTATCCATATGAATGACAATAAAATTTAAACGAGGTCGGAAAACTTTGTTTTGTTTTTTGGTTTAGGTAGATCTTAATATGGCAAATTCAAAAATACTATTTTCATTATGCTAGGACGCATAGCTTAGGAGAAAAAGCTGTTTAAACATTATCCATATGAATGACAATAAAATTTAAACGAGGTTGGAAAACTTTGTTTTGTTTTTTATTTTAGGTAGATCTTAATATGGAAAATTCAAAAATACTATTTTCATTATGCTAGGACGCATAGCTTAGGAGAAAAAGCTGTTTAAACATTACCCATATGAATGACATATCAATGACAATAAAATTTAAACGAGGTCGGAAAACTTTGTTTTGTTTTTTATTTTAGGTAGATCTTAATATGGCAAATTCAAAAATACTATTTTCATTATGCTAGGACGCATAGCTTAGGAGAAAAAGCTGTTTAAACATTACCCATATGAATGACAATAAAATTTAAACAAGGTCGGAAAACTTTGTTTTGTTTTTTATTTTAGGTAGATCTTAATATGGCAAATTCAAAAATACTATTTTCATTATGCTAGGACGCATAGCTTAGGAGAAAAAGCTGTTTAAACATTATCCATATGAATGACAATAAAATTTAAACGAGGTCGGAAAACTTTGTTTTGTTTTTTGGTTTAGGTAGATCTTAATATGGCAAATTCAAAAATACTATTTTCATTATGCTTGGACGCATAGCTTAGGAGAAAAAGCTGTTTAAACATTATCCATATGAATGACAATAAAAGTTAAACGAGGTCGGAAAACTTTGTTTTGTTTTTCATTTTAGGTAGATCTTAATATGGCAAATTCAAAAATACTATTTTTATTATGCTAGGACGCATAGCTTAGGAGAAAAAGCTGTTTAAACATTATCCATATGAATGACAATAAAATTTAAACGAGGTCGGAAAACTTTGTTTTGTTTTTTATTTTAGGTAGATCTTAATATGGCAAATTCAAAAATACTATTTTCATTATGCTAGGACGCATAGCTTAGAAGAAAAAGCTGTTTAAACATTACCCATATGAATGACATATCAATGACAATAAAATTTAAACGAGGTCGGAAAACTTTGTTTTGTTTTTTGTTTTAGGTAGATCTTAATATGGCAAATTCAAAAATACTATTTTTTATTATGCTACGGCGCATAGCTTAGGAGAAAAAGCTGTTTAAACATTACCCATATGAATGACATATCAATGACAATAAAATTTAAACGAGGTCGGAAAACTTTGTTTTGTTTTTTATTTTAGGTAGATCTTAATATAACAAATTCAAAAATACTATTTTCATTATGCTAGGACGCATAGCTTAGGAGAAAAAGCTGTTTAAACATTATCCATATGAATGACAATAAAATTTAAACGAGGTCGGAAAACTTTGTTTTGATTTTTGGTTTAGGTAGATCCTAATATGGCAAATTCAAAAATACTATTTTCATTATGCTACGGCGCATAGCTTAGGAGAAAAAGCTGTTTAAACATTACCCATATGAATGACATATCAATGACAATAAAATTTAAACGAGGTCGGAAAACTTTGTTTTGTTTTTTATTTTAGGTAGATCTTAATATGGCAAATTCAAAAATACTATTTTCATTATGCTAGGACGCATAGCTTAGGAGAAAAAGCTGTTTAAACATTATCCATATGAATGACAATAAAATTTAAACGAGGTCGGAAAACTTTGTTTTGTTTTTTGGTTTAGGTAGATCTTAATATGGCAAATTCAAAAATACTATTTTCATTATGCTAGGACGCATAGTTTAGGAGAAAAAGCTGTTTAAACATTATCCATATGAATGACAATAAAATTTAAACGAGGTTGGAAAACTTTGTTTTGTTTTTTATTTTAGGTAGATCTTAATATGGAAAATTCAAAAATACTATTTTCATTATGCTAGGACGCATAGCTTAGGAGAAAAAGCTGTTTAAACATTACCCATATGAATGACATATCAATGACAATAAAATTTAAACGAGGTCGGAAAACTTTGTTTTGTTTTTTATTTTAGGTAGATCTTAATATGGCAAATTCAAAAATACTATTTTCATTATGCTAGGACGCATAGCTTAGGAGAAAAAGCTGTTTAAACATTACCCATATGAATGACAATAAAATTTAAACAAGGTCGGAAAACTTTGTTTTGTTTTTTATTTTAGGTAGATCTTAATATGGCAAATTCAAAAATACTATTTTCATTATGCTAGGACGCATAGCTTAGGAGAAAAAGCTGTTTAAACATTACCCATATGAATGACATATCAATGACAATAAAATTTAAACGAGGTCGGAAAACTTTGTTTTGTTTTTTATTTTAGGTAGATCTTAATATGGCAAATTCAAAAATACTATTTTCATTATGCTAGGACGCATAGCTTAGGAGAAAAAGCTGTTTAAACATTACCCATATGAATGACATATCAATGACAATAAAATTTAAACGAGGTCGGAAAACTTTGTTTTGTTTTTTATTTTAGGTAGATCTTAATATGGCAAATTCAAAAATACTATTTTCATTATGCTAGGACGCATAGCTTAGGAGAAAAAGCTGTTTAAACATTACCCATATGAATGACAATAAAATTTAAACAAGGTCGGAAAACTTTGTTTTGTTTTTTATTTTAGGTAGATCTTAATATGGCAAATTCAAAAATACTATTTTCATTATGCTAGGAAGCATAGCTTAGGAGAAAAAGCTGTTTAAACATTACCCATATGAATGACATATCAATGACAATAAAATTTAAACGAGGTCGGAAAACTTTGTTTTGTTTTTTATTTTAGGTAGATCTTAATATGGCAAATTCAAAAATACTATTTTCATTATGCTAGGACGCATAGCTTAGGAGAAAAAGCTGTTTAAACATTATCCATATGAATGACAATAAAATTTAAACGAGGTCGGAAAACTTTGTTTTGTTTTTTATTTTAGGTAGATCTTAATATGGCAAATTCAAAAATACTATTTTCATTATGCTAGGACGCATAGCTTAGGAGAAAAAGCTGTTTAAACATTACCCATATGAATGACATATCAATGACAATAAAATTTAAACAAGGTCGGAAAACTTTGTTTTGTTTTTGAATTTAAGTAGATCTTAATATGGCAAATTCAAAAATACTATTTTCATTATGCTAGGACGCATAGCTTAGGAGAAAAAGCTGTTTAAACATTATCCATATGAATGACAATAAAATTTAAACGAGGTCGGAAAACTTTGTTTTGTTTTTTATTTTAGGTAGATCTTAATATGGCAAATTCAAAAATACTATTTTCATTATGCTAGGACGCATAGCTTAGGAGAAAAAGCTGTTTAAACATTACCCATATGAATGACAATAAAATTTAAACAAGGTCGGAAAACTTTGTTTTGTTTTTTATTTTAGGTAGATCTTAATATGGCAAATTCAAAAATACTATTTTCATTATGCTAGGAAGCATAGCTTAGGAGAAAAAGCTGTTTAAACATTACCCATATGAATGACATATCAATGACAATAAAATTTAAACGAGGTCGGAAAACTTTGTTTTGTTTTTTATTTTAGGTAGATCTTAATATGGCAAATTCAAAAATACTATTTTCATTATGCTAGGACGCATAGCTTAGGAGAAAAAGCTGTTTAAACATTACCCATATGAATGACATATCAATGACAATAAAATTTAAACGAGGTCGGAAAACTTTGTTTTGTTTTTTATTTTAGGTAGATCTTAATATGGCAAATTCAAAAATACTATTTTCATTATGCTAGGACGCATAGCTTAGGAGAAAAAGCTGTTTAAACATTACCCATATGAATGACAATAAAATTTAAACAAGGTCGGAAACCTTTGTTTTGTTTTTTATTTTAGGTAGATCTTAATATGGCAAATTCAAAAATACTATTTTCATTATGCTAGGAAGCATAGCTTAGGAGAAAAAGCTGTTTAAACATTACCCATATGAATGACATATCAATGACAATAAAATTTAAACGAGGTCGGAAAACTTTGTTTTGTTTTTTATTTTAGGTAGATCTTAATATGGCAAATTCAAAAATACTATTTTCATTATGCTAGGACGCATAGCTTAGGTGTAAAAGCTGTTTAAACATTACCCATATGAATGACAATAAAATTTAAATGAGGTCGGAAAACTTTGTTTTGTTTTTTATTTTAGGTAGATCTTAATATGGCAAATTCAAAAATACTATTTTCATTATGCTAGGACGCATAGCTTAGGAGAAAAAGCTGTTTAAACATTACCCATATGAATGACATATCAATGACAATAAAATTTAAACAAGGTCGGAAAACTTTGTTTTGTTTTTTAATTTAAGTAGATCTTAATATGGCAAATTCAAAAATACTATTTTCATTATGCTAGGACGCATAGCTTAGGAGAAAAAGCTGTTTAAACATTATCCATATGAATGACAATAAAATTTAAACGAGGTCGGAAAACTTTGTTTTGTTTTTTATTTTAGGTAGATCTTAATATGGCAAATTCAAAAATACTATTTTCATTATGCTAGGACGCATAGCTTAGGAGAAAAAGCTGTTTAAACATTACCCATATGAATGACATATCAATGACAATAAAATTTAAACGAGGTCGGAAAACTTTGTTTTGTTTTTTATTTTAGGTAGATCTTAATATGGCAAATTCAAAAATACTATTTCCATTATGCTAGGACGCATAGCTTAGGAGAAAAAGCTGTTTAAACATTACCCATATGAATGACATATCAATGACAATAAAATTTAAACGAGGTCGGAAAACTTTGTTTTGTTTTTTATTTTAGGTAGATCTTAATATGGCAAATTCAAAAATACTATTTTCATTATGCTAGGACGCATAGCTTAGGAGAAAAAGCTGTTTAAACATTATCCATATGAATGACAATAAAATTTAAACGAGGTCGGAAAACTTTGTTTTGTTTTTTATTTTAGGTAGATCTTAATATGGCAAATTCAAAAATACTATTCTCATTATGCTAGGACGCACAGCTTAGGAGAAAAAGCTGTTTAAACATTATCCATATGAATGACAATAAAATTTAAACGAGGTCGGAAAACTTTGTTTTGTTTTTTATTTTAGGTAGATCTTAATATGGCAAATTCAAAAATACTATTTTCATTATGCTAGGACGCATAGCTTAGGAGAAAAAGCTGTTTAAACATTACCCATATGAATGACAATAAAATTTAAACAAGGTCGGAAAACTTTGTTTTGTTTTTTATTTTAGGTAGATCTTAATATGGCAAATTCAAAAATACTATTTTCATTATGCTAGGACGCATAGCTTAGGAGAAAAAGCTGTTTAAACATTACCCATATGAATGACATATCAATGACAATAAAATTTAAACGAGGTCGGAAAACTTTGTTTTGTTTTTTATTTTAGGTAGATCTTAATATGGCAAATTCAAAAATACTATTTTCATTATGCTAGGACGCATAGCTTAGGAGAAAAAGCTGTTTAAACATTACCCATATGAATGACAATAAAATTTAAACAAGGTCGGAAAACTTTGTTTTGTTTTTTATTTTAGGTAGATCTTAATATGGCAAATTCAAAAATACTATTTTCATTATGCTAGGAAGCATAGCTTAGGAGAAAAAGCTGTTTAAACATTACCCATATGAATGACATATCAATGACAATAAAATTTAAACGAGGTCGGAAAACTTTGTTTTGTTTTTTATTTTAGGTAGATCTTAATATGGCAAATTCAAAAATACTATTTTCATTATGCTAGGACGCATAGCTTAGGTGTAAAAGCTGTTTAAACATTACCCATATGAATGACAATAAAATTTAAATGAGGTCGGAAAACTTTGTTTTGTTTTTTATTTTAGGTAGATCTTAATATGGCAAATTCAAAAATACTATTTTCATTATGCTAGGACGCATAGCTTAGGAGAAAAAGCTGTTTAAACATTACCCATATGAATGACATATCAATGACAATAAAATTTAAACAAGGTCGGAAAACTTTGTTTTGTTTTTTAATTTAAGTAGATCTTAATATGGCAAATTCAAAAATACTATTTTCATTATGCTAGGACGCATAGCTTAGGAGAAAAAGCTGTTTAAACATTATCCATATGAATGACAATAAAATTTAAACGAGGTCGGAAAACTTTGTTTTGTTTTTTATTTTAGGTAGATCTTAATATGGCAAATTCAAAAATACTATTTCCATTATGCTAGGACGCATAGCTTAGGAGAAAAAGCTGTTTAAACATTACCCATATGAATGACATATCAATGACAATAAAATTTAAACGAGGTCGGAAAACTTTGTTTTGTTTTTTATTTTAGGTAGATCTTAATATGGCAAATTCAAAAATACTATTTTTATTATGCTAGGACGCATAGCTTAGGTGAAAAAGCTGTTTAAACATTACCCATATGAATGACATATCAATGACAATAAAATTTAAACGAGGTCGGAAAACTTTGTTTTGTTTTTTATTTTAGGTAGATCTTAATATGGCAAATTCAAAAATACTATTTTCATTATGCTACGGCGCATAGCTTAGGAGAAAAAGCTGTTTAAACATTACCCATATGAATGACATATCAATGACAATAAAATTTAAACGAGGTCGGAAAACTTTGTTTTGTTTTTTATTTTAGGTAGATCTTAATATGGCAAATTCAAAAATACTATTTTCATTATGCTAGGACGCATAGCTTAGGAGAAAAAGCTGTTTAAACATTATCCATATGATTGACAATAAAATTTAAACGAGGTCGGAAAACTTTGTTTTGTTTTTTGGTTTAGGTAGATCTTAATATGGCAAATTCAAAAATACTATTTTCATTATGCTAGGACGCATAGCTTAGGAGAAAAAGCTGTTTAAACATTACCCATATGAATGACAATAAAATTTAAACAAGGTCGGAAAACTTTGTTTTGTTTTTTATTTTAGGTAGATCTTAATATGGCAAATTCAAAAATACTATTTTCATTATGCTAGGACGCATAGCTTAGGAGAAAAAGCTGTTTAAACATTACCCATATGAATGACATATCAATGACAATAAAATTTAAACGAGGTCGGAAAACTTTGTTTTGTTTTTTATTTTAGGTAGATCTTAATATGGCAAATTCAAAAATATTATTTTCATTATGCTAGGACGCATAGCTTAGGTGTAAAAGCTGTTTAAACATTACCCATATGAATGACATATCAATGACAATAAAATTTAAACGAGGTCGGAAAACTTTGTTTTGTTTTTTATTTTAGGTAGATCTTAATATGGCAAATTCAAAAATACTATTTTCATTATGCTAGGACGCATAGCTTAGGAGAGAAAGCTGTTTAAACATTACCCATATGAATGACATATCAATGACAATAAAATTTAAAAGAGGTCGGAAAACTTTGTTTTGTTTCTTATTTTAGGTAGATCTTAATATGGCAAATTCAAAAATACTATTTTCATTATGCTAGGGCGCATAGCTTAGGAGAAAAAGCTGTTTAAACATTACCCATATGAATGACATATCAATGACAATAAAATTTAAACGAGGTCGGAAAACTTTGTTTTGTTTTTTGTTTTAGGTAGATCTTAATATGGCAAATTCAAAAATACTATTTTTTATTATGCTACGGCGCATAGCTTAGGAGAAAAAGCTGTTTAAACATTACCCATATGAATGACATATCAATGACAATAAAATTAAAACGAGGTCGGAAAACTTTGTTTTGTTTTTTATTTTAGGTAGATTTTAATATGGCAAATTCAAAAATACTATTTTTTTAAAACTTTGTTTTGTTTTTTGGTTTAGGTAGATCTTAATATGGCAAATTCAAAAATACTATTTTCATTATGCTAGGACGCATAGCTTAGGAGAAAAAGCTGTTTAAACATTATCCATATGAATGACAATAAAATTTAAACGAGGTCGGAAAACTTTGTTTTGTTTTTTGGTTTAGGTAGATCTTAATATGGCAAATTCAAAAATACTATTTTCATTATGCTAGGACGCATAGCTTAGGAGAAAAAGCTGTTTAAACATTATCCATATGAATGACAATAAAATTTAAACAAGGTCGGAAAACTTTGTTTTGTTTTTTATTTTAGGTAGATCTTAATATGGCAAATTCAAAAATACTATTTTCATTATGCTAGGAAGCATAGCTTAGGAGAAAAAGCTGTTTAAACATTACCCATATGAATGACATATCAATGACAATAAAATTTAAACGAGGTCGGAAAACTTTGTTTTGTTTTTTAATTTAAGTAGATCTTAATATGGCAAATTCAAAAATACTATTTTCATTATGCTAGGACGCATAGCTTAGGAGAAAAAGCTGTTTAAACATTATCCATATGAATGACAATAAAATTTAAACGAGGTCGGAAAACTTTGTTTTGTTTTTTGGTTTAGGTAGATCTTAATATGGCAAATTCAAAAATACTATTTTCATTATGCTAGGACGCATAGCTTAGGAGAAAAAGCTGTTTAAACATTATCCATATGAATGACAATAAAATTTAAACGAGGTCGGAAAACTTTGTTTTGTTTTTTGTTTTAGGTAGATCTTAATATGGCAAATTCAAAAATACTATTTTCATTATGCTAGGACGCATAGCTTAGGAGAAAAAACTGTTTAAACATTACCCATATGAATGACATATCAATGACAATAAAATTTAAACGAGGTCGGAAAACTTTGTTTTGTTTTTTATTTTAGGTAGATCTTAATATGGCAAATTCAAAAATACTATTTTCATTATGCTAGGACGCATAGCTTAGGAGAAAAAGCTGTTTAAACATTACCCATATGAATGACATATCAATGACAATAAAATTTAAACGAGGTCGGAAAACTTTGTTTTGTTTTTAATTTTAAGTAGATCTTAATATGGCAAATTCAAAAATACTATTTTCATTATACTAAGACGCATAGCTTAGGAGAAAAAGCTGTTTAAACATTACCCATATGAATGACAATAAAATTTAAACAAGGTCGGAAAACTTTGTTTTGTTTTTTATTTTAGGTAGATCTTAATATGGCAAATTCAAAAATACTATTTTCATTATGCTAGGACGCATAGCTTAGGAGAAAAAGCTGTTTAAACATTATCCATATGAATGACAATAAAATTTAAACAAGGTCGGAAAACTTTGTTTTGTTTTTTATTTTAGGTAGATCTTAATATGGCAAATTCAAAAATACTATTTTCATTATGCTAGGACGCATAGCTTAGGAGAAAAAGCTGTTTAAACATTACCCATATGAATGACATATCAATGACAATAAAATTTAAACGAGGTCGGAAAACTTTGTTTTGTTTTTTATTTTAGGTAGATCTTAATATGGCAAATTCAAAAATACTATTTTCATTATGCTAGGACGCATAGCTTAGGTGAAAAAGCTGTTTAAACATTACCCATATGAATGACATATCAATGACAATAAAATTTAAACGAGGTCGGAAAACTTTGTTTTGTTTTTTATTTTAGGTAGATCTTAATATGGCAAATTCAAAAATACTATTTTCATTATGCTAGGACGCATAGCTTAGGAGAAAAAGCTGTTTAAACATTACCCATATGAATGACATATCAATGACAATAAAATTTAAACGAGGTCGGAAAACTTTGTTTTGTTTTTTATTTTAGGTAGATCTTAATATGGCAAATTCAAAAATACTATTTTTATTATGCTAGGACGCATAGCTTAGGAGAAAAAGCTGTTTAAACATTATCCATATGATTGACAATAAAATTTAAACGAGGTCGGAAAACTTTGTTTTGTTTTTTGGTTTAGGTAGATCTTAATATGGCAAATTCAAAAATACTATTTTCATTATGCTAGGACGCATAGCTTAGGAGAAAAAGCTGTTTAAACATTATCCATATGAATGACAATAAAATTTAAACGAGGTTGGAAAACTTTGTTTTGTTTTTTATTTTAGGTAGATCTTAATATGGCAAATTCAAAAATACTATTTTCATTATGCTAGGACGCATAGCTTAGGAGAAAAAGCTGTTTAAACATTACCCATATGAATGACATATCAATGACAATAAAATTTAAACGAGGTCGGAAAACTTTGTTTTGTTTTTAATTTTAAGTAGATCTTAATATGGCAAATTCAAAAATACTATTTTCATTATGCTAGGACGCATAGCTTAGGAGAAAAAGCTGTTTAAACATTATCCATATGAATGACAATAAAATTTAAACGAGGTCGGAAAACTTTGTTTTGTTTTTTGGTTTAGGTAGATCTTAATATGGCAAATTCAAAAATACTATTTTCATTATGCTAGGACGCATAGCTTAGGAGAAAAAGCTGTTTAAACATTATCCATATGAATGACAATAAAATTTAAACGAGGTCGGAAAACTTTGTTTTGTTTTTTGTTTTAGGTAGATCTTAATATGGCAAATTCAAAAATACTATTTTCATTATGCTAGGACGCATAGCTTAGGAGAAAAAACTGTTTAAACATTACCCATATGAATGACATATCAATGACAATAAAATTTAAACGAGGTCGGAAAACTTTGTTTTGTTTTTTATTTTAGGTAGATCTTAATATGGCAAATTCAAAAATACTATTTTCATTATGCTAGGACGCATAGCTTAGGAGAAAAAGCTGTTTAAACATTACCCATATGAATGACATATCAATGACAATAAAATTTAAACGAGGTCGGAAAACTTTGTTTTGTTTTTAATTTTAAGTAGATCTTAATATGGCAAATTCAAAAATACTATTTTCATTATACTAAGACGCATAGCTTAGGAGAAAAAGCTGTTTAAACATTACCCATATGAATGACAATAAAATTTAAACAAGGTCGGAAAACTTTGTTTTGTTTTTTATTTTAGGTAGATCTTAATATGGCAAATTCAAAAATACTATTTTCATTATGCTAGGACGCATAGCTTAGGAGAAAAAGCTGTTTAAACATTATCCATATGAATGACAATAAAATTTAAACAAGGTCGGAAAACTTTGTTTTGTTTTTTATTTTAGGTAGATCTTAATATGGCAAATTCAAAAATACTATTTTCATTATGCTAGGACGCATAGCTTAGGAGAAAAAGCTGTTTAAACATTACCCATATGAATGACATATCAATGACAATAAAATTTAAACGAGGTCGGAAAACTTTGTTTTGTTTTTTATTTTAGGTAGATCTTAATATGGCAAATTCAAAAATACTATTTTCATTATGCTAGGACGCATAGCTTAGGTGAAAAAGCTGTTTAAACATTACCCATATGAATGACATATCAATGACAATAAAATTTAAACGAGGTCGGAAAACTTTGTTTTGTTTTTTATTTTAGGTAGATCTTAATATGGCAAATTCAAAAATACTATTTTCATTATGCTAGGACGCATAGCTTAGGAGAAAAAGCTGTTTAAACATTACCCATATGAATGACATATCAATGACAATAAAATTTAAACGAGGTCGGAAAACTTTGTTTTGTTTTTTATTTTAGGTAGATCTTAATATGGCAAATTCAAAAATACTATTTTTATTATGCTAGGACGCATAGCTTAGGAGAAAAAGCTGTTTAAACATTATCCATATGATTGACAATAAAATTTAAACGAGGTCGGAAAACTTTGTTTTGTTTTTTGGTTTAGGTAGATCTTAATATGGCAAATTCAAAAATACTATTTTCATTATGCTAGGACGCATAGCTTAGGAGAAAAAGCTGTTTAAACATTATCCATATGAATGACAATAAAATTTAAACGAGGTTGGAAAACTTTGTTTTGTTTTTTATTTTAGGTAGATCTTAATATGGCAAATTCAAAAATACTATTTTCATTATGCTAGGACGCATAGCTTAGGAGAAAAAGCTGTTTAAACATTACCCATATGAATGACATATCAATGACAATAAAATTTAAACGAGGTCGGAAAACTTTGTTTTGTTTTTAATTTTAAGTAGATCTTAATATGGCAAATTCAAAAATACTATTTTCATTATACTAAGACGCATAGCTTAGGAGAAAAAGCTGTTTAAACATTACCCATATGAATGACAATAAAATTTAAACGAGGTCGGAAAACTTTGTTTTGTTTTTTGGTTTAGGTAGATCTTAATATGGCAAATTCAAAAATACTATTTTCATTATGCTAGGACGCATAGCTTAGGAGAAAAAGCTGTTTAAACATTATCCATATGAATGACAATAAAATTTAAACAAGGTCGGAAAACTTTGTTTTGTTTTTTATTTTAAGTAGATCTTAATATGGCAAATTCAAAAATACTATTTTCATTATGCTAGGACGCATAGCTTAGGAGAAAAAGCTGTTTAAACATTACCCATATGAATGACATATCAATGACAATAAAATTTAAACGAGGTCGGAAAACTTTGTTTTGTTTTTTATTTTAGGTAGATCTTAATATGGCAAATTCAAAAATACTATTTTCATTATGCTAGGATGCATAGCTTAGGTGAAAAAGCTGTTTAAACATTACCCATATGAATGACATATCAATGACAATAAAATTTAAACGAGGTCGGAAAACTTTGTTTTGTTTTTTGTTTTAGGTAGATCTTAATATGGCAAATTCAAAAATACTATTTTTATCATGCTTGGATGCATAGCTTAGGAGAAAAAGCGGTTTAAACATTACCCATATGAATGACAATAAAATTTAAACAAGGTCGGAAAACTTTGTTTTGTTTTTTATTTTAGGTAGATCTTAATATGGCAAATTCAAAAATACTATTTTCATTATGCTAGGACGCATAGCTTAGGAGAAAAAGCTGTTTAAACATTACCCATATGAATGACATATCAATGACAATAAAATTTAAACGAGGTCGGAAAACTTTGTTTTGTTTTTTATTTTAGGTAGATCTTAATATGGCAAATTCAAAAATACTATTTTCATTATGCTAGGACGCATAGCTTAGGAGAGAAAGCTGTTTAAACATTACCCATATGAATGACATATCAATGACAATAAAATTTAAACGAGGTCGGAAAACTTTGTTTTGTTTTTTATTTTAGGTAGATCTTAATATGGCAAATTCAAAAATACTATTTTCATTATGCTGGGGCGCATAGCTTAGGAGAAAAAGCTGTTTAAACATTACCCATATGAATGACATATCAATGACAATAAAATTTAAACGAGGTCGGAAAACTTTGCTTTGTTTTTTGTTTTAGGTAGATCTTAATATGGCAAATTCAAAAATACTATTTTTTATTATGCAACGGCGCATAGCTTAGGAGAAAAAGCTGTTTAAACATTACCCATATGAATGACATATCAATGACAATAAAATTTAAACGAGGTCGGAAAACTTTGTTTTGTTTTTTATTTTAGGTAGATCTTAATATGGCAAGTTATAAAATACTATTTTCATTCTGCTAGGGCGCATAGCTTAGGAGAAAAAGCTGTTTAAACATTACCCATATGAATGACATATCAATGACAATAAAATTTAAACGAGGTCGGAAAACTTTGCTTTGTTTTTTGTTTTAGGTAGATCTTAATATGGCAAATTCAAAAATACTATTTTTTATTATGCTACGGCGCATAGCTTAGGAGAAAAAGCTGTTTAAACATTACCCATATGAATGACATATCAATGACAATAAAATTTAAACGAGGTCGGAAAACTTTGTTTTGTTTTTTATTTTAGGTAGATCTTAATATGGCAAATTCAAAAATACTATTTTCATTATGCTAGGACGCATAGCTTAGGAGAAAAAGCTGTTTAAACATTACCCATATGAATGACATATCAATGACAATAAAATTTAAACGAGGTCGGAAAACTTTGTTTTGTTTTTTAATTTAAGTAGATCTTAATATGGCAAATTCAAAAATACTATTTTCATTATGCTAGGACACATAGCTTAGGAGAAAAAGCTGTTTAAACATTATCCATATGAATGACAATAAAATTTAAACGAGGTCGGAAAACTTTGTTTTGTTTTTTGGTTTAGGTAGATCTTAATATGGCAAATTCAAAAATACTATTTTCATTATGCTAGGACGCATAGCTTAGGAGAAAAAGCTGTTTAAACATTATCCATATGAATGACAATAAAATTTAAACGAGGTCGGAAAACTTTGTTTTGTTTTTTTGTTTAGGTAGATCTTAATATGGCAAATTCAAAAATACTATTTTCATTATGCTAGGACGCATAGCTTAGGAGAAAAAGCTGTTTAAACATTATCCATATGAATGACAATAAAATTTAAACGAGGTCGGAAAACTTTGTTTTGTTTTTTGGTTTAGGTAGAACTTAATATGGCAAATTCAAAAATACTATTTTCATTATGCTAGGACGCATAGCTTAGGAGAAAAAGCTGTTTAAACATTATCCATATGAATGACAATAAAATTTAAACAAGGTCGGAAAACTTTGTTTTGTTTTTTATTTTAGGTAGATCTTAATATGGCAAATTCAAAAATACTATTTTCATTATGCTAGGACGCATAGCTTAGGAGAAAAAGCTGTTTAAACATTACCCATATGAATGACATATCAATGACAATAAAATTTAAACGAGGTCGGAAAACTTTGTTTTGTTTTTTATTTTAGGTAGATCTTAATATGGCTAATTCAAAAATACTATTTTCATTATGCTAAGACGTATAGCTTAGGTGAAAAAGCTGTTTAAACATTACCCATATGAATGACATATCAATGACAATAAAATTTAAACGAGGTCGGAAAACTTTGTTTTGTTTTTTATTTTAGGTAGATCTTAATATGGCAAATTCAAAAATACTATTTTCATTATGCTAGGACGCATAGCTTAGGAGAAAACGCTGTTTTAACATTACCCATATGAATGACATATCAATGACAATAAAATTTAAACGAGGTCGGAAAACTTTGTTTTGTTTTTTAATTTAAGTAGATATTAATATGGCAAATTCTAAAATACTATTTTCATTATGCTAGAACGCATAGCTTAGGAGAAAAAGCTGTTTAAACATTATCCATATGAATGACAATAAAATTTAAACGAGGTCGGAAAACTTTGTTTTGTTTTTTGGTTTAGGTAGATCTTAATATGGCAAATTCAAAAATACTATTTTCATTATGCTAGGACGCATAGCTTAGGAGAAAAAGCTGTTTAAACATTATCCATATGAATGACAATAAAATTTAAACGAGGTCGGAAAACTTTGTTTTGTTTTTTATTTTAGGTAGATCTTAATATGGAAATTCAAAAATACTATTTTCATTATGCTAGGACGCATAGCTTAGGAGAAAAAGCTGTTTAAACATTACCCATATGAATGACATATCAATGACAATAAAATTTAAACGAGGTCGGAAAACTTTGTTTTGTTTTTTATTTTAGGTAGATCTTAATATGGCAAATTCAAAAATACTATTTTCATTATGCTAGGACGCATAGCTTAGGAGAGAAAGCTGTTTAAACATTACCCATATGAATGACATATCAATGACAATAAAATTTAAACGAGGTCGGAAAACTTTGTTTTGTTTCTTATTTTAGGTAGATCTTAATATGGCAAATTCAAAAATACTATTTTCATTATGCTAGGGCTCATAGCTTAGGAGAAAAAGCTGTTTAAACATTACCCATATGAATGACATATCAATGACAATAAAATTTAAACGAGGTCGGAAAACTTTGTTTTGTTTTTTGTTTTAGGTAGATCTTAATATGGCAAACTCAAAAATACTATTTTTTATTATGCTACGGCGCATAGCTTAGGAGAAAAAGCTGTTTAAACATTACCCATATGAATGACATATCAATGACAATAAAATTTAAACGAGGTCGGAAAACTTTGTTTTGTTTTTTATTTTAGGTAGATCTTAATATGGCAAATTCAAAAATACTATTTTCATTATGCTAGGACGCATAGCTTAGGAGAGAAAGCTGTTTAAACATTACCCATATGAATGACATATCAATGACAATAAAATTTAAACGAGGTCGGAAAACTTTGTTTTGTTTTTTGTTTTAGGTAGATCTTAATATGGCAAACTCAAAAATACTATTTTTTATTATGCTACGGCGCATAGCTTAGGAGAAAAAGCTGTTTAAACATTACCCATATGAATGACATATCAATGACAATAAAATTTAAACGAGGTCGGAAAACTTTGTTTTGTTTTTTGGTTTAGGTAGATCTTAATATGGCAAATTCAAAAATACTATTTTTATCATGCTTGGATGCATAGCTTAGGAGAAAAAGCGGTTTAAACATTACCCATATGAATGACAATAAAATTTAAACAAGGTCGGAAAACTTTGTTTTGTTTTTTATTTTAGGTAGATCTTAATATGGCAAATTCAAAAATACTATTTTCATTATGCTAGGATGCATAGCTTAGGAGAAAAAGCTGTTTAAACATTACCCATATGAATGACATATCAATGACAATAAAATTTAAACGAGGTCGGAAAACTTTTTTTTGTTTTTTATTTTAGGTAGATCTTAATATGGCAAATTCAAAAATACTATTTTCATTATGCTAGGACGCATAGCTTAGGAGAAAAAGCTGTTTAAACATTACCCATATGAATGACATATCAATGACAATAAAATTTAAACGAGGTCGGAAAACTTTGTTTTGTTTTTAATTTTAAGTAGATCTTAATATGGCAAATTCAAAAATCGAGGTCGGAAAACTTTGTTTTGTTTTTTAATTTAAGTAGATCTTAATATGGCAAATTCAAAAATACTATTTTCATTATGCTAGGACGCATAGCTTAGGAGAAAAAGCTGTTTAAACATTATCCATATGAATGACAATAATATTTAAACGAGGTCGGAAAACTTTGTTTTGTTTTTTGGTTTAGGTAGATCTTAATATGGCAAATTCAAAAATACTATTTTTATCATGCTTAGATGCATAGCTTAGGAGAAAAAGCGGTTTAAACATTACCCATATGAATGACAATAAAATTTAAACAAGGTCGGAAAACTTTGTTTTGTTTTTTATTTTAGGTAGATCTTAATATGGCAAATTTAAAAATACTATTTTCATTATGCTAGGATGCATAGCTTAGGAGAAAAAGCTGTTTAAACATTACCCATATGAATGACATATCAATGACAATAAAATTTAAACGAGGTCGGAAAACTTTGTTTTGTTTTTTATTTTAGGTAGATCTTAATATGGCAAATTCAAAAATACTATTTTCATTATGCTAGGACGCATAGCTTAGGAGAAAAAGCTGTTTAAACATTACCCATATGAATGACATATCAATGACAATTAAATTTAAACGAGGTCGGAAAACTTTGTTTTGTTTTTAATTTTAAGTAGATCTTAATATGGCAAATTCAAAAATACTATTTTCATCATGCTACGGCGCATAGCTTAGGAGAAAAAGCTGTTTAAACATTACCCATATGAATGACAATAAAATTTAAACGAGGTCGGAAAACTTTGTTTTGTTTTTTATTTTAGGCAGACCTTAATATGGCAAATTCAAAAATACTATTTTCATTATGCTAGGGCGCATAGCTTAGGAGAAAAAGCTGTTTAAACATTACCCATATGAATGACATATCAATGACAATAAAATTTAAACGAGGTCGGAAAACTTTGTTTTGTTTTTTAATTTAAGTAGATCTTAATATGGCAAATTCAAAAATACTATTTTCATTATGCTAGGACGCATAGCTTAGGAGAAAAAGCTGTTTAAACATTATCCATATGAATGACAATAAAATTTAAACGAGGTCGGAAAACTTTGTTTTGTTTTTTGGTTTAGGTAGATCTTAATATGGCAAATTCAAAAATACTATTTTCATTATGCTAGGACGCATAGCTTAGGAGAAAAAGCTGTTTAAACATTATCCATATGAATGACAATAAAATTTAAACGAGGTCGGAAAACTTTGTTTTGTTTTTTTGTTTAGGTAGATCTTAATATGGCAAATTCAAAAATACTATTTTCATTATGCTAGGACGCATAGCTTAGGAGAAAAAGCTGTTTAAACATTATCCATATGAATGACAATAAAATTTAAAGGAGGTCGGAAAACTTTGTTTTGTTTTTTGGTTTAAGTAGATCTTAATATGGCAAATTCAAAAATACTATTTTCATTATGCTAGGATGCATAGCTTAGGAGAAAAAGCTGTTTAAACATTACCCATATGAATGACATATCAATGACAATAAAATTTAAACGAGGTCGGAAAACTTTGTTTTGTTTTTTATTTTAGGTAGATCTTAATATGGCAAATTCAAAAATACTATTTTCATTAAGCTAGGACGCATAGCTTAGGAGAAAAAGCTGTTTAAACATTACCCATATGAATGACATATCAATGACAATAAAATTTAAACGAGGTCGGAAAACTTTGTTTTGTTTTTTATTTTAGGTAGATCTTAATATGGCAAATTCAAAAATACTATTTTCATTATGCTAGGACGCATAGCTTAGGAGAAAAAGCTGTTTAAACATTACCCATATGAATGACAATAAAATTTAAACAAGGTCGGAAAACTTTGTTTTGTTTTTTATTTTAGGTAGATCTTAATATGGCAAATTCAAAAATACTATTTTCATTATGCTAGGACGCATAGCTTAGGAGAAAAAGCTGTTTAAACATTACCCATATGAATGACATATCAATGACAATAAAATTTAAACGAGGTCGGAAAACTTTGTTTTGTTTTTTATTTTAGGTAGATCTTAATATGGCAAATTCAAAAATACTATTTTCATTATGCTAGGACGCATAGCTTAGGAGAGAAAGCTGTTTAAACATTACCCATATGAATGACATATCAATGACAATAAAATTTAAACGAGGTCGGAAAACTTTGTTTTGTTTCTTATTTTAGGTAGATCTTAATATGGCAAATTCAAAAATACTATTTTCATTATGCTAGGGCGCATAGCTTAGGAGAAAAAGCTGTTTAAACATTACCCATATGAATGACATATCAATGACAATAAAATTTAAACGAGGTCGGAAAACTTTGTTTTGTTTTTTATTTAAGGTAGATTTTAATATGGCAAATTCAAAAATACTATTTTCATTATGCTAGGACGCATAGCTTAGGAGAAAAAGCTGTTTAAACATTACTTATATGAATGACATATGAATGACAATAAAATTTAAACGAGGTCGGAAAACTTTGTTTTGTTTTTTAATTTAAGTAGATCTTAATATGGCAAATTCAAAAATACTATTTTCATTATGCTAGGACGCATAGCTTAGGAGAAAAAGCTGTTTAAACATTACCCATATGAATGACATATGAATGACAATAAAATTTAAACGAGGTCGGAAAACTTTGTTTTGTTTTTTAATTTAAGTAGATCTTAATATGGCAAATTCAAAAATACTATTTTTATCATGCTTGGATGCATAGCTTAGGAGAAAAAGCGGTTTAAACATTACCCATATGAATGACAATAAAATTTAAACAAGGTCGGAAAACTTTGTTTTGTTTTTTATTTTAGGTAGATCTTAATATGGCAAATTCAAAAATACTATTTTCATTATGCTAGGATGCATAGCTTAGGAGAAAAAGCGGTTTAAACATTACCCATATGAATGACAATAAAATTTAAACAAGGTCGGAAAACTTTGTTTTGTTTTTTATTTTAGGTAGATCTTAATATGGCAAATTCAAAAATACTATTTTCATTATGCTAGGATGCATAGCTTAGGAGAAAAAGCTGTTTAAACATTACCCATATGAATGACATATCAATGACAATAAAATTTAAACGAGGTCGGAAAACTTTGTTTTGTTTTTTATTTTAGGTAGATCTTAATATGGCAAATTCAAAAATACTATTTTCATTATGCTAGGACGCATAGCTTAGGAGAAAAAGCTGTTTAAACATTACCCATATGAATGACATATCAATGACAATAAAATTTAAACGAGGTCGGAAAACTTTGTTTTGTTTTTAATTTTAAGTAGATCTTAATATGGCAAATTCAAAAATACTATTTTCATCATGCTACGGCGCATAGCTTAGGAGAAAAAGCTGTTTAAACATTACCCATATGAATGACAATAAAATTTAAACGAGGTCGGAAAACTTTGTTTTGTTTTTTATTTTAGGCAGACCTTAATATGGCAAATTCAAAAATACTATTTTCATTATGCTAGGGCGCATAGCTTAGGAGAAAAAGCTGTTTAAACATTACCCATATGAATGACATATCAATGACAATAAAATTTAAACGAGGTCGGAAAACTTTGTTTTGTTTTTTAATTTAAGTAGATCTTAATATGGCAAATTCAAAAATACTATTTTCATTATGCTAGGACGCATAGCTTAGGAGAAAAAGCTGTTTAAACATTATCCATATGAATGACAATAAAATTTAAACGAGGTCGGAAAACTTTGTTTTGTTTTTTGGTTTAGGTAGATCTTAATATGGCAAATTCAAAAATACTATTTTCATTATGCTAGGACGCATAGCTTAGGAGTAAAAGCTGTTTAAACATTATCCATATGAATGACAATAAAATTTAAACGAGGTCGGAAAACTTTGTTTTGTTTTTTTGTTTAGGTAGATCTTAATATGGCAAATTCAAAAATACTATTTTCATTATGCTAGGACGCATAGCTTAGGAGAAAAAGCTGTTTAAACATTATCCATATGAATGACAATAAAATTTAAAGGAGGTCGGAAAACTTTGTTTTGTTTTTTGGTTTAAGTAGATCTTAATATGGCAAATTCAAAAATACTATTTTCATTATGCTAGGACGCATAGCTTAGGAGAAAAAGCTGTTTAAACATTATCCATATGAATGACAATAAAATTTAAACGAGGTCGGAAAACTTTGTTTTGTTTTTTTGTTTAGGTAGATCTTAATATGGCAAATTCAAAAATACTATTTTCATTATGCTAGGACGCATAGCTTAGGAGAAAAAGCTGTTTAAACATTATCCATATGAATGACAATAAAATTTAAACGAGGTCGGAAAACTTTGTTTTGTTTTTTTGTTTAGGTAGATCTTAATATGGCAAATTCAAAAATACTATTTTCATTATGCTAGGACGCATAGCTTAGGAGAAAAAGCTGTTTAAACATTATCCATATGAATGACAATAAAATTTAAACGAGGTCGGAAAACTTTGTTTTGTTTTTTGGTTTAGGTAGAACTTAATATGGCAAATTCAAAAATACTATTTTCATTATGCTAGGACGCATAGCTTAGGAGAAAAAGCTGTTTAAACATTATCCATATGAATGACAATAAAATTTAAACAAGGTCGGAAAACTTTGTTTTGTTTTTTATTTTAGGTAGATCTTAATATGGCAAATTCAAAAATACTATTTTCATTATGCTAGGACGCATAGCTTAGGAGAGAAAGCTGTTTAAACATTACCCATATGAATGACATATCAATGACAATAAAATTTAAACGAGGTCGGAAAACTTTGTTTTGTTTTTTATTTTAGGTAGATCTTAATATGGCTAATTCAAAAATACTATTTTCATTATGCTAAGACGCATAGCTTAGGTGAAAAAGCTGTTTAAACATTACCCATATGAATGACATATCAATGACAATAAAATTTAAACGAGGTCGGAAAACTTTGTTTTGTTTTTTATTTTAGGTAGATCTTAATATGGCAAATTCAAAAATACTATTTTCATTATGCTAGGACGCATAGCTTAGGAGAAAAAGCTGTTTTAACATTACCCATATGAATGACATATCAATGACAATAAAATTTAAACGAGGTCGGAAAACTTTGTTTTGTTTTTTATTTTAGGTAGATCTTAATATGGCAAATTCAAAAATACTATTTTCATTATGCTAGGACGCATAGCTTAGGAGAAAAAGCTGTTTAAACATTACCCATATGAATGACATATCAATGACAATAAAATTTAAACGAGGTCGGAAAACTTTGTTTTGTTTTTTGTTTTAGGTAGATCTTAATATGGCAAACTCAAAAATACTATTTTTTATTATGCTACGGCGCATAGCTTAGGAGAAAAAGCTGTTTAAACATTACCCATATGAATGACATATCAATGACAATAAAATTTAAACGAGGTCGGAAAACTTTGTTTTGTTTTTTGGTTTAGGTAGATCTTAATATGGCAAATTCAAAAATACTATTTTCATTATGCTAGGACGCATAGCTTAGGAGAAAAAGCGGTTTAAACATTACCCATATGAATGACAATAAAATTTAAACAAGGTCGGAAAACTTTGTTTTGTTTTTTATTTTAGGTAGATCTTAATATGGCAAATTCAAAAATACTATTTTCATTATGCTACGGCGCATAGCTTAGGAGAAAAAGCTGTTTAAACATTACCCATATGAATGACAATAAAATTTAAACGAGGTCGGAAAACTTTGTTTTGTTTTTTATTTTAGGCAGACCTTAATATGGCAAATTCAAAAATACTATTTTCATTATGCTAGGGCGCATAGCTTAGGAGAAAAAGCTGTTTAAACATTACCCATATGAATGACATATCAATGACAATAAAATTTAAACGAGGTCGGAAAACTTTGTTTTGTTTTTTAATTTAAGTAGATCTTAATATGGCAAATTCAAAAATACTATTTTCATTATGCTAGGACGCATAGCTTAGGAGAAAAAGCTGTTTAAACATTATCCATATGAATGACAATAAAATTTAAACGAGGTCGGAAAACTTTGTTTTGTTTTTTGGTTTAGGTAGATCTTAATATGGCAAATTCAAAAATACTATTTTCATTATGCTAGGACGCATAGCTTAGGAGTAAAAGCTGTTTAAACATTATCCATATGAATGACAATAAAATTTAAACGAGGTCGGAAAACTTTGTTTTGTTTTTTTGTTTAGGTAGATCTTAATATGGCAAATTCAAAAATACTATTTTCATTATGCTAGGACGCATAGCTTAGGAGAAAAAGCTGTTTAAACATTATCCATATGAATGACAATAAAATTTAAAGGAGGTCGGAAAACTTTGTTTTGTTTTTTGGTTTAAGTAGATCTTAATATGGCAAATTCAAAAATACTATTTTCATTATGCTAGGACGCATAGCTTAGGAGAAAAAGCTGTTTAAACATTATCCATATGAATGA
This sequence comes from Tipula confusa, assembly GCA_963556175.1. NCBI lineage: Eukaryota > Metazoa > Arthropoda > Insecta > Diptera > Tipulidae > Tipula > Tipula confusa. The sequence goes on along the minus strand of OY744477.1, from coordinate 135,859,311 downwards.
CAATAAAATTTAAACGAGGTCGGAAAACTTTGTTTTGTTTTTTTGTTTAGGTAGATCTTAATATGGCAAATTCAAAAATACTATTTTCATTATGCTAGGACGCATAGCTTAGGAGAAAAAGCTGTTTAAACATTATCCATATGAATGACAATAAAATTTAAACGAGGTCGGAAAACTTTGTTTTGTTTTTTTGTTTAGGTAGATCTTAATATGGCAAATTCAAAAATACTATTTTCATTATGCTAGGACGCATAGCTTAGGAGAAAAAGCTGTTTAAACATTATCCATATGAATGACAATAAAATTTAAACGAGGTCGGAAAACTTTGTTTTGTTTTTTGGTTTAGGTAGAACTTAATATGGCAAATTCAAAAATACTATTTTCATTATGCTAGGACGCATAGCTTAGGAGAAAAAGCTGTTTAAACATTATCCATATGAATGACAATAAAATTTAAACAAGGTCGGAAAACTTTGTTTTGTTTTTTATTTTAGGTAGATCTTAATATGGCAAATTCAAAAATACTATTTTCATTATGCTAGGACGCATAGCTTAGGAGAGAAAGCTGTTTAAACATTACCCATATGAATGACATATCAATGACAATAAAATTTAAACGAGGTCGGAAAACTTTGTTTTGTTTTTTATTTTAGGTAGATCTTAATATGGCTAATTCAAAAATACTATTTTCATTATGCTAAGACGCATAGCTTAGGTGAAAAAGCTGTTTAAACATTACCCATATGAATGACATATCAATGACAATAAAATTTAAACGAGGTCGGAAAACTTTGTTTTGTTTTTTATTTTAGGTAGATCTTAATATGGCAAATTCAAAAATACTATTTTCATTATGCTAGGACGCATAGCTTAGGAGAAAAAGCTGTTTTAACATTACCCATATGAATGACATATCAATGACAATAAAATTTAAACGAGGTCGGAAAACTTTGTTTTGTTTTTTAATTTAAGTAGATATTAATATGGCAAATTCTAAAATATTATTTTCATTATGCTAGAACGCATAGTTTAGGAGAAAAAGCTGTTTAAACATTACCCATATGAATGACATATCAATGACAATAAAATTTAAACGAGGTCGGAAAACTTTGTTTTGTTTTTTATTTTAGGTAGATCTTAATATGGCAAATTCAAAAATACTATTTTCATTATGCTAGGACGCATAGCTTAGGAGAAAAAGCTGTTTAAACATTACCCATATGAATGACATATCAATGACAATAAAATTTAAACGAGGTCGGAAAACTTTGTTTTGTTTTTTGTTTTAGGTAGATCTTAATATGGCAAACTCAAAAATACTATTTTTTATTATGCTACGGCGCATAGCTTAGGAGAAAAAGCTGTTTAAACATTACCCATATGAATGACATATCAATGACAATAAAATTTAAACGAGGTCGGAAAACTTTGTTTTGTTTTTTGTTTTAGGTAGATCTTAATATGGCAAACTCAAAAATACTATTTTTTATTATGCTACGGCGCATAGCTTAGGAGAAAAAGCTGTTTAAACATTACCCATATGAATGACATATCAATGACAATAAAATTTAAACGAGGTCGGAAAACTTTGTTTTGTTTTTTATTTTAGGTAGATCTTAATATGGAAATTCAAAAATACTATTTTCATTATGCTAGGACGCATAGCTTAGGAGAAAAAGCTGTTTAAACATTACCCATATGAATGACATATCAATGACAATAAAATTTAAACGAGGTCGGAAAACTTTGTTTTGTTTTTTATTTTAGGTAGATCTTAATATGGCAAATTCAAAAATACTATTTTCATTATGCTGGGACGCATAGCTTAGGAGAAAAAGCTGTTTAAACATTACCCATATGAATGACAATAAAATTTAAACAAGGTCGGAAAACTTTGTTTTGTTTTTTATTTTAGGTAGATCTTAATATGGCAAATTCAAAAATACTATTTTCATTATGCTGGGACGCATAGCTTAGGAGAAAAAGCTGTTTAAACATTACCCATATGAATGACATATCAATGACAATAAAATTTAAACGAGGTCGGAAAACTTTGTTTTGTTTTTTATTTTAGGTAGATCTTAATATGGCAAATTCAAAAATACTATTTTCATTATGCTAGGACGCATAGGTTAGGAGAGAAAGCTGTTTAAACATTACCCATATGAATGACATATCAATGACAATAAAATTTAAACGAGGTCGGAAAACTTTGTTTTGTTTCTTATTTTAGGTAGATCTTAATATGGCAAATTCAAAAATACTATTTTCATTATGCTAGGGCGCATAGCTTAGGAGAAAAAGCTGTTTAAACATTACCCATATGAATGACATATCAATGACAATAAAATTTAAACGAGGTCGGAAAACTTTGTTTTGTTTTTTATTTTAGGTAGATTTTAATATGGCAAATTCAAAAATACTATTTTCATTATGCTAGGACGCATAGCTTAGGAGAAAAAGCTGTTTAAACATTACTTATATGAATGACATATCAATGACAATAAAATTTAAACGAGGTCGGAAAACTTTGTTTTGTTTTTTAATTTAAGTAGATCTTAATATGGCAAATTCAAAAATACTATTTTCATTATGCTAGGACGCATAGCTTAGGAGAAAAAGCTGTTTAAACATTATCCATATGAATGACAATAATATTTAAACGAGGTCGGAAAACTTTGTTTTGTTTTTTGGTTTAGGTAGATCTTAATATGGCAAATTCAAAAATACTATTTTAATTATGCTAGGACGCATAGCTTAGGAGAAAAAGCTGTTTAAACATTATCCATATGAATGACAATAAAATTTAAACGAGGTCGGAAAACTTTGTTTTGTTTTTTGTTTTAGGTAGATCTTAATATGGCAAATTCAAAAATACTATTTTCATTATGCTAGGACGCATAGCTTAGGAGAAAAAGCTGTTTAAACATTACCCATATGAATGACATATCAATGACAATAAAATTTAAACGAGGTCGGAAAACTTTGTTTTGTTTTTTATTTTAGGTAGATCTTAATATGGCAAATTCAAAAATACTATTTTTATTATGCTAGGATGCATAGCTTAGGAGAAAAAGCTGTTTAAACATTACCCATATGAATGACAATAAAATTTAAACGAGGTCGGAAAACTTTGTTTTGTTTTTTATTTTAAGTAGATCTTAATATGGCAAATTCAAAAATACTATTTTCATTATGCTAGGACGCATAGCTTAGGAGAAAAAGCTGTTTAAACATTATCCATATGAATGACAATAAAATTTAAACGAGGTCGGAAAACTTTGTTTTGTTTTTTGTTTTAGGTAGATCTTAATATGGCAAATTCAAAAATACTATTTTCATTATGCTAGGACGCATAGCTTAGGAGAGAAAACTGTTTAAACATTACCCATATGAATGACATATCAATGACAATAAAATTTAAACGAGGTCGGAAAACTTTGTTTTGTTTTTTATTTTAGGTAGATCTTAATATGGCAAATTCAAAAATACTATTTTCATTATGCTAGGACGCATAGCTTAGGAGAAAAAGCTGTTTAAACATTACCCATATGAATGACATATCAATGACAATAAAATTTAAACGAGGTCGGAAAACTTTGTTTTGTTTTTTATTTTAAGTAGATCTTAATATGGCAAATTCAAAAATACTATTTTCATTATGCTAGGACGCATAGCTTAGGAGAGAAAGCTGTTTAAACATTACCCATATGAATGACATATCAATGACAATAAAATTTAAACGAGGTCGGAAAACTTTGTTTTGTTTTTTATTTTAGGTAGATCTTAATATGGCAAATTCAAAAATACTATTTTCATTATGCTAGGGCGCATAGCTTAGGAGAAAAAGCTGTTTAAACATTACCCATATGAATGACATATCAATGACAATAAAATTTAAACGAGGTCGGAAAACTTTGTTTTGTTTTTTGGTTTAGGTAGAACTTAATATGGCAAATTCAAAAATACTATTTTCATTATGCTAGGACGCATAGCTTAGGAGAAAAAGCTGTTTAAACATTATCCATATGAATGACAATAAAATTTAAACGAGGTCGGAAAACTTTGTTTTGTTTTTTGGTTTAGGTAGAACTTAATATGGCAAATTCAAAAATACTATTTTCATTATGCTAGGACGCATAGCTTAGGAGAAAAAGCTGTTTAAACATTATCCATATGAATGACAATAAAATTTAAACAAGGTCGGAAAACTTTGTTTTGTTTTTTATTTTAGGTAGATCTTAATATGGCAAATTCAAAAATACTATTTTCATTATGCTAGGACGCATAGCTTAGGAGAAAAAGCTGTTTAAACATTACCCATATGAATGACATATCAATGACAATAAAATTTAAACGAGGTCGGAAAACTTTGTTTTGTTTTTTATTTTAGGTAGATCTTAATATGGCAAATTCAAAAATACTATTTTCATTATGCTAGGACGCATAGCTTAGGTGAAAAAGCTGTTTAAACATTACCCATATGAATGACATATCAATGACAATAAAATTTAAACGAGGTCGGAAAACTTTGTTTTGTTTTTTATTTTAGGTAGATCTTAATATGGCAAATTCAAAAATACTATTTTCATTATGCTAGGACGCATAGCTTAGGAGAAAAAGCTGTTTTAACATTACCCATATGAATGACATATCAATGACAATAAAATTTAAACGAGGTCGGAAAACTTTGTTTTGTTTTTTAATTTAAGTAGATATTAATATGGCAAATTCTAAAATACTATTTTCATTATGCTAGAACGCATAGCTTAGGAGAAAAAGCTGTTTAAACATTATCCATATGAATGACAATAAAATTTAAACGAGGTCGGAAAACTTTGTTTTGTTTTTTGGTTTAGGTAGATCTTAATATGGCAAATTCAAAAATACTATTTTCATTATGCTAGGACGCATAGCTTAGGAGAAAAAGCTGTTTAAACATTATCCATTTGAATGACAATAAAATTTAAACGAGGTCGGAAAACTTTGTTTTGTTTTTTATTTTAGGTAGATCTTAATATGGAAATTCAAAAATACTATTTTCATTATGCTAGGACGCATAGCTTAGGAGAAAAAGCTGTTTAAACATTACCCATATGAATGACAATAAAATTTAAACAAGGTCGGAAAACTTTGTTTTGTTTTTTATTTTAGGTAGATCTTAATATGGCAAATTCAAAAATACTATTTTCATTATGCTACGACGCATAGCTTAGGAGAAAAAGCTGTTTAAACATTACCCATATGAATGATATATCAATGACAATAAAATTTAAACGAGGTCGGAAAACTTTGTTTTGTTTTTTATTTTAGGTAGATCTTAATATGGCAAATTCAAAAATACTATTTTCATTATGCTAGGACGCATAGCTTAGGAGAAAAAGCTGTTTAAACATTACCCATATGAATGACATATCAATGACAATAAAATTTAAACGAGGTCGGAAAACTTTGTTTTGTTTTTTATTTTAGGTAGATCTTAATATGGCAAATTCAAAAATACTATTTTCATTATGCTAGGACGCATAGCTTAGGAGAAAAAGCTGTTTAAACATTACCCATATGAATGACATATCAATGACAATAAAATTTAAACGAGGTCGGAAAACTTTGTTTTGTTTCTTATTTTAGGTAGATCTTAATATGGCAAATTCAAAAATACTATTTTCATTATGCTAGGGCGCATAGCTTAGGAGAAAAAGCTGTTTAAACATTACCCATATGAATGACATATCAATGACAATAAAATTTAAACGAGGTCGGAAAACTTTGTTTTGTTTTTTGTTTTAGGTAGATCTTAATATGGCAAACTCAAAAATACTATTTTTATTATGCTACGGCGCATAGCTTAGGAGAAAAAGCTGTTTAAACATTACCCATATGAATGACATATCAATGACAATAAAATTTAAACGAGGTCGGAAAACTTTGTTTTGTTTTTTAATTTAAGTAGATCTTAATATGGCAAATTCAAAAATACTATTTTCATTATGCTAGGACGCATAGCTTAGGAGAAAAAGCTATTTAAACATTATCCATATGAATGACAATAATATTTAAACGAGGTCGGAAAACTTTGTTTTGTTTTTTGGTTTAGGTAGATCTTAATATGGCAAATTCAAAAATACTATTTTAATTATGCTAGGACGCATAGCTTAGGAGAAAAAGCTGTTTAAACATTATCCATATGAATGACAATAAAATTTAAACGAGGTCGGAAAACTTTGTTTTGTTTTTTGTTTTAGGTAGATCTTAATATGGCAAATTCAAAAATACTATTTTCATTATGCTAGGACGCATAGCTTAGGAGAAAAAGCTGTTTAAACATTACCCATATGAATGACATATCAATGACAATAAAATTTAAACGAGGTCGGAAAACTTTGTTTTGTTTTTTATTTTAGGTAGATCTTAATATGGCAAATTCAAAAATACTATTTTCATTATGCTAGGATGCATAGCTTAGGAGAAACAGCTGTTTAAACATTACCCATATGAATGACAATAAAATTTAAACGAGGTCGGAAAACTTTGTTTTGTTTTTTATTTTAAGTAGATCTTAATATGGCAAATTCAAAAATACTATTTTCATTATGCTAGGACGCATAGCTTAGGAGAAAAAGCTGTTTAAACATTATCCATATGAATGACAATAAAATTTAAACGAGGTCGGAAAACTTTGTTTTGTTTTTTGTTTTAGGTAGATCTTAATATGGCAAATTCAAAAATTCTATTTTCATTATGCTAGGACGCATAGCTTAGGAGAAAAAGCTGTTTAAACATTACCCATATGAATGACATATCAATGACAATAAAATTTAAACGAGGTCGGAAAACTTTGTTTTGTTTTTAATTTTAAGTAGATCTTAATATGGCAAATTCAAAAATACTATTTTCATTATACTAAGACGCATAGCTTAGGAGAAAAAGCTGTTTAAACATTATCCATATGAATGACAATAAAATTTAAACAAGGTCGGAAAACTTTGTTTTGTTTTGTATTTTAGGTAGATCTTAATATGGCAAATTCAAAAATACTATTTTCATTATGCTAGGACGCATAGCTTAGGAGAAAAAGCTGTTTAAACATTACCCATATGAATGACATATCAATGACAATAAAATTTAAACGAGGTCGGAAAACTTTGTTTTGTTTTTTATTTTAAGTAGATCTTAATATGGCAAATTCAAAAATACTATTTTCATTATGCTAGGACGCATAGCTTAGGAAAAAAAGCTGTTTAAACATTACCCATATGAATGACATATCAATGACAATAAAATTTAAACGAGGTCGGAAAACTTTGTTTTGTTTTTTATTTTAGGTAGATCTTAATATGGCAAACTCAAAAATACTATTTTCATTATGCTAGGGCGCATAGCTTAGGAGAAAAAGCTGTTTAAACATTACCCATATGAATGACATATCAATGACAATAAAATTTAAACGAGGTCGGAAAACTTTGTTTTGTTTTTTGGTTTAGGTAGAACTTAATATGGCAAATTCAAAAATACTATTTTCATTATGCTAGGACGCATAGCTTAGGAGAAAAAGCTGTTTAAACATTATCCATATGAATGACAATAAAATTTAAACGAGGTCGGAAAACTTTGTTTTGTTTTTTGGTTTAGGTAGAACTTAATATGGCAAATTCAAAAATACTATTTTCATTATGCTAGGACGCATAGCTTAGGAGAAAAAGCTGTTTAAACATTATCCATATGAATGACAATAAAATTTAAACAAGGTCGGAAAACTTTGTTTTGTTTTTTATTTTAGGTAGATCTTAATATGGCAAATTCAAAAATACTATTTTCATTATGCTAGGACGCATAGCTTAGGAGAAAAAGCTGTTTAAACATTACCCATATGAATGACATATCAATGACAATAAAATTTAAACGAGGTCGGAAAACTTTGTTTTGTTTTTTATTTTAGGTAGATCTTAATATGGCAAATTCAAAAATACTATTTTCATTATGCTAGGACGCATAGCTTAGGTGAAAAAGCTGTTTAAACATTACCCATATGAATGACATATCAATGACAATAAAATTTAAACGAGGTCGGAAAACTTTGTTTTGTTTTTTATTTTAGGTAGATCTTAATATGGCAAATTCAAAAATACTATTTTCATTATGCTAGGACGCATAGCTTAGGAGAAAAAGCTGTTTTAACATTACCCATATGAATGACATATCAATGACAATAAAATTTAAACGAGGTCGGAAAACTTTGTTTTGTTTTTTAATTTAAGTAGATATTAATATGGCAAATTCTAAAATACTATTTTCATTATGCTAGAACGCATAGCTTAGGAGAAAAAGCTGTTTAAACATTATCCATATGAATGACAATAAAATTTAAACGAGGTCGGAAAACTTTGTTTTGTTTTTTGGTTTAGGTAGATCTTAATATGGCAAATTCAAAAATACTATTTTCATTATGCTAGGACGCATAGCTTAGGAGAAAAAGCTGTTTAAACATTATCCATATGAATGACAATAAAATTTAAACGAGGTCGGAAAACTTTGTTTTGTTTTTTATTTTAGGTAGATCTTAATATGGAAATTCAAAAATACTATTTTCATTATGCTAGGACGCATAGCTTAGGAGAAAAAGCTGTTTAAACATTACCCATATGAATGACAATAAAATTTAAACAAGGTCGGAAAACTTTGTTTTGTTTTTTATTTTAGGTAGATCTTAATATGGCAAATTCAAAAATACTATTTTCATTATGCTAGGACGCATAGCTTAGGAGAAAAAGCTGTTTAAACATTACCCATATGAATGACATATCAATGACAATAAAATTTAAACGAGGTCGGAAAACTTTGTTTTGTTTTTTATTTTAGGTAGATCTTAATATGGCAAATTCAAAAATACTATTTTCATTATGCTAGGACGCATAGCTTAGGAGAAAAAGCTGTTTAAACATTACCCATATGAATGACATATCAATGACAATAAAATTTAAACGAGGTCGGAAAACTTTGTTTTGTTTTTTATTTTAGGTAGATCTTAATATGGCAAATTCAAAAATACTATTTTCATTATGCTAGGACGCATAGCTTAGGAGAAAAAGCTGTTTAAACATTACCCATATGAATGACATATCAATGACAATAAAATTTAAACGAGGTCGGAAAACTTTGTTTTGTTTCTTATTTTAGGTAGATCTTAATATGGCAAATTCAAAAATACTATTTTCATTATGCTAGGGCGCATAGCTTAGGAGAAAAAGCTGTTTAAACATTACCCATATGAATGACATATCAATGACAATAAAATTTAAACGAGGTCGGAAAACTTTGTTTTGTTTTTTGTTTTAGGTAGATCTTAATAAGGCAAACTCAAAAATACTATTTTTATTATGCTATGGCGCATAGCTTAGGAGAAAAAGCTGTTTAAACATTACCCATATGAATGACATATCAATGACAATAAAATTTAAACGAGGTCGGAAAACTTTGTTTTGTTTTTTATTTTAGGTAGATTTTAATATGGCAAATTCAAAAATACTATTTTCATTATGCTAGGACGCATAGCTTAGGAGAAAAAGCTGTTTAAACATTACTTATATGAATGACATATCAATGACAATAAAATTTAAACGAGGTCGGAAAACTTTGTTTTGTTTTTTAATTTAAGTAGATCTTAATATGGCAAATTCAAAAATACTATTTTCATTATGCTAGGACGCATAGCTTAGGAGAAAAAGCTGTTTAAACATTATCCATATGAATGACAATAATATTTAAACGAGGTCGGAAAACTTTGTTTTGTTTTTTGGTTTAGGTAGATCTTAATATGGCAAATTCAAAAATACTATTTTAATTATGCTAGGACGCATAGCTTAGGAGAAAAAGCTGTTTAAACATTATCCATATGAATGACAATAAAATTTAAACGAGGTCGGAAAACTTTGTTTTGTTTTTTGTTTTAGGTAGATCTTAATATGGCAAATTCAAAAATACTATTTTCATTATGCTAGGACGCATAGCTTAGGAGAAAAAGCTGTTTAAACATTACCCATATGAATGACATATCAATGACAATAAAATTTAAACGAGGTCGGAAAACTTTGTTTTGTTTTTTATTTTAGGTAGATCTTAATATGGCAAATTCAAAAATACTATTTTCATTATGCTAGGATGCATAGCTTAGGAGAAAAAGCTGTTTAAACATTATCCATATGAATGACAATAAAATTTAAACGAGGTCGGAAAACTTTGTTTTGTTTTTTATTTTAGGTAGATCTTAATATGGAAATTCAAAAATACTATTTTCATTATGCTAGGACGCATAGCTTAGGAGAAAAAGCTGTTTAAACATTACCCATATGAATGACAATAAAATTTAAACAAGGTCGGAAAACTTTGTTTTGTTTTTTATTTTAGGTAGATCTTAATATGGCAAATTCAAAAATACTATTTTCATTATGCTAGGACGCATAGCTTAGGAGAAAAAGCTGTTTAAACATTACCCATATGAATGACATATCAATGACAATAAAATTTAAACGAGGTCGGAAAACTTTGTTTTGTTTTTTGGTTTAGGTAGATCTTAATATGGCAAATTCAAAAATACTATTTTCATTATGCTAGGACGCATAGCTTAGGAGAAAAAGCTGTTTAAACATTACCCATATGAATGACATATCAATGACAATAAAATTTAAACGAGGTCGGAAAACTTTGTTTTGTTTTTTATTTTAAGTAGATCTTAATATGGCAAATTCAAAAATACTATTTTCATTATGCTAGGACGCATAGCTTAGGAGAAAAAGCTGTTTAAACATTATCCATATGAATGACAATAAAATTTAAACGAGGTCGGAAAACTTTGTTTTGTTTTTTGTTTTAGGTAGATCTTAATATGGCAAATTCAAAAATACTATTTTCATTATGCTAGGACGCATAGCTTAGGAGAGAAAACTGTTTAAACATTACCCATATGAATGACATATCAATGACAATAAAATTTAAACGAGGTCGGAAAACTTTGTTTTGTTTTTTATTTTAGGTAGATCTTAATATGGCAAATTCAAAAATACTATTTTCATTATGCTAGGACGCATAGCTTAGGAGAAAAAGCTGTTTAAACATTACCCATATGAATGACATATCAATGACAATAAAATTTAAACGAGGTCGGAAAACTTTGTTTTGTTTTTAATTTTAAGTAGATCTTAATATGGCAAATTCAAAAATACTATTTTCATTATACTAAGACGCATAGCTTAGGAGAAAAAGCTGTTTAAACATTATCCATATGAATGACAATAAAATTTAAACAAGGTCGGAAAACTTTGTTTTGTTTTTTATTTTAGGTAGATCTTAATATGGCAAATTCAAAAATACTATTTTCATTATGCTAGGACGCATAGCTTAGGAGAAAAAGCTGTTTAAACATTATCCATATGAATGACAATAAAATTTAAACGAGGTCGGAAAACTTTGTTTTGTTTTTTGGTTTAGGTAGATCTTAATATGGCAAATTCAAAAATACTATTTTCATTATGCTAGGACGCATAGCTTAGGAGAAAAAGCTGTTTAAACATTACCCATATGAATGACAATAAAATTTAAACAAGGTCGGAAAACTTTGTTTTGTTTTGTATTTTAGGTAGATCTTAATATGGCAAATTCAAAAATACTATTTTCATTATGCTAGGACGCATAGCTTAGGAGAAAAAGCTGTTTAAACATTACCCATATGAATGACATATCAATGAAAATAAAATTTAAACGAGGTCGGAAAACTTTGTTTTGTTTTTTATTTTATGTAGATCTTAATATGGCAAATTCAAAAATACTATTTTCATTATGCTAGGACGCATAGCTTAGGAGAGAAAGCTGTTTAAACATTACCCATATGAATGACATATCAATGACAATAAAATTTAAACGAGGTCGGAAAACTTTGTTTTGTTTTTTATTTTAGGTAGATCTTAATATGGCAAATTCAAAAATACTATTTTCATTATGCTAGGGCGCATAGCTTAGGAGAAAAAGCTGTTTAAACATTACCCATATGAATGACATATCAATGACATAAAATTTAAACGAGGTCGGAAAACTTTGCTTTGTTTTTTGTTTTAGGTAGATCTTAATATGGCAAATTCAAAAATACTATTTTTATTATGCTACGGCGCATAGCTTAGGAGAAAAAGCTGTTTAAACATTACCCATATGAATGACATATCAATGACAATAAAATTTAAACGAGGTCGGAAAACTTTGTTTTGTTTTTTATTTTAGGTAGATCTTAATATGGCAAATTCAAAAATACTATTTTCATTATGCTAGGACGCATAGCTTAGGAGAAAAAGCTGTTTAAACATTACCCATATAAATGACATATCAATGACAATAAAATTTAAACGAGGTCGGAAAACTTTGTTTTGTTTTTTATTTTAGGTAGATCTTAATATGGCAAATTCAAAAATACTATTTTCATTATGCTAGGACGCATAGCTTAGGAAAAAAAGCTGTTTAAACATTACCCATATGAATGACATATCAATGACAATAAAATTTAAACGAGGTCGGAAAACTTTGCTTTGTTTTTTGTTTTAGGTAGATCTTAATATGGCAAATTCAAAAATACTATTTTTTATTATGCTACGGCGCATAGCTTAGGAGAAAAAGCTGTTTAAACATTACCCATATGAATGACATATCAATGACAATAAAATTTAAACGAGGTCGGAAAACTTTGTTTTGTTTTTTATTTTAGGTAGATCTTAATATGGCAAATTCAAAAATACTATTTTCATTATGCTAGGACGCATAGCTTAGGAGAAAAAGCTGTTTAAACATTACCCATATGAATGACATATCAATGACAATAAAATTTAAACGAGGTCGGAAAACTTTTTTTTGTTTTTTATTTTAGGTAGATCTTATTATGGCAAATTCAAAAATACTATTTTCATTATGCTAGGACGCATAGCTTAGGAGAAAAAGCTGTTTAAACATTATCCATATGAATGACAATAAAATTTAAACGAGGTCGGAAAACTTTGTTTTGTTTTTTGGTTTAGGTAGATCTTAATATGGCAAATTCAAAAATACTATTTTGATTATGCTAGGACGCATATCTTAGGAGAAAAAGCTGTTTAAACATTACCCATATGAATGACATATCAATGACAATAAAATTTAAACGGGGTCGGAAAACTTTGTTTTGTTTTTTATTTTAGGTAGATCTTAATATGGCAAATTCAAAAATACTATTTTCATTATGCTAGGACGCATAGCTTAGGAGAAAAAGCTGTTTAAACATTATCCATATGAATGACAATAAAATTTAAACGAGGTCGGAAAACTTTGTTTTGTTTTTTGTTTTAGGTAGATCTTAATATGGCAAATTCAAAAATACTATTTTCATTATGCTAGGACGCATAGCTTAGGAGAGAAAGCTGTTTAAACATTACCCATATGAATGACATATCAATGACAATAAAATTTAAACGAGGTCGGAAAACTTTATTTTGTTTTTTATTTTAGGTAGATCTTAATATGGCAAATTCAAAAATACTATTTTCATTATGCTAGGACGCATAGCTTAGGAGAGAAAGCTGTTTAAACATTACCCATATGAATGACATATCAATGACAATAAAATTTAAACGAGGTCGGAAAACTTTATTTTGTTTTTTATTTTAGGTAGATCTTAATATGACAAATTCAAAAATACTATTTTCATTATGCTAGGACGCATAGCTTAGGAGAAAAAGCTGTTTAAACATTACCCATATGAATGACATATCAATGACAATAAAATTTAAACGAGGTCGGAAAACTTTGTTTTGGTTTTTAATTTAAGTAGATCTTAATATGGCAAATTCAAAAATACTATTTTCATTATGCTAGGACGCATAGCTTAGGAGAAAAAGCAGTTTAAACATTATCCATATGAATGACAATAAAATTTAAACAAGGTCGGAAAACTTTGTTTTGTTTTTTGTTTTAGGTAGATCTTAATATGGCAAATTCAAAAATACTATTTTTATTATGCTAGGACGCATAGCTTAGGAGAAAAAGCTGTTTAAACATTATCCATATGAATGACAATAAAATTTAAACAAGGTCGGAAAACTTTGTTTTGTTTTTTATTTTAGGTAGATCTTAATATGGCAAATTCAAAAATACTATTTTCATTATGCTAGGAAGCATAGCTTAGGAGAAAAAGCTGTTTAAACATTACCCATATGAATGACATATCAATGACAATAAAATTTAAACGAGGTCGGAAAACTTTGTTTTGTTTTTTATTTTAGGTAGATCTTAATATGGCAAATTCAAAAATACTATTTTCATTATGCTAGGACGCATAGCTTAGGTGAAAAAGCTGTTTAAACATTACCCATATGAATGACATATCAATGACAATAAAATTTAAACGAGGTCGGAAAACTTTGTTTTGTTTTTTATTTTAGGTAGATCTTAATATGGCAAATTCAAAAATACTATTTTCATTATGCTAGGACGCATAGCTTAGGAGAAAAAGCTGTTTAAACATTATCCATATGAATGACAATAAAATTTAAACGAGGTCGGAAAACTTTGTTTTGTTTTTTATTTTAGGTGGATCTTAATATGGCAAATTCAAAAATACTATTTTCATTATGCTAGGACGCATAGCTTAGGAGAAAAAGCTGTTTAAACATTACCCATATGAATGACATATCAATGACAATAAAATTTAAACGAGGTCGGAAAACTTAGTTTTGTTTTTTATTTTAGGTAGATCTTAATATGGCAAATTCAAAAATACTATTTTCATTATGCTACGGCGCATAGCTTAGGAGAAAAAGCTGTTTAAACATTACCCATATGAATGACATATCAATGACAATAAAATTTAAACGAGGTCGGAAAACTTTGTTTTGTTTTTTGTTTTAGGTAGATCTTAATATGGCAAATTCAAAAATACTATTTTCATTATGCTAGGACGCATAGCTTAGGAGAGAAAGCTGTTTAAACATTACCCATATGAATGACATATCAATGACAATAAAATTTAAACGAGGTCGGAAAACTTTGTTTTGTTTTTTAATTTAAGTAGATCTTAATATGGCAAATTCAAAAATACTATTTTCATTATGCTAGGACGCATAGCTTAGGAGAAAAAGCTGTTTAAACATTATCCATATGAATGACAATAAAATTTAAAAGAGGTCGGAAAACTTTGTTTTGTTTTTTGGTTTAGGTAGATCTTAATATGGCAAATTCAAAAATACTATTTTAATTATGCTAGGACGCATAGCTTAGGAGAAAAAGCTGTTTAAACATTACCCATATGAATGACATATCAATGACAATAAAATTTAAACGAGGTCGGAAAACTTTTTTTTGTTTTTTATTTTAGGTAGATCTTATTATGGCAAATTCAAAAATACTATTTTCATTATGCTAGGACGCATAGCTTAGGAGAAAAAGCTGTTTAAACATTATCCATATGAATGACAATAAAATTTAAACGAGGTCGGAAAACTTTGTTTTGTTTTTTGGTTTAGGTAGATCTTAATATGGCAAATTCAAAAATACTATTTTCATTATGCTAGGACGCATAGCTTAGGAGAAAAAGCTGTTTAAACATTATCCATATGAATGACAATAAAATTTAAACGAGGTCGGAAAACTTTGTTTTGTTTTTTATTTTAGGTAGATCTTAATATGGCAAATTCAAAAATACTATTTTCATTATGCTAGGAAGCATAGCTTAGGAGAAAAAGCTGTTTAAACATTACCCATATGAATGACATATCAATGACAATAAAATTTAAACGAGGTCGGAAAACTTTGTTTTGTTTTTTATTTTAGGTAGATCTTAATATGGCAAATTCAAATATACTATTTTCATTATGCTAGGACGCATAGCTTAGGTGAAAAAGCTGTTTAAACATTACCCATATGAATGACATATCAATGACAATAAAATTTAAACGAGGTCGGAAAACTTTGTTTTGTTTTTCATTTTAGGTAGATCTTAATATGGCAAATTCAAAAATACTATTTTCATTATGCTAGGACGCATAGCTTAGGAGAAAAAGCTGTTTAAACATTACCCATATGAATGACATATCAATGACAATAAAATTTAAACGAGGTCGGAAAACTTAGTTTTGTTTTTTATTTTAGGTAGATCTTAATATGGCAAATTCAAAAATACTATTTTCATTATGCTAGGACGCATAGCTTAGGTGAAAAAGCTGTTTAAACATTACCCATATGAATGACATATCAATGACAATAAAATTTAAACGAGGTCGGAAAACTTTGTTTTGTTTTTTATTTTAGGTAGATCTTAATATGGCAAATTCAAAAATACTATTTTCATTATTCTAGGAAGCACAGCTTAGGAGAAAAAGCTGTTTAAACATTACCCATATGAATGACATATCAATGACAATAAAATTTAAACGAGGTCGGAAAACTTTGTTTTGTTTTTTATTTTAGGTAGATCTTAATATGGCAAATTCAAAAATACTATTTTCATTATGCTAGGACGCATAGCTTAGGTGAAAAAGCTGTTTAAACATTACCCATATGAATGACATATCAATGACAATAAAATTTAAACGAGGTCGGAAAACTTTGTTTTGTTTTTTATTTTAGGTAGATCGTAATATGCCAAATTCAAAAATACTATTTTCATTATGCTAGGACGCATAGCTTAGGAGAAAAAGCTGTTTAAACATTATCCATATGAATGACAATAAAATTTAAACGAGGTCGGAAAACTTTGTTTTGTTTTTTATTTTAGGTAGATCTTAATATGGCAAATTCAAAAATACTATTTTCATTATGCTACGGCGCATAGCTTAAGAGAAAAAGCTGTTTAAACATTACCCATATGAATGACATATCAATGACAATAAAATTTAAACGAGGTCGGAAAACTTTGTTTTGTTTTTTGTTTTAGGTAGATCTTAATATGGCAAATTCAAAAATACTATTTTCATTATGCTAGGACGCATAGCTTAGGAGAGAAAGCTGTTTAAACATTACCCATATGAATGACATATCAATGACAATAAAATTTAAACGAGGTCGGAAAACTTTGTTTTAATTTTTAATTTAAGTAGATCTTAATATGGCAAATTCAAAAATACTATTTTCATTATGCTAGGACGCATAGCTTAGGAGAAAAAGCTGTTTAAACATTATCCATATGAATGACAATAAAATTTAAACGAGGTCGGAAAACTTTGTTTTGTTTTTTGGTTTAGGTAGATCTTAATATGGCAAATTCAAAAATACTATTTTAATTATGCTAGGACGCATAGCTTAGGAGAAAAAGCTGTTTAAACATTACCCATATGAATGACATATCAATGACAATAAAATTTAAACGAGGTCGGAAAACTTTGTTTTGTTTTTTATTTTAGGTAGATCTTATTATGGCAAATTCAAAAATACTATTTTCATTATGCTAGGACGCATAGCTTAGGAGAAAAAGCTGTTTAAACATTATCCATATGAATGACAATAAAATTTAAACGAGGTCGGAAAACTTTGTATTGTTTTTTGGTTTAGGTAGATCTTAATATGGCAAATTCAAAAATACTATTTTCATTATGCTAGGACGCATAGCTTAGGAGAAAAAGCTGTTTAAACATTATCCATATGAATGACAATAAAATTTAAACGAGGTCGGAAAACTTTGTTTTGTTTTTTATTTTAGATAGATCTTAATATGGCAAATTCAAAAATACTATTTTTATTATGCTAGGACGCATAGCTTAGGAGAAAAAGCTGTTTAAACATTACCCATATGAATGACAATAAAATTTAAACAAGGTCGGAAAACTTTGTTTTGTTTTTTATTTTAGGTAGATCTTAATATGGCAAATTCAAAAATACTATTTTCATTATGCTAGGACGCATAGCTTAGGAGAAAAAGCTGTTTAAACATTATCCATATGAATGACAATAAAATTTAAACAAGGTCGGAAAACTTTGTTTTGTTTTTTATTTTAGGTAGATCTTAATATGGCAAATTCAAAAATACTATTTTCATTATGCTAGGAAGCATAGCTTAGGAGAAAAAGCTGTTTAAACATTACCCATATGAATGACATATCAATGACAATAAAATTTAAACGAGGTCGGAAAACTTTGTTTTGTTTTTTATTTTAGGTAGATCTTAATATGGCAAATTCAAAAATACTATTTTCATTATGCTAGGACGCATAGCTTAGGTGAAAAAGCTGTTTAAACATTACCCATATGAATGACATATCAATGACAATAAAATTTAAACGAGGTCAGAAAACTTTGTTTTGTTTTTTATTTTAGGTAGATCTTAATATGGCAAATTCAAAAATACTATTTTCATTATGCTAGGACGCATAGCTTAGGAGAAAAAGCTGTTTAAACATTATCCATATGAATGACAATAAAATTTAAACGAGGTCGGAAAACTTTGTTTTGTTTTTTATTTTAGGTAGATCTTAATATGGCAAATTCAAAAATACTATTTTCATTATGCTAGGACGCATAGCTTAGGAGAGAAAGCTGTTTAAACATTATCCATATGAATGACATATCAATGACAATAAAATTTAAACGAGGTCGGAAAACTTTGTTTTGTTTTTTAATTTAAGTAGATCTTAATATGGCAAATTCAAAAATACTATTTTTATTATGCTAGGACGCATGGCTTAGGAGAAAAAGCTGTTTAAACATTATCCATATGAATGACAATAAAATTTAAACGAGGTCGGAAAACTTTGTTTTGTTTTTTGGTTAAGGTAGATCTTAATATGGCAAATTCAAAAATACTATTTTAATTATGCTAGGACGCATAGCTTAGGAGAAAAAGCTGTTTAAACATTACCCATATGAATGACAATAAAATTTAAACAAGGTCGGAAAACTTTGTTTTGTTTTTTATTTTAGGTAGATCTTAATATGGCAAATTCAAAAATACTATTTTCATTATGCTAGGACGCATAGCTTAGGAGAAAAAGCTGTTTAAACATTATCCATATGAATGACAATAAAATTTAAACAAGGTCGGAAAACTTTGTTTTGTTTTTTATTTTAGGTAGATCTTAATATGGCAAATTCAAAAATACTATTTTCATTATGCTAGGAAGCATAGCTTAGGAGAAAAAGCTGTTTAAACATTACCCATATGAATGACATATCAATGACAATAAAATTTAAACGAGGTCGGAAAACTTTGTTTTGTTTTTTATTTTAGGTAGATCTTAATATGGCAAATTCAAAAATACTATTTTCATTATGCTAGGACGCATAGCTTAGGAGAAAAAGCTGTTTAAACATTATCCATATGAATGACATATCAATGACAATAAAATTTAAACGAGGTCGGAAAACTTAGTTTTGTTTTTTATTTTAGGTAGATCTTAATATGGCAAATTCAAAAATACTATTTTCATTATGCTACGGCGCATAGCTTAGGAGAAAAAGCTGTTTAAACATTACCCATATGAATGACATATCAATGACAATAAAATTTAAACGAGGTCGGAAAACTTTGTTTTGTTTTTTGTTTTAGGTAGATCTTAATATGGCAAATTCAAAAATACTATTTTCATTATGCTAGGACGCATAGCTTAGGAGAGAAAGCTGTTTAAACATTACCCATATGAATGACATATCAATGACAATAAAATTTAAACGAGGTCGGAAAACTTTGTTTTGTTTTTTAATTTAAGTAGATCTTAATATGGCAAATTCAAAAATACTATTTTCATTATGCTAGGACGCATAGCTTAGGAGAAAAAGCTGTTTAAACATTATCCATATGAATGACAATAAAATTTAAACGAGGTCGGAAAACTTTGTTTTGTTTTTTGGTTTAGGTAGATCTTAATATGGCAAATTCAAAAATACTATTTTAACTATGCTAGGACGCATAGCTTAGGAGAAAAAGCTGTTTAAACATTACCCATATGAATGACATATCAATGACAATAAAATTTAAACGAGGTCGGAAAACTTTTTTTTGTTTTTTATTTTAGGTAGATCTTATTATGGCAAATTCAAAAATACTATTTTCATTATGCTAGGACGCATAGCTTAGGAGAAAAAGCTGTTTAAACATTATCCATATGAATGACAATAAAATTTAAACGAGGTCGGAAAACTTTGTTTTGTTTTTTGGTTTAGGTAGATCTTAATATGGCAAATTCAAAAATACTATTTTCATTATGCTAGAACGCATAGCTTAGGAGAAAAAGCTGTTTAAACATTATCCATATGAATGACAATAAAATTTAAACGAGGTCGGAAAACTTTGTTTTGTTTTTTATTTTAGGTAGATCTTAATATGGCAAATTCAAAAATACTATTTTCATTATGCTAGGAAGCATAGCTTAGGAGAAAAAGCTGTTTAAACATTACCCATATGAATGACATATCAATGACAATAAAATTTAAACGAGGTCGGAAAACTTGGTTTTGTTTTTTATTTTAGGTAGATCTTAATATGGCAAATTCAAAAATACTATTTTCATTATGCTAGGGCGCATAGCTTAGGAGAAAAAGCTGTTTAAACATTACCCATATGAATGACATATCAATGACAATAAAATTTAAACGAGGTCGGAAAACTTTGTTTTGTTTTTTGTTTTAGGTAGATCTTAATATGGCAAATTCAAAAATACTATTTTTTATTATGCTACGGCGCATAGCTTAGGAGAAAAAGCTGTTTAAACATTACCCATATGAATGACATATCAATGACAATAAAATTTAAACGAGGTCGGAAAACTTTGTTTTGTTTTTTATTTTAGGTAGATCTTAATATGGCAAATTCAAAAATACTATTTTCATTATGCTAGGACGCATAGCTTAGGAGAAAAAGCTGTTTAAACATTACCCATATGAATGACATATCAATGACAATAAAATTTAAACGAGGTCGGAAAACTTTGTTTTGTTTTTTATTTTAGGTAGATCTTAATATGGCTAATTCAAAAATACTATTTTCATTATGCTAGGACGCATAGCTTAGGAGAAAACGCTGTTTTAACATTACCCATATGAATGACATATCAATGACAATAAAATTTAAACGAGGTCGGAAAACTTTGTTTTGTTTTTTAATTTAAGTAGATATTAATATGGCAAATTCTAAAATACTATTTTCATTATGCTAGAACGCATAGCTTAGGAGAAAAAGCTGTTTAAACATTATCCATATGAATGACAATAAAATTTAAACGAGGTCGGAAAACTTTGTTTTGTTTTTTGGTTTAGGTAGATCTTAATATGGCAAATTCAAAAATACTATTTTCATTATGCTAGGACGCATAGCTTAGGAGAAAAAGCTGTTTAAACATTATCCATATGAATGACAATAAAATTTAAACGAGGTCGGAAAACTTTGTTTTGTTTTTTATTTTAGGTAGATCTTAATATGGAAATTCAAAAATACTATTTTCATTATGCTAGGACGCATAGCTTAGGAGAAAAAGCTGTTTAAACATTACCCATATGAATGACATATCAATGACAATAAAATTTAAACGAGGTCGGAAAACTTTGTTTTGTTTTTTATTTTAGGTAGATCTTAATATGGCAAATTCAAAAATACTATTTTCATTATGCTAGGACGCATAGCTTAGGAGAGAAAGCTGTTTAAACATTACCCATATGAATGACATATCAATGACAATAAAATTTAAACGAGGTCGGAAAACTTTGTTTTGTTTCTTATTTTAGGTAGATCTTAATATGGCAAATTCAAAAATACTATTTTCATTATGCTAGGGCTCATAGCTTAGGAGAAAAAGCTGTTTAAACATTACCCATATGAATGACATATCAATGACAATAAAATTTAAACGAGGTCGGAAAACTTTGTTTTGTTTTTTGTTTTAGGTAGATCTTAATATGGCAAACTCAAAAATACTATTTTTTATTATGCTACGGCGCATAGCTTAGGAGAAAAAGCTGTTTAAACATTACCCATATGAATGACATATCAATGACAATAAAATTTAAACGAGGTCGGAAAACTTTGTTTTGTTTTTTATTTTAGGTAGATCTTAATATGGCAAATTCAAAAATACTATTTTCATTATGCTAGGACGCATAGCTTAGGAGAGAAAGCTGTTTAAACATTACCCATATGAATGACATATCAATGACAATAAAATTTAAACGAGGTCGGAAAACTTTGTTTTGTTTTTTGTTTTAGGTAGATCTTAATATGGCAAACTCAAAAATACTATTTTTTATTATGCTACGGCGCATAGCTTAGGAGAAAAAGCTGTTTAAACATTACCCATATGAATGACATATCAATGACAATAAAATTTAAACGAGGTCGGAAAACTTTGTTTTGTTTTTTATTTTAGGTAGATCTTAATATGGAAATTCAAAAATACTATTTTCATTATGCTAGGACGCATAGCTTAGGAGAAAAAGCTGTTTAAACATTACCCATATGAATGACAATAAAATTTAAACAAGGTCGGAAAACTTTGTTTTGTTTTTTATTTTAGGTAGATCTTAATATGGCAAATTCAAAAATACTATTTTCATTATGCTAGGACGCATAGCTTAGGAGAAAAAGCTGTTTAAACATTACCCATATGAATGACATATCAATGACAATAAAATTTAAACGAGGTCGGAAAACTTTGTTTTGTTTTTTATTTTAGGTAGATCTTAATATGGCAAATTCAAAAATACTATTTTCATTATGCTAGGACGCATAGCTTAGGAGAAAAAGCTGTTTAAACATTACCCATATGAATGACATATCAATGACAATAAAATTTAAACGAGGTCGGAAAACTTTGTTTTGTTTTTTATTTTAGGTAGATCTTAATATGGCAAATTCAAAAATACTATTTTCATTATGCTAGGACGCATAGCTTAGGAGAGAAAGCTGTTTAAACATTACCCATATGAATGACATATCAATGACAATAAAATTTAAACGAGGTCGGAAAACTTTGTTTTGTTTCTTATTTTAGGTAGATCTTAATATGGCAAATTCAAAAATACTATTTTCATTATGCTAGGGCGCATAGCTTAGGAGAAAAAGCTGTTTAAACATTACCCATATGAATGACATATCAATGACAATAAAATTTAAACGAGGTCGGAAAACTTTGTTTTGTTTTTTATTTTAGGTAGATTTTAATATGGCAAATTCAAAAATACTATTTTCATTATGCTAGGACGCATAGCTTAGGAGAAAAAGCTGTTTAAACATTATCCATATGAATGACAATAATATTTAAACGAGGTCGGAAAACTTTGTTTTGTTTTTTGGTTTAGGTAGATCTTAATATAGCAAATTCAAAAATACTATTTTTATCATGCTTGGATGCATAGCTTAGGAGAAAAAGCGGTTTAAACATTACCCATATGAATGACAATAAAATTTAAACAAGGTCGGAAAACTTTGTTTTGTTTTTTATTTTAGGTAGATCTTAATATGGCAAATTCAAAAATACTATTTTCATTATGCTAGGATGCATAGCTTAGGAGAAAAAGCTGTTTAAACATTACCCATATGAATGACATATCAATGACAATAAAATTTAAACGAGGTCGGAAAACTTTTTTTTGTTTTTTATTTTAGGTAGATCTTAATATGGCAAATTCAAAAATACTATTTTCATTATGCTAGGACGCATAGCTTAGGAGAAAAAGCTGTTTAAACATTACCCATATGAATGACATATCAATGACAATAAAATTTAAACGAGGTCGGAAAACTTTGTTTTGTTTTTAATTTTAAGTAGATCTTAATATGGCAAATTCAAAAATCGAGGTCGGAAAACTTTGTTTTGTTTTTTAATTTAAGTAGATCTTAATATGGCAAATTCAAAAATACTATTTTCATTATGCTAGGACGCATAGCTTAGGAGAAAAAGCTGTTTAAACATTATCCATATGAATGACAATAATATTTAAACGAGGTCGGAAAACTTTGTTTTGTTTTTTGGTTTAGGTAGATCTTAATATGGCAAATTCAAAAATACTATTTTTATCATGCTTAGATGCATAGCTTAGGAGAAAAAGCGGTTTAAACATTACCCATATGAATGACAATAAAATTTAAACAAGGTCGGAAAACTTTGTTTTGTTTTTTATTTTAGGTAGATCTTAATATGGCAAATTTAAAAATACTATTTTCATTATGCTAGGATGCATAGCTTAGGAGAAAAAGCTGTTTAAACATTACCCATATGAATGACATATCAATGACAATAAAATTTAAACGAGGTCGGAAAACTTTGTTTTGTTTTTTATTTTAGGTAGATCTTAATATGGCAAATTCAAAAATACTATTTTCATTATGCTAGGACGCATAGCTTAGGAGAAAAAGCTGTTTAAACATTACCCATATGAATGACATATCAATGACAATTAAATTTAAACGAGGTCGGAAAACTTTGTTTTGTTTTTAATTTTAAGTAGATCTTAATATGGCAAATTCAAAAATACTATTTTCATCATGCTACGGCGCATAGCTTAGGAGAAAAAGCTGTTTAAACATTACCCATATGAATGACAATAAAATTTAAACGAGGTCGGAAAACTTTGTTTTGTTTTTTATTTTAGGCAGACCTTAATATGGCAAATTCAAAAATACTATTTTCATTATGCTAGGGCGCATAGCTTAGGAGAAAAAGCTGTTTAAACATTACCCATATGAATGACATATCAATGACAATAAAATTTAAACGAGGTCGGAAAACTTTGTTTTGTTTTTTAATTTAAGTAGATCTTAATATGGCAAATTCAAAAATACTATTTTCATTATGCTAGGACGCATAGCTTAGGAGAAAAAGCTGTTTAAACATTATCCATATGAATGACAATAAAATTTAAACGAGGTCGGAAAACTTTGTTTTGTTTTTTGGTTTAGGTAGATCTTAATATGGCAAATTCAAAAATACTATTTTCATTATGCTAGGACGCATAGCTTAGGAGAAAAAGCTGTTTAAACATTATCCATATGAATGACAATAAAATTTAAACGAGGTCGGAAAACTTTGTTTTGTTTTTTTGTTTAGGTAGATCTTAATATGGCAAATTCAAAAATACTATTTTCATTATGCTAGGACGCATAGCTTAGGAGAAAAAGCTGTTTAAACATTATCCATATGAATGACAATAAAATTTAAAGGAGGTCGGAAAACTTTGTTTTGTTTTTTGGTTTAAGTAGATCTTAATATGGCAAATTCAAAAATACTATTTTCATTATGCTAGGATGCATAGCTTAGGAGAAAAAGCTGTTTAAACATTACCCATATGAATGACATATCAATGACAATAAAATTTAAACGAGGTCGGAAAACTTTGTTTTGTTTTTTATTTTAGGTAGATCTTAATATGGCAAATTCAAAAATACTATTTTCATTAAGCTAGGACGCATAGCTTAGGAGAAAAAGCTGTTTAAACATTACCCATATGAATGACATATCAATGACAATAAAATTTAAACGAGGTCGGAAAACTTTGTTTTGTTTTTTATTTTAGGTAGATCTTAATATGGCAAATTCAAAAATACTATTTTCATTATGCTAGGACGCATAGCTTAGGAGAAAAAGCTGTTTAAACATTACCCATATGAATGACAATAAAATTTAAACAAGGTCGGAAAACTTTGTTTTGTTTTTTATTTTAGGTAGATCTTAATATGGCAAATTCAAAAATACTATTTTCATTATGCTAGGACGCATAGCTTAGGAGAAAAAGCTGTTTAAACATTACCCATATGAATGACATATCAATGACAATAAAATTTAAACGAGGTCGGAAAACTTTGTTTTGTTTTTTATTTTAGGTAGATCTTAATATGGCAAATTCAAAAATACTATTTTCATTATGCTAGGACGCATAGCTTAGGAGAGAAAGCTGTTTAAACATTACCCATATGAATGACATATCAATGACAATAAAATTTAAACGAGGTCGGAAAACTTTGTTTTGTTTCTTATTTTAGGTAGATCTTAATATGGCAAATTCAAAAATACTATTTTCATTATGCTAGGGCGCATAGCTTAGGAGAAAAAGCTGTTTAAACATTACCCATATGAATGACATATCAATGACAATAAAATTTAAACGAGGTCGGAAAACTTTGTTTTGTTTTTTATTTAAGGTAGATTTTAATATGGCAAATTCAAAAATACTATTTTCATTATGCTAGGACGCATAGCTTAGGAGAAAAAGCTGTTTAAACATTACTTATATGAATGACATATGAATGACAATAAAATTTAAACGAGGTCGGAAAACTTTGTTTTGTTTTTTAATTTAAGTAGATCTTAATATGGCAAATTCAAAAATACTATTTTCATTATGCTAGGACGCATAGCTTAGGAGAAAAAGCTGTTTAAACATTACCCATATGAATGACATATGAATGACAATAAAATTTAAACGAGGTCGGAAAACTTTGTTTTGTTTTTTAATTTAAGTAGATCTTAATATGGCAAATTCAAAAATACTATTTTTATCATGCTTGGATGCATAGCTTAGGAGAAAAAGCGGTTTAAACATTACCCATATGAATGACAATAAAATTTAAACAAGGTCGGAAAACTTTGTTTTGTTTTTTATTTTAGGTAGATCTTAATATGGCAAATTCAAAAATACTATTTTCATTATGCTAGGATGCATAGCTTAGGAGAAAAAGCTGTTTAAACATTACCCATATGAATGACATATCAATGACAATAAAATTTAAACGAGGTCGGAAAACTTTGTTTTGTTTTTTATTTTAGGTAGATCTTAATATGGCAAATTCAAAAATACTATTTTCATTATGCTAGGACGCATAGCTTAGGAGAAAAAGCTGTTTAAACATTACCCATATGAATGACATATCAATGACAATAAAATTTAAACGAGGTCGGAAAACTTTGTTTTGTTTTTAATTTTAAGTAGATCTTAATATGGCAAATTCAAAAATCGAGGTCGGAAAACTTTGTTTTGTTTTTTAATTTAAGTAGATCTTAATATGGCAAATTCAAAAATACTATTTTCATTATGCTAGGACGCATAGCTTAGGAGAAAAAGCTGTTTAAACATTATCCATATGAATGACAATAATATTTAAACGAGGTCGGAAAGCTTTGTTTTGTTTTTTGGTTTAGGTAGATCTTAATATGGCAAATTCAAAAATACTATTTTTATCATGCTTGGATGCATAGCTTAGGAGAAAAAGCGGTTTAAACATTACCCATATGAATGACAATAAAATTTAAACAAGGTCGGAAAACTTTGTTTTGTTTTTTATTTTAGGTAGATCTTAATATGGCAAATTCAAAAATACTATTTTCATTATGCTAGGATGCATAGCTTAGGAGAAAAAGCTGTTTAAACATTACCCATATGAATGACATATCAATGACAATAAAATTTAAACGAGGTCGGAAAACTTTGTTTTGTTTTTTATTTTAGGTAGATCTTAATATGGCAAATTCAAAAATACTATTTTCATTATGCTAGGACGCATAGCTTAGGAGAAAAAGCTGTTTAAACATTACCCATATGAATGACATATCAATGACAATAAAATTTAAACGAGGTCGGAAAACTTTGTTTTGTTTTTAATTTTAAGTAGATCTTAATATGGCAAATTCAAAAATACTATTTTCATCATGCTACGGCGCATAGCTTAGGAGAAAAAGCTGTTTAAACATTACCCATATGAATGACAATAAAATTTAAACGAGGTCGGAAAACTTTGTTTTGTTTTTTATTTTAGGCAGACCTTAATATGGCAAATTCAAAAATACTATTTTCATTATGCTAGGGCGCATAGCTTAGGAGAAAAAGCTGTTTAAACATTACCCATATGAATGACATATCAATGACAATAAAATTTAAACGAGGTCGGAAAACTTTGTTTTGTTTTTTAATTTAAGTAGATCTTAATATGGCAAATTCAAAAATACTATTTTCATTATGCTAGGACGCATAGCTTAGGAGAAAAAGCTGTTTAAACATTATCCATATGAATGACAATAAAATTTAAACGAGGTCGGAAAACTTTGTTTTGTTTTTTGGTTTAGGTAGATCTTAATATGGCAAATTCAAAAATACTATTTTCATTATGCTAGGACGCATAGCTTAGGAGTAAAAGCTGTTTAAACATTATCCATATGAATGACAATAAAATTTAAACGAGGTCGGAAAACTTTGTTTTGTTTTTTTGTTTAGGTAGATCTTAATATGGCAAATTCAAAAATACTATTTTCATTATGCTAGGACGCATAGCTTAGGAGAAAAAGCTGTTTAAACATTATCCATATGAATGACAATAAAATTTAAAGGAGGTCGGAAAACTTTGTTTTGTTTTTTGGTTTAAGTAGATCTTAATATGGCAAATTCAAAAATACTATTTTCATTATGCTAGGACGCATAGCTTAGGAGAAAAAGCTGTTTAAACATTATCCATATGAATGACAATAAAATTTAAACGAGGTCGGAAAACTTTGTTTTGTTTTTTTGTTTAGGTAGATCTTAATATGGCAAATTCAAAAATACTATTTTCATTATGCTAGGACGCATAGCTTAGGAGAAAAAGCTGTTTAAACATTATCCATATGAATGACAATAAAATTTAAACGAGGTCGGAAAACTTTGTTTTGTTTTTTTGTTTAGGTAGATCTTAATATGGCAAATTCAAAAATACTATTTTCATTATGCTAGGACGCATAGCTTAGGAGAAAAAGCTGTTTAAACATTATCCATATGAATGACAATAAAATTTAAACGAGGTCGGAAAACTTTGTTTTGTTTTTTGGTTTAGGTAGAACTTAATATGGCAAATTCAAAAATACTATTTTCATTATGCTAGGACGCATAGCTTAGGAGAAAAAGCTGTTTAAACATTATCCATATGAATGACAATAAAATTTAAACAAGGTCGGAAAACTTTGTTTTGTTTTTTATTTTAGGTAGATCTTAATATGGCAAATTCAAAAATACTATTTTCATTATGCTAGGACGCATAGCTTAGGAGAGAAAGCTGTTTAAACATTACCCATATGAATGACATATCAATGACAATAAAATTTAAACGAGGTCGGAAAACTTTGTTTTGTTTTTTATTTTAGGTAGATCTTAATATGGCTAATTCAAAAATACTATTTTCATTATGCTAAGACGCATAGCTTAGGTGAAAAAGCTGTTTAAACATTACCCATATGAATGACATATCAATGACAATAAAATTTAAACGAGGTCGGAAAACTTTGTTTTGTTTTTTATTTTAGGTAGATCTTAATATGGCAAATTCAAAAATACTATTTTCATTATGCTAGGACGCATAGCTTAGGAGAAAAAGCTGTTTTAACATTACCCATATGAATGACATATCAATGACAATAAAATTTAAACGAGGTCGGAAAACTTTGTTTTGTTTTTTATTTTAGGTAGATCTTAATATGGCAAATTCAAAAATACTATTTTCATTATGCTAGGACGCATAGCTTAGGAGAAAAAGCTGTTTAAACATTACCCATATGAATGACATATCAATGACAATAAAATTTAAACGAGGTCGGAAAACTTTGTTTTGTTTTTTGTTTTAGGTAGATCTTAATATGGCAAACTCAAAAATACTATTTTTTATTATGCTACGGCGCATAGCTTAGGAGAAAAAGCTGTTTAAACATTACCCATATGAATGACATATCAATGACAATAAAATTTAAACGAGGTCGGAAAACTTTGTTTTGTTTTTTGGTTTAGGTAGATCTTAATATGGCAAATTCAAAAATACTATTTTCATTATGCTAGGACGCATAGCTTAGGAGAAAAAGCGGTTTAAACATTACCCATATGAATGACAATAAAATTTAAACAAGGTCGGAAAACTTTGTTTTGTTTTTTATTTTAGGTAGATCTTAATATGGCAAATTCAAAAATACTATTTTCATTATGCTACGGCGCATAGCTTAGGAGAAAAAGCTGTTTAAACATTACCCATATGAATGACAATAAAATTTAAACGAGGTCGGAAAACTTTGTTTTGTTTTTTATTTTAGGCAGACCTTAATATGGCAAATTCAAAAATACTATTTTCATTATGCTAGGGCGCATAGCTTAGGAGAAAAAGCTGTTTAAACATTACCCATATGAATGACATATCAATGACAATAAAATTTAAACGAGGTCGGAAAACTTTGTTTTGTTTTTTAATTTAAGTAGATCTTAATATGGCAAATTCAAAAATACTATTTTCATTATGCTAGGACGCATAGCTTAGGAGAAAAAGCTGTTTAAACATTATCCATATGAATGACAATAAAATTTAAACGAGGTCGGAAAACTTTGTTTTGTTTTTTGGTTTAGGTAGATCTTAATATGGCAAATTCAAAAATACTATTTTCATTATGCTAGGACGCATAGCTTAGGAGTAAAAGCTGTTTAAACATTATCCATATGAATGACAATAAAATTTAAACGAGGTCGGAAAACTTTGTTTTGTTTTTTTGTTTAGGTAGATCTTAATATGGCAAATTCAAAAATACTATTTTCATTATGCTAGGACGCATAGCTTAGGAGAAAAAGCTGTTTAAACATTATCCATATGAATGACAATAAAATTTAAAGGAGGTCGGAAAACTTTGTTTTGTTTTTTGGTTTAAGTAGATCTTAATATGGCAAATTCAAAAATACTATTTTCATTATGCTAGGACGCATAGCTTAGGAGAAAAAGCTGTTTAAACATTATCCATATGAATGACAATAAAATTTAAACGAGGTCGGAAAACTTTGTTTTGTTTTTTTGTTTAGGTAGATCTTAATATGGCAAATTCAAAAATACTATTTTCATTATGCTAGGACGCATAGCTTAGGAGAAAAAGCTGTTTAAACATTATCCATATGAATGACAATAAAATTTAAACGAGGTCGGAAAACTTTGTTTTGTTTTTTTGTTTAGGTAGATCTTAATATGGCAAATTCAAAAATACTATTTTCATTATGCTAGGACGCATAGCTTAGGAGAAAAAGCTGTTTAAACATTATCCATATGAATGACAATAAAATTTAAACGAGGTCGGAAAACTTTGTTTTGTTTTTTGGTTTAGGTAGAACTTAATATGGCAAATTCAAAAATACTATTTTCATTATGCTAGGACGCATAGCTTAGGAGAAAAAGCTGTTTAAACATTATCCATATGAATGACAATAAAATTTAAACAAGGTCGGAAAACTTTGTTTTGTTTTTTATTTTAGGTAGATCTTAATATGGCAAATTCAAAAATACTATTTTCATTATGCTAGGACGCATAGCTTAGGAGAGAAAGCTGTTTAAACATTACCCATATGAATGACATATCAATGACAATAAAATTTAAACGAGGTCGGAAAACTTTGTTTTGTTTTTTATTTTAGGTAGATCTTAATATGGCTAATTCAAAAATACTATTTTCATTATGCTAAGACGCATAGCTTAGGTGAAAAAGCTGTTTAAACATTACCCATATGAATGACATATCAATGACAATAAAATTTAAACGAGGTCGGAAAACTTTGTTTTGATTTTTATTTTAGGTAGATCTTAATATGGCAAATTCAAAAATACTATTTTCATTATGCTAGGACGCATAGCTTAGGAGAAAAAGCTGTTTTAACATTACCCATATGAATGACATATCAATGACAATAAAATTTAAACGAGGTCGGAAAACTTTGTTTTGTTTTTTAATTTAAGTAGATATTAATATGGCAAATTCTAAAATACTATTTTCATTATGCTAGAACGCATAGCTTAGGAGAAAAAGCTGTTTAAACATTACCCATATGAATGACATATCAATGACAATAAAATTTAAACGAGGTCGGAAAACTTTGTTTTGTTTTTTATTTTAGGTAGATCTTAATATGGCAAATTCAAAAATACTATTTTCATTATGCTAGGACGCATAGCTTAGGAGAAAAAGCTGTTTAAACATTACCCATATGAATGACATATCAATGACAATAAAATTTAAACGAGGTCGGAAAACTTTGTTTTGTTTTTTGTTTTAGGTAGATCTTAATATGGCAAACTCAAAAATACTATTTTTTATTATGCTACGGCGCATAGCTTAGGAGAAAAAGCTGTTTAAACATTACCCATATGAATGACATATCAATGACAATAAAATTTAAACGAGGTCGGAAAACTTTGTTTTGTTTTTTGTTTTAGGTAGATCTTAATATGGCAAACTCAAAAATACTATTTTTTATTATGCTACGGCGCATAGCTTAGGAGAAAAAGCTGTTTAAACATTACCCATATGAATGACATATCAATGACAATAAAATTTAAACGAGGTCGGAAAACTTTGTTTTGTTTTTTATTTTAGGTAGATCTTAATATGGAAATTCAAAAATACTATTTTCATTATGCTAGGACGCATAGCTTAGGAGAAAAAGCTGTTTAAACATTACCCATATGAATGACAATAAAATTTAAACAAGGTCGGAAAACTTTGTTTTGTTTTTTATTTTAGGTAGATCTTAATATGGCAAATTCAAAAATACTATTTTCATTATGCTGGGACGCATAGCTTAGGAGAAAAAGCTGTTTAAACATTACCCATATGAATGACAATAAAATTTAAACAAGGTCGGAAAACTTTGTTTTGTTTTTTATTTTAGGTAGATCTTAATATGGCAAATTCAAAAATACTATTTTCATTATGCTGGGACGCATAGCTTAGGAGAAAAAGCTGTTTAAACATTACCCATATGAATGACATATCAATGACAATAAAATTTAAACGAGGTCGGAAAACTTTGTTTTGTTTTTTATTTTAGGTAGATCTTAATATGGCAAATTCAAAAATACTATTTTCATTATGCTAGGACGCATAGGTTAGGAGAGAAAGCTGTTTAAACATTACCCATATGAATGACATATCAATGACAATAAAATTTAAACGAGGTCGGAAAACTTTGTTTTGTTTCTTATTTTAGGTAGATCTTAATATGGCAAATTCAAAAATACTATTTTCATTATGCTAGGGCGCATAGCTTAGGAGAAAAAGCTGTTTAAACATTACCCATATGAATGACATATCAATGACAATAAAATTTAAACGAGGTCGGAAAACTTTGTTTTGTTTTTTATTTTAGGTAGATTTTAATATGGCAAATTCAAAAATACTATTTTCATTATGCTAGGACGCATAGCTTAGGAGAAAAAGCTGTTTAAACATTACTTATATGAATGACATATCAATGACAATAAAATTTAAACGAGGTCGGAAAACTTTGTTTTGTTTTTTAATTTAAGTAGATCTTAATATGGCAAATTCAAAAATACTATTTTCATTATGCTAGGACGCATAGCTTAGGAGAAAAAGCTGTTTAAACATTATCCATATGAATGACAATAATATTTAAACGAGGTCGGAAAACTTTGTTTTGTTTTTTGGTTTAGGTAGATCTTAATATGGCAAATTCAAAAATACTATTTTAATTATGCTAGGACGCATAGCTTAGGAGAAAAAGCTGTTTAAACATTATCCATATGAATGACAATAAAATTTAAACGAGGTCGGAAAACTTTGTTTTGTTTTTTGTTTTAGGTAGATCTTAATATGGCAAATTCAAAAATACTATTTTCATTATGCTAGGACGCATAGCTTAGGAGAAAAAGCTGTTTAAACATTACCCATATGAATGACATATCAATGACAATAAAATTTAAACGAGGTCGGAAAACTTTGTTTTGTTTTTTATTTTAGGTAGATCTTAATATGGCAAATTCAAAAATACTATTTTTATTATGCTAGGATGCATAGCTTAGGAGAAAAAGCTGTTTAAACATTACCCATATGAATGACAATAAAATTTAAACGAGGTCGGAAAACTTTGTTTTGTTTTTTATTTTAAGTAGATCTTAATATGGCAAATTCAAAAATACTATTTTCATTATGCTAGGACGCATAGCTTAGGAGAAAAAGCTGTTTAAACATTATCCATATGAATGACAATAAAATTTAAACGAGGTCGGAAAACTTTGTTTTGTTTTTTGTTTTAGGTAGATCTTAATATGGCAAATTCAAAAATACTATTTTCATTATGCTAGGACGCATAGCTTAGGAGAGAAAACTGTTTAAACATTACCCATATGAATGACATATCAATGACAATAAAATTTAAACGAGGTCGGAAAACTTTGTTTTGTTTTTTATTTTAGGTAGATCTTAATATGGCAAATTCAAAAATACTATTTTCATTATGCTAGGACGCATAGCTTAGGAGAAAAAGCTGTTTAAACATTACCCATATGAATGACATATCAATGACAATAAAATTTAAACGAGGTCGGAAAACTTTGTTTTGTTTTTTATTTTAAGTAGATCTTAATATGGCAAATTCAAAAATACTATTTTCATTATGCTAGGACGCATAGCTTAGGAGAGAAAGCTGTTTAAACATTACCCATATGAATGACATATCAATGACAATAAAATTTAAACGAGGTCGGAAAACTTTGTTTTGTTTTTTATTTTAGGTAGATCTTAATATGGCAAATTCAAAAATACTATTTTCATTATGCTAGGGCGCATAGCTTAGGAGAAAAAGCTGTTTAAACATTACCCATATGAATGACATATCAATGACAATAAAATTTAAACGAGGTCGGAAAACTTTGTTTTGTTTTTTGGTTTAGGTAGAACTTAATATGGCAAATTCAAAAATACTATTTTCATTATGCTAGGACGCATAGCTTAGGAGAAAAAGCTGTTTAAACATTATCCATATGAATGACAATAAAATTTAAACAAGGTCGGAAAACTTTGTTTTGTTTTTTATTTTAGGTAGATCTTAATATGGCAAATTCAAAAATACTATTTTCATTATGCTAGGACGCATAGCTTAGGAGAAAAAGCTGTTTAAACATTACCCATATGAATGACATATCAATGACAATAAAATTTAAACGAGGTCGGAAAACTTTGTTTTGTTTTTTATTTTAGGTAGATCTTAATATGGCAAATTCAAAAATACTATTTTCATTATGCTAGGACGCATAGCTTAGGTGAAAAAGCTGTTTAAACATTACCCATATGAATGACATATCAATGACAATAAAATTTAAACGAGGTCGGAAAACTTTGTTTTGTTTTTTATTTTAGGTAGATCTTAATATGGCAAATTCAAAAATACTATTTTCATTATGCTAGGACGCATAGCTTAGGAGAAAAAGCTGTTTTAACATTACCCATATGAATGACATATCAATGACAATAAAATTTAAACGAGGTCGGAAAACTTTGTTTTGTTTTTTAATTTAAGTAGATATTAATATGGCAAATTCTAAAATACTATTTTCATTATGCTAGAACGCATAGCTTAGGAGAAAAAGCTGTTTAAACATTATCCATATGAATGACAATAAAATTTAAACGAGGTCGGAAAACTTTGTTTTGTTTTTTGGTTTAGGTAGATCTTAATATGGCAAATTCAAAAATACTATTTTCATTATGCTAGGACGCATAGCTTAGGAGAAAAAGCTGTTTAAACATTATCCATATGAATGACAATAAAATTTAAACGAGGTCGGAAAACTTTGTTTTGTTTTTTATTTTAGGTAGATCTTAATATGGAAATTCAAAAATACTATTTTCATTATGCTAGGACGCATAGCTTAGGAGAAAAAGCTGTTTAAACATTACCCATATGAATGACAATAAAATTTAAACAAGGTCGGAAAACTTTGTTTTGTTTTTTATTTTAGGTAGATCTTAATATGGCAAATTCAAAAATACTATTTTCATTATGCTACGACGCATAGCTTAGGAGAAAAAGCTGTTTAAACATTACCCATATGAATGATATATCAATGACAATAAAATTTAAACGAGGTCGGAAAACTTTGTTTTGTTTTTTATT
The DNA here is from genome assembly GCA_963556175.1 of Tipula confusa. NCBI lineage: Eukaryota > Metazoa > Arthropoda > Insecta > Diptera > Tipulidae > Tipula > Tipula confusa. The sequence continues at coordinate 135,823,440 of OY744477.1, read as the reverse complement.
TTAGGTAGATCTTAATATGGCAAATTCAAAAATACTATTTTCATTATGCTAGGACGCATAGCTTAGGAGAAAAAGCTGTTTAAACATTACCCATATGAATGACATATCAATGACAATAAAATTTAAACGAGGTCGGAAAACTTTGTTTTGTTTTTTATTTTAGGTAGATCTTAATATGGCAAATTCAAAAATACTATTTTCATTATGCTAGGACGCATAGCTTAGGAGAAAAAGCTGTTTAAACATTACCCATATGAATGACATATCAATGACAATAAAATTTAAACGAGGTCGGAAAACTTTGTTTTGTTTCTTATTTTAGGTAGATCTTAATATGGCAAATTCAAAAATACTATTTTCATTATGCTAGGGCGCATAGCTTAGGAGAAAAAGCTGTTTAAACATTACCCATATGAATGACATATCAATGACAATAAAATTTAAACGAGGTCGGAAAACTTTGTTTTGTTTTTTGTTTTAGGTAGATCTTAATATGGCAAACTCAAAAATACTATTTTTATTATGCTACGGCGCATAGCTTAGGAGAAAAAGCTGTTTAAACATTACCCATATGAATGACATATCAATGACAATAAAATTTAAACGAGGTCGGAAAACTTTGTTTTGTTTTTTAATTTAAGTAGATCTTAATATGGCAAATTCAAAAATACTATTTTCATTATGCTAGGACGCATAGCTTAGGAGAAAAAGCTATTTAAACATTATCCATATGAATGACAATAATATTTAAACGAGGTCGGAAAACTTTGTTTTGTTTTTTGGTTTAGGTAGATCTTAATATGGCAAATTCAAAAATACTATTTTAATTATGCTAGGACGCATAGCTTAGGAGAAAAAGCTGTTTAAACATTATCCATATGAATGACAATAAAATTTAAACGAGGTCGGAAAACTTTGTTTTGTTTTTTGTTTTAGGTAGATCTTAATATGGCAAATTCAAAAATACTATTTTCATTATGCTAGGACGCATAGCTTAGGAGAAAAAGCTGTTTAAACATTACCCATATGAATGACATATCAATGACAATAAAATTTAAACGAGGTCGGAAAACTTTGTTTTGTTTTTTATTTTAGGTAGATCTTAATATGGCAAATTCAAAAATACTATTTTCATTATGCTAGGATGCATAGCTTAGGAGAAACAGCTGTTTAAACATTACCCATATGAATGACAATAAAATTTAAACGAGGTCGGAAAACTTTGTTTTGTTTTTTATTTTAAGTAGATCTTAATATGGCAAATTCAAAAATACTATTTTCATTATGCTAGGACGCATAGCTTAGGAGAAAAAGCTGTTTAAACATTATCCATATGAATGACAATAAAATTTAAACGAGGTCGGAAAACTTTGTTTTGTTTTTTGTTTTAGGTAGATCTTAATATGGCAAATTCAAAAATACTATTTTCATTATGCTAGGACGCATAGCTTAGGAGAAAAAGCTGTTTAAACATTACCCATATGAATGACATATCAATGACAATAAAATTTAAACGAGGTCGGAAAACTTTGTTTTGTTTTTAATTTTAAGTAGATCTTAATATGGCAAATTCAAAAATACTATTTTCATTATACTAAGACGCATAGCTTAGGAGAAAAAGCTGTTTAAACATTATCCATATGAATGACAATAAAATTTAAACAAGGTCGGAAAACTTTGTTTTGTTTTGTATTTTAGGTAGATCTTAATATGGCAAATTCAAAAATACTATTTTCATTATGCTAGGACGCATAGCTTAGGAGAAAAAGCTGTTTAAACATTACCCATATGAATGACATATCAATGACAATAAAATTTAAACGAGGTCGGAAAACTTTGTTTTGTTTTTTATTTTAAGTAGATCTTAATATGGCAAATTCAAAAATACTATTTTCATTATGCTAGGACGCATAGCTTAGGAAAAAAAGCTGTTTAAACATTACCCATATGAATGACATATCAATGACAATAAAATTTAAACGAGGTCGGAAAACTTTGTTTTGTTTTTTATTTTAGGTAGATCTTAATATGGCAAATTCAAAAATACTATTTTCATTATGCTAGGGCGCATAGCTTAGGAGAAAAAGCTGTTTAAACATTACCCATATGAATGACATATCAATGACAATAAAATTTAAACGAGGTCGGAAAACTTTGTTTTGTTTTTTGGTTTAGGTAGAACTTAATATGGCAAATTCAAAAATACTATTTTCATTATGCTAGGACGCATAGCTTAGGAGAAAAAGCTGTTTAAACATTATCCATATGAATGACAATAAAATTTAAACGAGGTCGGAAAACTTTGTTTTGTTTTTTGGTTTAGGTAGAACTTAATATGGCAAATTCAAAAATACTATTTTCATTATGCTAGGACGCATAGCTTAGGAGAAAAAGCTGTTTAAACATTATCCATATGAATGACAATAAAATTTAAACAAGGTCGGAAAACTTTGTTTTGTTTTTTATTTTAGGTAGATCTTAATATGGCAAATTCAAAAATACTATTTTCATTATGCTAGGACGCATAGCTTAGGAGAAAAAGCTGTTTAAACATTACCCATATGAATGACATATCAATGACAATAAAATTTAAACGAGGTCGGAAAACTTTGTTTTGTTTTTTATTTTAGGTAGATCTTAATATGGCAAATTCAAAAATACTATTTTCATTATGCTAGGACGCATAGCTTAGGTGAAAAAGCTGTTTAAACATTACCCATATGAATGACATATCAATGACAATAAAATTTAAACGAGGTCGGAAAACTTTGTTTTGTTTTTTATTTTAGGTAGATCTTAATATGGCAAATTCAAAAATACTATTTTCATTATGCTAGGACGCATAGCTTAGGAGAAAAAGCTGTTTTAACATTACCCATATGAATGACATATCAATGACAATAAAATTTAAACGAGGTCGGAAAACTTTGTTTTGTTTTTTAATTTAAGTAGATATTAATATGGCAAATTCTAAAATACTATTTTCATTATGCTAGAACGCATAGCTTAGGAGAAAAAGCTGTTTAAACATTATCCATATGAATGACAATAAAATTTAAACGAGGTCGGAAAACTTTGTTTTGTTTTTTGGTTTAGGTAGATCTTAATATGGCAAATTCAAAAATACTATTTTCATTATGCTAGGACGCATAGCTTAGGAGAAAAAGCTGTTTAAACATTATCCATATGAATGACAATAAAATTTAAACGAGGTCGGAAAACTTTGTTTTGTTTTTTATTTTAGGTAGATCTTAATATGGAAATTCAAAAATACTATTTTCATTATGCTAGGACGCATAGCTTAGGAGAAAAAGCTGTTTAAACATTACCCATATGAATGACAATAAAATTTAAACAAGGTCGGAAAACTTTGTTTTGTTTTTTATTTTAGGTAGATCTTAATATGGCAAATTCAAAAATACTATTTTCATTATGCTAGGACGCATAGCTTAGGAGAAAAAGCTGTTTAAACATTACCCATATGAATGACATATCAATGACAATAAAATTTAAACGAGGTCGGAAAACTTTGTTTTGTTTTTTATTTTAGGTAGATCTTAATATGGCAAATTCAAAAATACTATTTTCATTATGCTAGGACGCATAGCTTAGGAGAAAAAGCTGTTTAAACATTACCCATATGAATGACATATCAATGACAATAAAATTTAAACGAGGTCGGAAAACTTTGTTTTGTTTTTTATTTTAGGTAGATCTTAATATGGCAAATTCAAAAATACTATTTTCATTATGCTAGGACGCATAGCTTAGGAGAAAAAGCTGTTTAAACATTACCCATATGAATGACATATCAATGACAATAAAATTTAAACGAGGTCGGAAAACTTTGTTTTGTTTCTTATTTTAGGTAGATCTTAATATGGCAAATTCAAAAATACTATTTTCATTATGCTAGGGCGCATAGCTTAGGAGAAAAAGCTGTTTAAACATTACCCATATGAATGACATATCAATGACAATAAAATTTAAACGAGGTCGGAAAACTTTGTTTTGTTTTTTGTTTTAGGTAGATCTTAATAAGGCAAACTCAAAAATACTATTTTTATTATGCTATGGCGCATAGCTTAGGAGAAAAAGCTGTTTAAACATTACCCATATGAATGACATATCAATGACAATAAAATTTAAACGAGGTCGGAAAACTTTGTTTTGTTTTTTATTTTAGGTAGATTTTAATATGGCAAATTCAAAAATACTATTTTCATTATGCTAGGACGCATAGCTTAGGAGAAAAAGCTGTTTAAACATTACTTATATGAATGACATATCAATGACAATAAAATTTAAACGAGGTCGGAAAACTTTGTTTTGTTTTTTAATTTAAGTAGATCTTAATATGGCAAATTCAAAAATACTATTTTCATTATGCTAGGACGCATAGCTTAGGAGAAAAAGCTGTTTAAACATTATCCATATGAATGACAATAATATTTAAACGAGGTCGGAAAACTTTGTTTTGTTTTTTGGTTTAGGTAGATCTTAATATGGCAAATTCAAAAATACTATTTTAATTATGCTAGGACGCATAGCTTAGGAGAAAAAGCTGTTTAAACATTATCCATATGAATGACAATAAAATTTAAACGAGGTCGGAAAACTTTGTTTTGTTTTTTGTTTTAGGTAGATCTTAATATGGCAAATTCAAAAATACTATTTTCATTATGCTAGGACGCATAGCTTAGGAGAAAAAGCTGTTTAAACATTACCCATATGAATGACATATCAATGACAATAAAATTTAAACGAGGTCGGAAAACTTTGTTTTGTTTTTTATTTTAGGTAGATCTTAATATGGCAAATTCAAAAATACTATTTTCATTATGCTAGGATGCATAGCTTAGGAGAAAAAGCTGTTTAAACATTATCCATATGAATGACAATAAAATTTAAACGAGGTCGGAAAACTTTGTTTTGTTTTTTATTTTAGGTAGATCTTAATATGGAAATTCAAAAATACTATTTTCATTATGCTAGGACGCATAGCTTAGGAGAAAAAGCTGTTTAAACATTACCCATATGAATGACAATAAAATTTAAACAAGGTCGGAAAACTTTGTTTTGTTTTTTATTTTAGGTAGATCTTAATATGGCAAATTCAAAAATACTATTTTCATTATGCTAGGACGCATAGCTTAGGAGAAAAAGCTGTTTAAACATTACCCATATGAATGACATATCAATGACAATAAAATTTAAACGAGGTCGGAAAACTTTGTTTTGTTTTTTATTTTAGGTAGATCTTAATATGGCAAATTCAAAAATACTATTTTCATTATGCTAGGACGCATAGCTTAGGAGAAAAAGCTGTTTAAACATTACCCATATGAATGACATATCAATGACAATAAAATTTAAAAGAGGTCGGAAAACTTTGTTTTGTTTTTTATTTTAGGTAGATCTTAATATGGCAAATTCAAAAATACTATTTTCATTATGCTAGGACGCATAGCTTAGGAGAAAAAGCTGTTTAAACATTACCCATATGAATGACATATCAATGACAATAAAATTTAAACGAGGTCGGAAAACTTTGTTTTGTTTTTTATTTTAAGTAGATCTTAATATGGCAAATTCAAAAATACTATTTTCATTATGCTAGGACGCATAGCTTAGGAGAAAAAGCTGTTTAAACATTATCCATATGAATGACAATAAAATTTAAACGAGGTCGGAAAACTTTGTTTTGTTTTTTGTTTTAGGTAGATCTTAATATGGCAAATTCAAAAATACTATTTTCATTATGCTAGGACGCATAGCTTAGGAGAGAAAACTGTTTAAACATTACCCATATGAATGACATATCAATGACAATAAAATTTAAACGAGGTCGGAAAACTTTGTTTTGTTTTTTATTTTAGGTAGATCTTAATATGGCAAATTCAAAAATACTATTTTCATTATGCTAGGACGCATAGCTTAGGAGAAAAAGCTGTTTAAACATTACCCATATGAATGACATATCAATGACAATAAAATTTAAACGAGGTCGGAAAACTTTGTTTTGTTTTTAATTTTAAGTAGATCTTAATATGGCAAATTCAAAAATACTATTTTCATTATACTAAGACGCATAGCTTAGGAGAAAAAGCTGTTTAAACATTATCCATATGAATGACAATAAAATTTAAACAAGGTCGGAAAACTTTGTTTTGTTTTTTATTTTAGGTAGATCTTAATATGGCAAATTCAAAAATACTATTTTCATTATGCTAGGACGCATAGCTTAGGAGAAAAAGCTGTTTAAACATTATCCATATGAATGACAATAAAATTTAAACGAGGTCGGAAAACTTTGTTTTGTTTTTTGGTTTAGGTAGATCTTAATATGGCAAATTCAAAAATACTATTTTCATTATGCTAGGACGCATAGCTTAGGAGAAAAAGCTGTTTAAACATTACCCATATGAATGACAATAAAATTTAAACAAGGTCGGAAAACTTTGTTTTGTTTTGTATTTTAGGTAGATCTTAATATGGCAAATTCAAAAATACTATTTTCATTATGCTAGGACGCATAGCTTAGGAGAAAAAGCTGTTTAAACATTACCCATATGAATGACATATCAATGACAATAAAATTTAAACGAGGTCGGAAAACTTTGTTTTGTTTTTTATTTTATGTAGATCTTAATATGGCAAATTCAAAAATACTATTTTCATTATGCTAGGACGCATAGCTTAGGAGAGAAAGCTGTTTAAACATTACCCATATGAATGACATATCAATGACAATAAAATTTAAACGAGGTCGGAAAACTTTGTTTTGTTTTTTATTTTAGGTAGATCTTAATATGGCAAATTCAAAAATACTATTTTCATTATGCTAGGGCGCATAGCTTAGGAGAAAAAGCTGTTTAAACATTACCCATATGAATGACATATCAATGACATAAAATTTAAACGAGGTCGGAAAACTTTGCTTTGTTTTTTGTTTTAGGTAGATCTTAATATGGCAAATTCAAAAATACTATTTTTTATTATGCTACGGCGCATAGCTTAGGAGAAAAAGCTGTTTAAACATTACCCATATGAATGACATATCAATGACAATAAAATTTAAACGAGGTCGGAAAACTTTGTTTTGTTTTTTATTTTAGGTAGATCTTAATATGGCAAATTCAAAAATACTATTTTCATTATGCTAGGACGCATAGCTTAGGAGAAAAAGCTGTTTAAACATTACCCATATAAATGACATATCAATGACAATAAAATTTAAACGAGGTCGGAAAACTTTGTTTTGTTTTTTATTTTAGGTAGATCTTAATATGGCAAATTCAAAAATACTATTTTCATTATGCTAGGACGCATAGCTTAGGAAAAAAAGCTGTTTAAACATTACCCATATGAATGACATATCAATGACAATAAAATTTAAACGAGGTCGGAAAACTTTGCTTTGTTTTTTGTTTTAGGTAGATCTTAATATGGCAAATTCAAAAATACTATTTTTTATTATGCTACGGCGCATAGCTTAGGAGAAAAAGCTGTTTAAACATTACCCATATGAATGACATATCAATGACAATAAAATTTAAACGAGGTCGGAAAACTTTGTTTTGTTTTTTATTTTAGGTAGATCTTAATATGGCAAATTCAAAAATACTATTTTCATTATGCTAGGACGCATAGCTTAGGAGAAAAAGCTGTTTAAACATTACCCATATGAATGACATATCAATGACAATAAAATTTAAACGAGGTCGGAAAACTTTTTTTTGTTTTTTATTTTAGGTAGATCTTATTATGGCAAATTCAAAAATACTATTTTCATTATGCTAGGACGCATAGCTTAGGAGAAAAAGCTGTTTAAACATTATCCATATGAATGACAATAAAATTTAAACGAGGTCGGAAAACTTTGTTTTGTTTTTTGGTTTAGGTAGATCTTAATATGGCAAATTCAAAAATACTATTTTGATTATGCTAGGACGCATATCTTAGGAGAAAAAGCTGTTTAAACATTACCCATATGAATGACATATCAATGACAATAAAATTTAAACGGGGTCGGAAAACTTTGTTTTGTTTTTTATTTTAGGTAGATCTTAATATGGCAAATTCAAAAATACTATTTTCATTATGCTAGGACGCATAGCTTAGGAGAAAAAGCTGTTTAAACATTATCCATATGAATGACAATAAAATTTAAACGAGGTCGGAAAACTTTGTTTTGTTTTTTGTTTTAGGTAGATCTTAATATGGCAAATTCAAAAATACTATTTTCATTATGCTAGGACGCATAGCTTAGGAGAGAAAGCTGTTTAAACATTACCCATATGAATGACATATCAATGACAATAAAATTTAAACGAGGTCGGAAAACTTTATTTTGTTTTTTATTTTAGGTAGATCTTAATATGGCAAATTCAAAAATACTATTTTCATTATGCTAGGACGCATAGCTTAGGAGAGAAAGCTGTTTAAACATTACCCATATGAATGACATATCAATGACAATAAAATTTAAACGAGGTCGGAAAACTTTATTTTGTTTTTTATTTTAGGTAGATCTTAATATGACAAATTCAAAAATACTATTTTCATTATGCTAGGACGCATAGCTTAGGAGAAAAAGCTGTTTAAACATTACCCATATGAATGACATATCAATGACAATAAAATTTAAACGAGGTCGGAAAACTTTGTTTTGGTTTTTAATTTAAGTAGATCTTAATATGGCAAATTCAAAAATACTATTTTCATTATGCTAGGACGCATAGCTTAGGAGAAAAAGCAGTTTAAACATTATCCATATGAATGACAATAAAATTTAAACAAGGTCGGAAAACTTTGTTTTGTTTTTTGTTTTAGGTAGATCTTAATATGGCAAATTCAAAAATACTATTTTTATTATGCTAGGACGCATAGCTTAGGAGAAAAAGCTGTTTAAACATTATCCATATGAATGACAATAAAATTTAAACAAGGTCGGAAAACTTTGTTTTGTTTTTTATTTTAGGTAGATCTTAATATGGCAAATTCAAAAATACTATTTTCATTATGCTAGGAAGCATAGCTTAGGAGAAAAAGCTGTTTAAACATTACCCATATGAATGACATATCAATGACAATAAAATTTAAACGAGGTCGGAAAACTTTGTTTTGTTTTTTATTTTAGGTAGATCTTAATATGGCAAATTCAAAAATACTATTTTCATTATGCTAGGACGCATAGCTTAGGTGAAAAAGCTGTTTAAACATTACCCATATGAATGACATATCAATGACAATAAAATTTAAACGAGGTCGGAAAACTTTGTTTTGTTTTTTATTTTAGGTAGATCTTAATATGGCAAATTCAAAAATACTATTTTCATTATGCTAGGACGCATAGCTTAGGAGAAAAAGCTGTTTAAACATTATCCATATGAATGACAATAAAATTTAAACGAGGTCGGAAAACTTTGTTTTGTTTTTTATTTTAGGTGGATCTTAATATGGCAAATTCAAAAATACTATTTTCATTATGCTAGGACGCATAGCTTAGGAGAAAAAGCTGTTTAAACATTACCCATATGAATGACATATCAATGACAATAAAATTTAAACGAGGTCGGAAAACTTAGTTTTGTTTTTTATTTTAGGTAGATCTTAATATGGCAAATTCAAAAATACTATTTTCATTATGCTACGGCGCATAGCTTAGGAGAAAAAGCTGTTTAAACATTACCCATATGAATGACATATCAATGACAATAAAATTTAAACGAGGTCGGAAAACTTTGTTTTGTTTTTTGTTTTAGGTAGATCTTAATATGGCAAATTCAAAAATACTATTTTCATTATGCTAGGACGCATAGCTTAGGAGAGAAAGCTGTTTAAACATTACCCATATGAATGACATATCAATGACAATAAAATTTAAACGAGGTCGGAAAACTTTGTTTTGTTTTTTAATTTAAGTAGATCTTAATATGGCAAATTCAAAAATACTATTTTCATTATGCTAGGACGCATAGCTTAGGAGAAAAAGCTGTTTAAACATTACCCATATGAATGACATATCAATGACAATAAAATTTAAACGAGGTCGGAAAACTTTATTTTGTTTTTTATTTTAGGTAGATCTTAATATGGCAAATTCAAAAATACTATTTTCATTATGCTAGGACGCATAGCTTAGGAGAGAAAGCTGTTTAAACATTACCCATATGAATGACATATCAATGACAATAAAATTTAAACGAGGTCGGAAAACTTTATTTTGTTTTTTATTTTAGGTAGATCTTAATATGACAAATTCAAAAATACTATTTTCATTATGCTAGGACGCATAGCTTAGGAGAAAAAGCTGTTTAAACATTACCCATATGAATGACATATCAATGACAATAAAATTTAAACGAGGTCGGAAAACTTTGTTTTGGTTTTTAATTTAAGTAGATCTTAATATGGCAAATTCAAAAATACTATTTTCATTATGCTAGGACGCATAGCTTAGGAGAAAAAGCAGTTTAAACATTATCCATATGAATGACAATAAAATTTAAACAAGGTCGGAAAACTTTGTTTTGTTTTTTGTTTTAGGTAGATCTTAATATGGCAAATTCAAAAATACTATTTTTATTATGCTAGGACGCATAGCTTAGGAGAAAAAGCTGTTTAAACATTATCCATATGAATGACAATAAAATTTAAACAAGGTCGGAAAACTTTGTTTTGTTTTTTATTTTAGGTAGATCTTAATATGGCAAATTCAAAAATACTATTTTCATTATGCTAGGAAGCATAGCTTAGGAGAAAAAGCTGTTTAAACATTACCCATATGAATGACATATCAATGACAATAAAATTTAAACGAGGTCGGAAAACTTTGTTTTGTTTTTTATTTTAGGTAGATCTTAATATGGCAAATTCAAAAATACTATTTTCATTATGCTAGGACGCATAGCTTAGGTGAAAAAGCTGTTTAAACATTACCCATATGAATGACATATCAATGACAATAAAATTTAAACGAGGTCGGAAAACTTTGTTTTGTTTTTTATTTTAGGTAGATCTTAATATGGCAAATTCAAAAATACTATTTTCATTATGCTAGGACGCATAGCTTAGGAGAAAAAGCTGTTTAAACATTATCCATATGAATGACAATAAAATTTAAACGAGGTCGGAAAACTTTGTTTTGTTTTTTATTTTAGGTGGATCTTAATATGGCAAATTCAAAAATACTATTTTCATTATGCTAGGACGCATAGCTTAGGAGAAAAAGCTGTTTAAACATTACCCATATGAATGACATATCAATGACAATAAAATTTAAACGAGGTCGGAAAACTTAGTTTTGTTTTTTATTTTAGGTAGATCTTAATATGGCAAATTCAAAAATACTATTTTCATTATGCTACGGCGCATAGCTTAGGAGAAAAAGCTGTTTAAACATTACCCATATGAATGACATATCAATGACAATAAAATTTAAACGAGGTCGGAAAACTTTGTTTTGTTTTTTGTTTTAGGTAGATCTTAATATGGCAAATTCAAAAATACTATTTTCATTATGCTAGGACGCATAGCTTAGGAGAGAAAGCTGTTTAAACATTACCCATATGAATGACATATCAATGACAATAAAATTTAAACGAGGTCGGAAAACTTTGTTTTGTTTTTTAATTTAAGTAGATCTTAATATGGCAAATTCAAAAATACTATTTTCATTATGCTAGGACGCATAGCTTAGGAGAAAAAGCTGTTTAAACATTATCCATATGAATGACAATAAAATTTAAAAGAGGTCGGAAAACTTTGTTTTGTTTTTTGGTTTAGGTAGATCTTAATATGGCAAATTCAAAAATACTATTTTAATTATGCTAGGACGCATAGCTTAGGAGAAAAAGCTGTTTAAACATTACCCATATGAATGACATATCAATGACAATAAAATTTAAACGAGGTCGGAAAACTTTTTTTTGTTTTTTATTTTAGGTAGATCTTATTATGGCAAATTCAAAAATACTATTTTCATTATGCTAGGACGCATAGCTTAGGAGAAAAAGCTGTTTAAACATTATCCATATGAATGACAATAAAATTTAAACGAGGTCGGAAAACTTTGTTTTGTTTTTTGGTTTAGGTAGATCTTAATATGGCAAATTCAAAAATACTATTTTCATTATGCTAGGACGCATAGCTTAGGAGAAAAAGCTGTTTAAACATTATCCATATGAATGACAATAAAATTTAAACGAGGTCGGAAAACTTTGTTTTGTTTTTTATTTTAGGTAGATCTTAATATGGCAAATTCAAAAATACTATTTTCATTATGCTAGGAAGCATAGCTTAGGAGAAAAAGCTGTTTAAACATTACCCATATGAATGACATATCAATGACAATAAAATTTAAACGAGGTCGGAAAACTTTGTTTTGTTTTTTATTTTAGGTAGATCTTAATATGGCAAATTCAAATATACTATTTTCATTATGCTAGGACGCATAGCTTAGGTGAAAAAGCTGTTTAAACATTACCCATATGAATGACATATCAATGACAATAAAATTTAAACGAGGTCGGAAAACTTTGTTTTGTTTTTCATTTTAGGTAGATCTTAATATGGCAAATTCAAAAATACTATTTTCATTATGCTAGGACGCATAGCTTAGGAGAAAAAGCTGTTTAAACATTACCCATATGAATGACATATCAATGACAATAAAATTTAAACGAGGTCGGAAAACTTAGTTTTGTTTTTTATTTTAGGTAGATCTTAATATGGCAAATTCAAAAATACTATTTTCATTATGCTAGGACGCATAGCTTAGGTGAAAAAGCTGTTTAAACATTACCCATATGAATGACATATCAATGACAATAAAATTTAAACGAGGTCGGAAAACTTTGTTTTGTTTTTTATTTTAGGTAGATCTTAATATGGCAAATTCAAAAATACTATTTTCATTATTCTAGGAAGCACAGCTTAGGAGAAAAAGCTGTTTAAACATTACCCATATGAATGACATATCAATGACAATAAAATTTAAACGAGGTCGGAAAACTTTGTTTTGTTTTTTATTTTAGGTAGATCTTAATATGGCAAATTCAAAAATACTATTTTCATTATGCTAGGACGCATAGCTTAGGTGAAAAAGCTGTTTAAACATTACCCATATGAATGACATATCAATGACAATAAAATTTAAACGAGGTCGGAAAACTTTGTTTTGTTTTTTATTTTAGGTAGATCGTAATATGCCAAATTCAAAAATACTATTTTCATTATGCTAGGACGCATAGCTTAGGAGAAAAAGCTGTTTAAACATTATCCATATGAATGACAATAAAATTTAAACGAGGTCGGAAAACTTTGTTTTGTTTTTTATTTTAGGTAGATCTTAATATGGCAAATTCAAAAATACTATTTTCATTATGCTACGGCGCATAGCTTAAGAGAAAAAGCTGTTTAAACATTACCCATATGAATGACATATCAATGACAATAAAATTTAAACGAGGTCGGAAAACTTTGTTTTGTTTTTTGTTTTAGGTAGATCTTAATATGGCAAATTCAAAAATACTATTTTCATTATGCTAGGACGCATAGCTTAGGAGAGAAAGCTGTTTAAACATTACCCATATGAATGACATATCAATGACAATAAAATTTAAACGAGGTCGGAAAACTTTGTTTTAATTTTTAATTTAAGTAGATCTTAATATGGCAAATTCAAAAATACTATTTTCATTATGCTAGGACGCATAGCTTAGGAGAAAAAGCTGTTTAAACATTATCCATATGAATGACAATAAAATTTAAACGAGGTCGGAAAACTTTGTTTTGTTTTTTGGTTTAGGTAGATCTTAATATGGCAAATTCAAAAATACTATTTTAATTATGCTAGGACGCATAGCTTAGGAGAAAAAGCTGTTTAAACATTACCCATATGAATGACATATCAATGACAATAAAATTTAAACGAGGTCGGAAAACTTTGTTTTGTTTTTTATTTTAGGTAGATCTTATTATGGCAAATTCAAAAATACTATTTTCATTATGCTAGGACGCATAGCTTAGGAGAAAAAGCTGTTTAAACATTATCCATATGAATGACAATAAAATTTAAACGAGGTCGGAAAACTTTGTATTGTTTTTTGGTTTAGGTAGATCTTAATATGGCAAATTCAAAAATACTATTTTCATTATGCTAGGACGCATAGCTTAGGAGAAAAAGCTGTTTAAACATTATCCATATGAATGACAATAAAATTTAAACGAGGTCGGAAAACTTTGTTTTGTTTTTTATTTTAGATAGATCTTAATATGGCAAATTCAAAAATACTATTTTTATTATGCTAGGACGCATAGCTTAGGAGAAAAAGCTGTTTAAACATTACCCATATGAATGACAATAAAATTTAAACAAGGTCGGAAAACTTTGTTTTGTTTTTTATTTTAGGTAGATCTTAATATGGCAAATTCAAAAATACTATTTTCATTATGCTAGGAAGCATAGCTTAGGAGAAAAAGCTGTTTAAACATTACCCATATGAATGACATATCAATGACAATAAAATTTAAACGAGGTCGGAAAACTTTGTTTTGTTTTTTATTTTAGGTAGATCTTAATATGGCAAATTCAAAAATACTATTTTCATTATGCTAGGACGCATAGCTTAGGTGAAAAAGCTGTTTAAACATTACCCATATGAATGACATATCAATGACAATAAAATTTAAACGAGGTCGGAAAACTTTGTTTTGTTTTTTATTTTAGGTAGATCTTAATATGGCAAATTCAAAAATACTATTTTCATTATGCTAGGACGCATAGCTTAGGAGAAAAAGCTGTTTAAACATTATCCATATGAATGACAATAAAATTTAAACGAGGTCGGAAAACTTTGTTTTGTTTTTTATTTTAGGTAGATCTTAATATGGCAAATTCAAAAATACTATTTTCATTATGCTAGGACGCATAGCTTAGGAGAGAAAGCTGTTTAAACATTATCCATATGAATGACATATCAATGACAATAAAATTTAAACGAGGTCGGAAAACTTTGTTTTGTTTTTTAATTTAAGTAGATCTTAATATGGCAAATTCAAAAATACTATTTTTATTATGCTAGGACGCATGGCTTAGGAGAAAAAGCTGTTTAAACATTATCCATATGAATGACAATAAAATTTAAACGAGGTCGGAAAACTTTGTTTTGTTTTTTGGTTAAGGTAGATCTTAATATGGCAAATTCAAAAATACTATTTTAATTATGCTAGGACGCATAGCTTAGGAGAAAAAGCTGTTTAAACATTACCCATATGAATGACATATCAATGACAATAAAATTTAAACGAGGTCGGAAAACTTTGTTTAGTTTTTTATTTTAGGTAGATCTTAATATGGCAAATTCAAAAATACTATTTTCATTATGCTAGGACGCATAGCTTAGGAGAAAAAGCTGTTTAAACATTACCCATATGAATGACAATAAAATTTAAACAAGGTCGGAAAACTTTGTTTTGTTTTTTATTTTAGGTAGATCTTAATATGGCAAATTCAAAAATACTATTTTCATTATGCTAGGACGCATAGCTTAGGAGAAAAAGCTGTTTAAACATTATCCATATGAATGACAATAAAATTTAAACAAGGTCGGAAAACTTTGTTTTGTTTTTTATTTTAGGTAGATCTTAATATGGCAAATTCAAAAATACTATTTTCATTATGCTAGGAAGCATAGCTTAGGAGAAAAAGCTGTTTAAACATTACCCATATGAATGACATATCAATGACAATAAAATTTAAACGAGGTCGGAAAACTTTGTTTTGTTTTTTATTTTAGGTAGATCTTAATATGGCAAATTCAAAAATACTATTTTCATTATGCTAGGACGCATAGCTTAGGAGAAAAAGCTGTTTAAACATTATCCATATGAATGACATATCAATGACAATAAAATTTAAACGAGGTCGGAAAACTTAGTTTTGTTTTTTATTTTAGGTAGATCTTAATATGGCAAATTCAAAAATACTATTTTCATTATGCTACGGCGCATAGCTTAGGAGAAAAAGCTGTTTAAACATTACCCATATGAATGACATATCAATGACAATAAAATTTAAACGAGGTCGGAAAACTTTGTTTTGTTTTTTGTTTTAGGTAGATCTTAATATGACAAATTCAAAAATACTATTTTCATTATGCTAGGACGCATAGCTTAGGAGAGAAAGCTGTTTAAACATTACCCATATGAATGACATATCAATGACAATAAAATTTAAACGAGGTCGGAAAACTTTGTTTTGTTTTTTAATTTAAGTAGATCTTAATATGGCAAATTCAAAAATACTATTTTCATTATGCTAGGACGCATAGCTTAGGAGAAAAAGCTGTTTAAACATTATCCATATGAATGACAATAAAATTTAAACGAGGTCGGAAAACTTTGTTTTGTTTTTTGGTTTAGGTAGAACTTAATATGGCAAATTCAAAAATACTATTTTCATTATGCTAGGACGCATAGCTTAGGAGAAAAAGCTGTTTAAACATTATCCATATGAATGACAATAAAATTTAAACAAGGTCGGAAAACTTTGTTTTGTTTTTTATTTTAGGTAGATCTTAATATGGCAAATTCAAAAATACTATTTTCATTATGCTAGGACGCATAGCTTAGGAGAAAAAGCTGTTTAAACATTACCCATATGAATGACATATCAATGACAATAAAATTTAAACGAGGTCGGAAAACTTTTTTTTGTTTTTTATTTTAGGTAGATCTTATTATGGCAAATTCAAAAATACTATTTTCATTATGCTAGGACGCATAGCTTAGGAGAAAAAGCTGTTTAAACATTATCCATATGAATGACAATAAAATTTAAACGAGGTCGGAAAACTTTGTTTTGTTTTTTGGTTTAGGTAGATCTTAATATGGCAAATTCAAAAATACTATTTTCATTATGCTAGAACGCATAGCTTAGGAGAAAAAGCTGTTTAAACATTATCCATATGAATGACAATAAAATTTAAACGAGGTCGGAAAACTTTGTTTTGTTTTTTATTTTAGGTAGATCTTAATATGGCAAATTCAAAAATACTATTTTCATTATGCTAGGAAGCATAGCTTAGGAGAAAAAGCTGTTTAAACATTACCCATATGAATGACATATCAATGACAATAAAATTTAAACGAGGTCGGAAAACTTTGTTTTGTTTTTTATTTTAGGTAGATCTTAATATGGCAAATTCAAAAATACTATTTTCATTATGCTAGGGCGCATAGCTTAGGAGAAAAAGCTGTTTAAACATTACCCATATGAATGACATATCAATGACAATAAAATTTAAACGAGGTCGGAAAACTTTGTTTTGTTTTTTGTTTTAGGTAGATCTTAATATGGCAAATTCAAAAATACTATTTTTTATTATGCTACGGCGCATAGCTTAGGAGAAAAAGCTGTTTAAACATTACCCATATGAATGACATATCAATGACAATAAAATTTAAACGAGGTCGGAAAACTTTGTTTTGTTTTTTATTTTAGGTAGATCTTAATATGGCAAATTCAAAAATACTATTTTCATTATGCTAGGACGCATAGCTTAGGAGAAAAAGCTGTTTAAACATTACCCATATGAATGACATATCAATGACAATAAAATTTAAACGAGGTCGGAAAACTTTTTTTTGTTTTTTATTTTAGGTAGATCTTATTATGGCAAATTCAAAAATACTATTTTCATTATGCTAGGACGCATAGCTTAGGAGAAAAAGCTGTTTAAACATTATCCATATGAATGACAATAAAATTTAAACGAGGTCGGAGAACTTTGTTTTGTTTTTTGGTTTAGGTAGATCTTAATATGGCAAATTCAAAAATACTATTTTGATTATGCTAGGACGCATAGCTTAGGAGAAAAAGCTGTTTAAACATTACCCATATGAATGACATATCAATGACAATAAAATTTAAACGAGGTCGGAAAACTTTGTTTTGTTTTTTATTTTAGGTAGATCTTAATATGGCAAATTCAAAAATACTATTTTCATTATGCTAGGACGCATAGCTTAGGAGAAAAAGCTGTTTAAACATTATCCATATGAATGACAATAAAATTTAAACAAGGTCGGAAAACTTTGTTTTGTTTTTTAATTTAGGTAGATCTTAATATGGTAAATTCAAAAATACTATTTTCATTATGCTAGGACGCATAGCTTAGGAGAAAAAGCTGTTTAAACATTATCCATATGAATGACAATAAAATTTAAACGAGGTCGGAAAACTTTGTTTTGTTTTTTTGTTTAGGTAGATCTTAATATGGCAAATTCAAAAATACTATTTTTATTATGCTAGGACGCATAGCTTAGGAGAAAAAGCTGTTTAAACATTATCCATATGAATGACAATAAAATTTAAACAAGGTCGGAAAACTTTGTTTTGTATTTTATTTTAGGTAGATCTTAATATGGCAAATTCAAAAATACTATTTTCATTATGCTAGGAAGCATAGCTTAGGAGAAAAAGCTGTTTAAACATTACCCATATGAATGACATATCAATGACAATAAAATTTAAACGAGGTCGGAAAACTTTGTTTTGTTTTTTATTTTAGGTAGATCTTAATATGGCAAATTCAAAAATACTATTTTCATTATGCTAGGACGCATAGCTTAGGTGAAAAAGCTGTTTAAACATTACCCATATGAATGACATATCAATGACAATAAAATTTAAACGAGGTCGGAAAACTTTGTTTTGTTTTTTATTTTAGGTAGATCTTAATATGGCAAATTCAAAAATACTATTTTCATTATGCTAGGACGCATAGCTTAGGAGAAAAAGCTGTTTAAACATTATCCATATGAATGACAATAAAATTTAAACGAGGTCGGAAAACTTTGTTTTGTTTTTTATTTTAGGTGGATCTTAATATGGCAAATTCAAAAATACTATTTTCATTATGCTAGGACGCATAGCTTAGGAGAAAAAGCTGTTTAAACATTACCCATATGAATGACATATCAATGACAATAAAATTTAAACGAGGTCGGAAAACTTAGTTTTGTTTTTTATTTTAGGTAGATCTTAATATGGCAAATTCAAAAATACTATTTTCATTATGCTACGGCGCATAGCTTAGGAGAAAAAGCTGTTTAAACATTACCCATATGAATGACATATCAATGACAATAAAATTTAAACGAGGTCGGAAAACTTTGTTTTGTTTTTTGTTTTAGGTAGATCTTAATATGGCAAATTCAAAAATACTATTTTCATTATGCTAGGACGCATAGCTTAGGAGAGAAAGCTGTTTAAACATTACCCATATGAATGACATATCAATGACAATAAAATTTAAACGAGGTCGGAAAACTTTGTTTTGTTTTTTAATTTAAGTAGATCTTAATATGGCAAATTCAAAAATACTATTTTCATTATGCTAGGACGCATAGCTTAGGAGAAAAAGCTGTTTAAACATTATCCATATGAATGACAATAAAATTTAAACGAGGTCGGAAAACTTTGTTTTGTTTTTTGGTTTAGGTAGATCTTAATATGGCAAATTCAAAAATACTATTTTAATTATGCTAGGACGCATAGCTTAGGAGAAAAAGCTGTTTAAACATTACCCATATGAATGACATATCAATGACAATAAAATTTAAACGAGGTCGGAAAACTTTTTTTTGTTTTTTATTTTAGGTAGATCTTATTATGGCAAATTCAAAAATACTATTTTCATTATGCTAGGACGCATAGCTTAGGAGAAAAAGCTGTTTAAACATTATCCATATGAATGACAATAAAATTTAAACGAGGTCGGAAAACTTTGTTTTGTTTTTTGGTTTAGGTAGATCTTAATATGGCAAATTCAAAAATACTATTTTCATTATGCTAGGACGCATAGCTTAGGAGAAAAAGCTGTTTAAACATTATCCATATGAATGACAATAAAATTTAAACGAGGTCGGAAAACTTTGTTTTGTTTTTTATTTTAGGTAGATCTTAATATGGCAAATTCAAAAATACTATTTTCATTATGCTAGGAAGCATAGCTTAGGAGAAAAAGCTGTTTAAACATTACCCATATGAATGACATATCAATGACAATAAAATTTAAACGAGGTCGGAAAACTTTGTTTTGTTTTTTATTTTAGGTAGATCTTAATATGGCAAATTCAAAAATACTATTTTCATTATGCTAGGACGCATAGCTTAGGTGAAAAAGCTGTTTAAACATTACCCATATGAATGACATATCAATGACAATAAAATTTAAACGAGGTCGGAAAACTTTGTTTTGTTTTTCATTTTAGGTAGATCTTAATATGGCAAATTCAAAAATACTATTTTCATTATGCTAGGACGCATAGCTTAGGAGAAAAAGCTGTTTAAACATTACCCATATGAATGACATATCAATGACAATAAAATTTAAACGAGGTCGGAAAACTTAGTTTTGTTTTTTATTTTAGGTAGATCTTAATATGGCAAATTCAAAAATACTATTTTCATTATGCTAGGACGCATAGCTTAGGTGAAAAAGCTGTTTAAACATTACCCATATGAATGACATATCAATGACAATAAAATTTAAACGAGGTCGGAAAACTTTGTTTTGTTTTTTATTTTAGGTAGATCTTAATATGGCAAATTCAAAAATACTATTTTCATTATTCTAGGAAGCACAGCTTAGGAGAAAAAGCTGTTTAAACATTACCCATATGAATGACATATCAATGACAATAAAATTTAAACGAGGTCGGAAAACTTTGTTTTGTTTTTTATTTTAGGTAGATCTTAATATGGCAAATTCAAAAATACTATTTTCATTATGCTAGGACGCATAGCTTAGGTGAAA
The DNA here is from genome assembly GCA_963556175.1 of Tipula confusa. Lineage (NCBI taxonomy): Eukaryota > Metazoa > Arthropoda > Insecta > Diptera > Tipulidae > Tipula > Tipula confusa. The sequence goes on along the minus strand of OY744477.1, from coordinate 135,802,612 downwards.
AAGCTGTTTAAACATTACCCATATGAATGACATATCAATGACAATAAAATTTAAACGAGGTCGGAAAACTTTGTTTTGTTTTTTATTTTAGGTAGATCGTAATATGGCAAATTCAAAAATACTATTTTCATTATGCTAGGACGCATAGCTTAGGAGAAAAAGCTGTTTAAACATTATCCATATGAATGACAATAAAATTTAAACGAGGTCGGAAAACTTTGTTTTGTTTTTTATTTTAGGTAGATCTTAATATGGCAAATTCAAAAATACTATTTTCATTATGCTACGGCGCATAGCTTAAGAGAAAAAGCTGTTTAAACATTACCCATATGAATGACATATCAATGACAATAAAATTTAAACGAGGTCGGAAAACTTTGTTTTGTTTTTTGTTTTAGGTAGATCTTAATATGGCAAATTCAAAAATACTATTTTCATTATGCTAGGACGCATAGCTTAGGAGAGAAAGCTGTTTAAACATTACCCATATGAATGACATATCAATGACAATAAAATTTAAACGAGGTCGGAAAACTTTGTTTTAATTTTTAATTTAAGTAGATCTTAATATGGCAAATTCAAAAATACTATTTTCATTATGCTAGGACGCATAGCTTAGGAGAAAAAGCTGTTTAAACATTATCCATATGAATGACAATAAAATTTAAACGAGGTCGGAAAACTTTGTTTTGTTTTTTGGTTTAGGTAGATCTTAATATGGCAAATTAAAAATACTATTTTAATTATGCTAGGACGCATAGCTTAGGAGAAAAAGCTGTTTAAACATTACCCATATGAATGACATATCAATGACAATAAAATTTAAACGAGGTCGGAAAACTTTGTTTTGTTTTTTATTTTAGGTAGATCTTATTATGGCAAATTCAAAAATACTATTTTCATTATGCTAGGACGCATAGCTTAGGAGAAAAAGCTGTTTAAACATTATCCATATGAATGACAATAAAATTTAAACGAGGTCGGAAAACTTTGTTTTGTTTTTTATTTTAGGTAGATCTTAATATAGCAAATTCAAAAATACTATTTTCATTATGCTAGGACGCATAGCTTAGGAGAAAAAGCTGTTTAAACATTACCCATATGAATGACAATAAAATTTAAACAAGGTCGGAAAACTTTGTTTTGTTTTTTATTTTAGGTAGATCTTAATATGGCAAATTCAAAAATACTATTTTCATTATGCTAGGACGCATAGCTTAGGAGAAAAAGCTGTTTAAACATTATCCATATGAATGACAATAAAATTTAAACAAGGTCGGAAAACTTTGTTTTGTTTTTTATTTTAGGTAGATCTTAATATGGCAAATTCAAAAATACTATTTTCATTATGCTAGGAAGCATAGCTTAGGAGAAAAAGCTGTTTAAACATTACCCATATGAATGACATATCAATGACAATAAAATTTAAACGAGGTCGGAAAACTTTGTTTTGTTTTTTATTTTAGGTAGATCTTAATATGGCAAATTCAAAAATACTATTTTCATTATGCTAGGACGCATAGCTTAGGAGAAAAAGCTGTTTAAACATTATCCATATGAATGACAATAAAATTTAAATGAGGTCGGAAAACTTTGTTTTGTTTTTTATTTTAGGTAGATCTTAATATGGCAAATTCAAAAATACTATTTTCATTATGCTAGGACGCATAGCTTAGGAGAGAAAGCTGTTTAAACATTATCCATATGAATGACATATCAATGACAATAAAATTTAAACGAGGTCGGAAAACTTTGTTTTGTTTTTTAATTTAAGTAGATCTTAATATGGCAAATTCAAAAATACTATTTTTATTATGCTAGGACGCATAGCTTAGGAGAAAAAGCTGTTTAAACATTATCCATATGAATGACAATAAAATTTAAACGAGGTCGGAAAACTTTGTTTTGTTTTTTGGTTAAGGTAGACCTTAATATGGCAAATTCAAAAATACTATTTTAATTATGCTAGGACGCATAGCTTAGGAGAAAAAGCTGTTTAAACATTACCCATATGAATGACATATCAATGACAATAAAATTTAAACGAGATCGGAAAACTTTGTTTTGTTTTTTATTTTAGGTAGATCTTAATATGGCAAATTCAAAAATACTATTTTCATTATGCTAGGACGCATAGCTTAGGAGAAAAAGCTGTTTAAACATTACCCATATGAATGACAATAAAATTTAAACAAGGTCGGAAAACTTTGTTTTGTTTTTTATTTTAGGTAGATCTTAATATGGCAAATTCAAAAATACTATTTTCATTATGCTAGGACGCATAGCTTAGGAGAAAAAGCTGTTTAAACATTATCCATATGAATGACAATAAAATTTAAACAAGGTCGGAAAACTTTGTTTTGTTTTTTATTTTAGGTAGATCTTAATATGGCAAATTCAAAAATACTATTTTCATTATGCTAGGAAGCATAGCTTAGGAGAAAAAGCTGTTTAAACATTACCCATATGAATGACATATCAATGACAATAAAATTTAAACGAGGTCGGAAAACTTTGTTTTGTTTTTTATTTTAGGTAGATCTTAATATGGCAAATTCAAAAATACTATTTTCATTATGCTAGGACGCATAGCTTAGGAGAAAAAGCTGTTTAAACATTACCCATATGAATGACATATCAATGACAATAAAATTTAAACGAGATCGGAAAACTTTGTTTTGTTTTTTATTTTAGGTAGATCTTAATATGGCAAATTCAAAAATACTATTTTCATTATGCTAGGACGCATAGCTTAGGAGAAAAAGCTGTTTAAACATTACCCATATGAATGACAATAAAATTTAAACAAGGTCGGAAAACTTTGTTTTGTTTTTTATTTTAGGTAGATCTTAATATGGCAAATTCAAAAATACTATTTTCATTATGCTAGGACGCATAGCTTAGGAGAAAAAGCTGTTTAAACATTATCCATATGAATGACAATAAAATTTAAACAAGGTCGGAAAACTTTGTTTTGTTTTTTATTTTAGGTAGATCTTAATATGGCAAATTCAAAAATACTATTTTCATTATGCTAGGAAGCATAGCTTAGGAGAAAAAGCTGTTTAAACATTACCCATATGAATGACATATCAATGACAATAAAATTTAAACGAGGTCGGAAAACTTTGTTTTGTTTTTTATTTTAGGTAGATCTTAATATGGCAAATTCAAAAATACTATTTTCATTATGCTAGGACGCATAGCTTAGGAGAGAAAGCTGTTTAAACATTACCCATATGAATGACATATCAATGACAATAAAATTTAAACGAGGTCGGAAAACTTTGTTTTGTTTTTTAATTTAAGTAGATCTTAATATGGCAAATTCAAAAATACTATTTTCATTATGCTAGGACGCATAGCTTAGGAGAAAAAGCTGTTTAAACATTATCCATATGAATGACAATAAAATTTAAACGAGGTCGGAAAACTTTGTTTTGTTTTTTGGTTTAGGTAGATCTTAATATGGCAAATTCAAAAATACTATTTTAATTATGCTAGGACGCATAGCTTAGGAGAAAAAGCTGTTTAAACATTACCCATATGAATGACATATCAATGACAATAAAATTTAAACGAGGTCGGAAAACTTTTTTTTGTTTTTTATTTTAGGTAGATCTTATTATGGCAAATTCAAAAATACTATTTTCATTATGCTAGGACGCATAGCTTAGGAGAAAAAGCTGTTTAAACATTATCCATATGAATGACAATAAAATTTAAACGAGGTCGGAAAACTTTGTTTTGTTTTTTGGTTTAGGTAGATCTTAATATGGCAAATTCAAAAATACTATTTTCATTATGCTAGGACGCATAGCTTAGGAGAAAAAGCTGTTTAAACATTATCCATATGAATGACAATAAAATTTAAACGAGGTCGGAAAACTTTGTTTTGTTTTTTATTTTAGATAGATCTTAATATGGCAAATTCAAAAATACTATTTTCATTATGCTAGGAAGCATAGCTTAGGAGAAAAAGCTGTTTAAACATTACCCATATGAATGACATATCAATGACAATAAAATTTAAACGAGGTCGGAAAACTTTGTTTTGTTTTTTATTTTAGGTAGATCTTAATATGGCAAATTCAAAAATACTATTTTCATTATGCTAGGACGCATAGCTTAGGTGAAAAAGCTGTTTAAACATTACCCATATGAATGACATATCAATGACAATAAAATTTAAACGAGGTCGGAAAACTTTGTTTTGTTTTTCGTTTTAGGTAGATCTTAATATGGCCAATTCAAAAATACTATTTTCATTATGCTAGGACGCATAGCTTAGGAGAAAAAGCTGTTTAAACATTACCCATATGAATGACATATCAATGACAATAAAATTTAAACGAGGTCGGAAAACTTTGTTTTGTTTTTTATTTTAGGTAGATCTTAATATGGCAAATTCAAAAATACTATTTTCATTATGCTAGGACGCATAGCTTAGGTGAAAAAGCTGTTTAAACATTACCCATATGAATGACATATCAATGACAATAAAATTTAAACGAGGTCGGAAAACTTTGTTTTGTTTTTTATTTTAGGTAGATCGTAATATGGCAAATTCAAAAATACTATTTTCATTATGCTAGGACGCATAGCTTAGGAGAAAAAGCTGTTTAAACATTATCCATATGAATGACAATAAAATTTAAACGAGGTCGGAAAACTTTGTTTTGTTTTTTATTTTAGGTAGATCTTAATATGGCAAATTCAAAAATACTATTTTCATTATGCTACGGCGCATAGCTTAAGAGAAAAAGCTGTTTAAACATTACCCATATGAATGACATATCAATGACAATAAAATTTAAACGAGGTCGGAAAACTTTGTTTTGTTTTTTGTTTTAGGTAGATCTTAATATGGCAAATTCAAAAATACTATTTTCATTATGCTAGGACGCATAGCTTAGGAGAGAAAGCTGTTTAAACATTACCCATATGAATGACATATCAATGACAATAAAATTTAAACGAGGTCGGAAAACTTTGTTTTGTTTTTTGTTTTAGGTAGATCTTAATATGGCAAATTCAAAAATACTATTTTCATTATGCTAGGACGCATAGCTTAGGAGAAAAAGCTGTTTAAACATTATCCATATGAATGACAATAAAATTTAAACGAGGTCGGAAAACTTTGTTTTGTTTTTTGGTTTAGGTAGATCTTAATATGGCAAATTCAAAAATACTATTTTAATTATGCTAGGACGCATAGCTTAGGAGAAAAAGCTGTTTAAACATTACCCATATGAATGACATATCAATGACAATAAAATTTAAACGAGGTCGGAAAACTTTGTTTTGTTTTTTATTTTAGGTAGATCTTATTATGGCAAATTCAAAAATACTATTTTCATTATGCTAGGACGCATAGCTTAGGAGAAAAAGCTGTTTAAACATTATCCATATGAATGACAATAAAATTTAAACGAGGTCGGAAAACTTTGTATTGTTTTTTGGTTTAGGTAGATCTTAATATAGCAAATTCAAAAATACTATTTTCATTATGCTAGGACGCATAGCTTAGGAGAAAAAGCTGTTTAAACATTATCCATATGAATGACAATAAAATTTAAACGAGGTCGGAAAACTTTGTTTTTTTTTTATTTTAGATAGATCTTAATATGGCAAATTCAAAAATACTATTTTTATTATGCTAGGACGCATAGCTTAGGAGAAAAAGCTGTTTAAACATTACCCATATGAATGACAATAAAATTTAAACGAGGTCGGAAAACTTTGTTTTGTTTTTTATTTTAGGTAGATCTTAATATGGCAAATTCAAAAATACTATTTTCATTATGCTAGGACGCATAGCTTAGGAGAAAAAGCTGTTTAAACATTATCCATATGAATGACAATAAAATTTAAACAAGGTCGGAAAACTTTGTTTTGTTTTTTATTTTAGGTAGATCTTAATATGGCAAATTCAAAAATACTATTTTCATTATGCTAGGAAGCATAGCTTAGGAGAAAAAGCTGTTTAAACATTACCCATATGAATGACATATCAATGACAATAAAATTTAAACGAGGTCGGAAAACTTTGTTTTGTTTTTTATTTTAGGTAGATCTTAATATGGCAAATTCAAAAATACTATTTTCATTATGCTAGGACGCATAGCTTAGGTGAAAAAGCTGTTTAAACATTACCCATATGAATGACATATCAATGACAATAAAATTTAAACGAGGTCGGAAAACTTTGTTTTGTTTTTTATTTTAGGTAGATCTTAATATGGCAAATTCAAAAATACTATTTTCATTATGCTAGGACGCATAGCTTAGGAGAAAAAGCTGTTTAAACATTATCCATATGAATGACATATCAATGACAATAAAATTTAAACGAGGTCGGAAAACTTTGTTTTGTTTTTTATTTTAGGTAGATCTTAATATGGCAAATTCAAAAATACTATTTTCTTTATGCTAGGACGCATAGCTTAGGAGAGAAAGCTGTTTAAACATTATCCATATGAATGACATATCAATGACAATAAAATTTAAACGAGGTCGGAAAACTTTGTTTTGTTTTTTAATTTAAGTAGATCTTAATATGGCAAATTCAAAAATACTATTTTTATTATGCTAGGACGCATAGCTTAGGAGAAAAAGCTGTTTAAACATTATCCATATGAATGACAATAAAATTTTAACGAGGTCGGAAAACTTTGTTTTGTTTTTTGGTTAAGGTAGATCTTAATATGGCAAATTCAAAAATACTATTTTAATTATGCTAGGACGCATAGCTTAGGAGAAAAAGCTGTTTAAACATTACCCATATGAATGACATATCAATGACAATAAAATTTAAACGAGGTCGGAAAACTTTGTTTTGTTTTTTATTTTAGGTAGATCTTAATATGGCAAATTCAAAAATACTATTTTCATTATGCTAGGACGCATAGCTTAGGAGAAAAAGCTGTTTAAACATTACCCATATGAATGACAATAAAATTTAAACAAGGTCGGAAAACTTTGTTTTGTTTTTTATTTTAGGTAGATCTTAATATGGCAAATTCAAAAATACTATTTTCATTATGCTAGGACTCATAGCTTAGGAGAAAAAGCTGTTTAAACATTATCCATATGAATGACAATAAAATTTAAACAAGGTCGGAAAACTTTGTTTTGTTTTTTATTTTAGGTAGATCTTAATATGGCAAATTCAAAAATACTATTTTCATTATGCTAGGAAGCATAGCTTAGGAGAAAAAGCTGTTTAAACATTACCCATATGAATGACATATCAATGACAATAAAATTTAAACGAGGTCGGAAAACTTTGTTTTGTTTTTAATTTTAGGTAGATCTTAATATGGCAAATTCAAAAATACTATTTTCATTATGCTAGGACGCATAGCTTAGGTGAAAAAGCTGTTTAAACATTACCCATATGAATGACATATCAATGACAATAAAATTTAAACGAGGTCGGAAAACTTTGTTTTGTTTTTTATTTTAGGTAGATCTTAATATGGCAAATTCAAAAATACTATTTTCATTATGCTAGGACGCATAGCTTAGGAGAAAAAGCTGTTTAAACATTATCCATATGAATGACAATAAAATTTAAACGAGGTCGGAAAACTTTGTTTTGTTTTTTATTTTAGGTAGATCTTAATATGGCAAATTCAAAAATACTATTTTCATTATGCTAGGACGCATAGCTAAGGAGAAAAAGCTGTTTAAACATTACCCATATGAATGACATATCAATGACAATAAAATTTAAACGAGGTCGGAAAACTTAGTTTTGTTTTTTATTTTAGGTAGATCGTAATATGGCAAATTCAAAAATACTATTTTCATTATGCTAGGACGCATAGCTTAGGTGAAAAAGCTGTTTAAACATTACCCATATGAATGACATATCAATGACAATAAAATTTAAACGAGGTCGGAAAACTTTGTTTTGTTTTTTATTTTAGGTAGATCTTAATATAACAAATTCAAAAATACTATTTTCATTATGCTAGGACGCATAGCTTAGGAGAGAAAGCTGTTTAAACATTATCCATATGAATGACAATAAAATTTAAACGAGGTCGGAAAACTTTGTTTTGATTTTTGGTTTAGGTAGATCTTAATATGGCAAATTCAAAAATACTATTTTCATTATGCTAGGACGCATAGCTTAGGTGAAAAAGCTGTTTAAACATTACCCATATGAATGACATATCAATGACAATAAAATTTAAACGAGGTCGGAAAACTTTGTTTTGTTTTTTATTTTAGGTAGATCTTAATATAACAAATTCAAAAATACTATTTTCATTATGCTAGGACGCATAGCTTAGGAGAGAAAGCTGTTTAAACATTATCCATATGAATGACAATAAAATTTAAACGAGGTCGGAAAACTTTGTTTTGTTTTTTATTTTAGGTAGATCTTAATATAACAAATTCAAAAATACTATTTTCATTATGCTAGGACGCATAGCTTAGGAGAAAAAGCTGTTTAAACATTATCCATATGAATGACAATAAAATTTAAACAAGGTCGGAAAACTTTGTTTTGTTTTTTATTTTAGGTAGATCTTAATATGGAAAATTCAAAAATACTATTTTCATTATGCTAGGACGCATAGCTTAGGAAAAAAAGCTGTTTAAACATTACCCATATGAATGACATATCAATGACAATAAAATTTAAACGAGGTCGGAAAACTTTGTTTTGTTTTTTATTTTAGGTAGATCTTAATATGGCAAATTCAAAAATACTATTTTCATTATGCTAGGACGCATAGCTTAGGTGAAAAAGCTGTTTAAACATTACCCATATGAATGACATATCAATGACAATAAAATTTAAACGAGGTCGGAAAACTTTGTTTTGTTTTTAATTTTAGGTAGATCTTAATATGGCAAATTCAAAAATACTATTTTTATTATGCTACGGCGCATAGCTTAGGAGAAAAAGCTGTTTAAACATTACCCATATGAATGACATATCAATGACAATAAAATTTAAACGAGGTCGGAAAACTTTGTTTTGTTTTTTATTTTAGGTAGATCTTAATATGGCAAATTCAAAAATACTATTTTCATTATGCTAGGACGCATAGCTTAGGAGAAAAAGCTGTTTAAACATTACCCATATGAATGACATATCAATGACAATAAAATTTAAACGAGGTCGGAAAACTTTGTTTTGTTTTTTAATTTAAATAGATATTAATATGGCAAATTCAAAAATACTATTTTCATTATGCTAGGACGCATAGCTTAGGAGAAAAAGCTGTTTAAACATTATCCATATGAATGACAATAAAATTTAAACGAGGTCGGAAAACTTTGTTTTGTTTTTTGGTTTAGGTAGATCTTAATATGGCAAATTCAAAAATACTATTTTCATTATGCTAGGACGCATAGCTTAGGAGAAAAAGCTGTTTAAACATTATCCATATGAATGACAATAAAATTTAAACAAGGTCGGAAAACTTTGTTTTGTTTTTTATTTTAGGTAGATCTTAATATGGCAAATTCAAAAATACTATTTTCATTATGCTACGGCGCATAGCTTAGGAGAAAAAGCTGTTTAAACATTACCCATATGAATGACATATCAATGACAATAAAATTTAAACGAGGTCGGAAAACTTTGTTTTGTTTTTTATTTTAGGTAGATCTTAATATGGCAAATTCAAAAATACTATTTTTATTATGCTAGGACGCATAGCTTAGGAGAAAAAGCTGTTTAAACTTTACCCATATGAATGACATATCAATGACAATAAAATTTAAACGAGGTCGGAAAACTTTGTTTTGTTTTTTAATTTAATTAGATATTAATATGGCAAATTCAAAAATACTATTTTCATTATGCTAGGACGCATAGCTTAGGAGAAAAAGCTGTTTAAACATTATCCATATGAATGACAATAAAATTTAAACGAGGTCGGAAAACTTTGTTTTGTTTTTTGGTTTAGGTAGATCTTAATATGGCAAATTCAAAAATACTATTTTCATTATGCTAGGACGCGTAGCTTAGGAGAAAAAGCTGTTTAAACATTACCCATATGAATGACATATCAATGACAATAAAATTTAAACGAGGTCGGAAAACTTTGTTTTGTTTTTTAATTTAAGTAGATATTAATATGGCAAATTCAAAAATACTATTTTCATTATGCTAGGACGCATAGCTTAGGAGAAAAAGCTGTTTAAACATTATCCATATGAATGACAATAAAATTTAAACGAGGTCGGAAAACTTTGTTTTGTTTTTTGGTTTAGGTAGAACTTAATATGGCAAATTCAAAAATACTATTTTCATTATGCTAGGACGCATAGCTTAGGAGAAAAAGCTGTTTAAACATTATCCATATGAATGACAATAAAATTTAAACAAGGTCAGAAAACTTTGTTTTGTTTTTTATTTTAGGTAGATCTTAATATGGCAAATTCAAAAATACTATTTTCATTATGCTAGGACGCATAGCTTAGGAGAAAAAGCTGTTTAAACATTACCCATATGAATGACATATCAATGACAATAAAATTTAAACGAGGTCGGAAAACTTTGTTTTGTTTTTTATTTTAGGTAGATCTTAATATGGCAAATTCAAAAATACTATTTTCATTATGCTAGGACGCATAGCTTAGGTGAAAAAGCTGTTTAAACATTACCCATATGAATGACATATCAATGACAATAAAATTTAAACGAGGTCGGAAAACTTTGTTTTGTTTTTTATTTTAGGTAGATCTTAATATGGCAAATTCAAAAATACTATTTTCATTATGCTACGGCGCATAGCTTAGGAGAAAAAGCTGTTTAAACATTACCCATATGAATGACATATCAATGACAATAATATTTAAACGAGGTCGGAAAACTTTGTTTTGTTTTTTATTTTAGGTAGATCTTAATATGGCAAATTCAAAAATACTATTTTCATTATGCTAGGACGCATAGCTTAGGAGAAAAAGCTGTTTAAACATTATCCATATGAATGACAATAAAATTTAAACGAGGTCGGAAAACTTTGTTTTGTTTTTTGGTTTAGGTAGAACTTAATATGGCAAATTCAAAAATACTATTTTCATTATGCTAGGACGCATAGCTTAGGAGAAAAAGCTGTTTAAACATTATCCATATGAATGACAATAAAATTTAAACAAGGTCAGAAAACTTTGTTTTGTTTTTTATTTTAAGTAGATCTTAATATGGCAAATTCAAAAATACTATTTTCATTATGCTAGGACGCATAGCTTAGGAGAAAAAGCTGTTTAAACATTACCCATATGAATGACATATCAATGACAATAAAATTTAAACGAGGTCGGAAAACTTTGTTTTGTTTTTTATTTTAGGTAGATCTTAATATGGCAAATTCAAAAATACTATTTTCATTATGCTAGGACGCATAGCTTAGGTGAAAAAGCTGTTTAAACATTACCCATATGAATGACATATCAATGACAATAAAATTTAAACGAGGTCGGAAAACTTTGTTTTGTTTTTTATTTTAGGTAGATCTTAATATGGCAAATTCAAAAATACTATTTTCATTATGCTACGGCGCATAGCTTAGGAGAAAAAGCTGTTTAAACATTACCCATATGAATGACATATCAATGACAATAAAATTTAAACGAGGTCGGAAAACTTTGTTTTGTTTTTTATTTTAGGTAGATCTTAATATGGCAAATTCAAAAATACTATTTTCATTATGCTAGGACGCATAGCTTAGGAGAAAAAGCTGTTTAAACATTACCCATATGAATGACATATCAATGACAATAAAATTTAAACGAGGTCGGAAAACTTTGTTTTGTTTTTTAATTTAAGTAGATCTTAATATGGCAAATTCAAAAATACTATTTTCATTATGCTAGGACGCATAGCTTAGGAGAAAAAGCTGTTTAAACATTACCCATATGAATGACATATCAATGACAATAAAATTTAAACGAGGTCGGAAAACTTTGTTTTGTTTTTTATTTTAGGTAGATCTTAATATGGCAAATTCAAAAATACTATTTTCATTATGCTAGGACGCATAGCTTAGGTGAAAAAGCTGTTTAAACATTACCCATATGAATGACATATCAATGACAATAAAATTTAAACGAGGTCGGAAAACTTTGTTTTGTTTTTTATTTTAGGTAGATCTTAATATGGCAAATTCAAAAATACTATTTTCATTATGCTAGGACGCATAGCTTAGGAGAAAAAGCTGTTTAAACATTACCCATATGAATGACATATCAATGACAATAAAATTTAAACGAGGTCGGAAAACTTTGTTTTGTTTTTTATTTTAGGTAGATCTTAATATGGCAAATTCAAAAATACTATTTTCATTATGCTAGGACGCATAGCTTAGGTGAAAAAGCTGTTTAAACATTACCCATATGAATGACATATCAATGACAATAAAATTTAAACGAGGTCGGAAAACTTTGTTTTGTTTTTTATTTTAGGTAGATCTTAATATGGCAAATTCAAAAATACTATTTTCATTATGCTACGGCGCATAGCTTAGGAGAAAAAGCTGTTTAAACATTACCCATATGAATGACATATCAATGACAATAAAATTTAAACGAGGTCGGAAAACTTTGTTTTGTTTTTTATTTTAGGTAGATCTTAATATGGCAAATTCAAAAATACTATTTTCATTATGCTAGGACGCATAGCTTAGGAGAAAAAGCTGTTTAAACATTATCCATATGAATGACAATAAAATTTAAACGAGGTCGGAAAACTTTGTTTTGTTTTTTGGTTTAGGTAGAACTTAATATGGCAAATTCAAAAATACTATTTTCATTATGCTAGGACGCATAGCTTAGGAGAAAAAGCTGTTTAAACATTATCCATATGAATGACAATAAAATTTAAACAAGGTCAGAAAACTTTGTTTTGTTTTTTATTTTAAGTAGATCTTAATATGGCAAATTCAAAAATACTATTTTCATTATGCTAGGACGCATAGCTTAGGAGAAAAAGCTGTTTAAACATTACCCATATGAATGACATATCAATGACAATAAAATTTAAACGAGGTCGGAAAACTTTGTTTTGTTTTTTATTTTAGGTAGATCTTAATATGGCAAATTCAAAAATACTATTTTCATTATGCTAGGACGCATAGCTTAGGTGAAAAAGCTGTTTAAACATTACCCATATGAATGACATATCAATGACAATAAAATTTAAACGAGGTCGGAAAACTTTGTTTTGTTTTTTATTTTAGGTAGATCTTAATATGGCAAATTCAAAAATACTATTTTCATTATGCTACGGCGCATAGCTTAGGAGAAAAAGCTGTTTAAACATTACCCATATGAATGACATATCAATGACAATAAAATTTAAACGAGGTCGGAAAACTTTGTTTTGTTTTTTATTTTAGGTAGATCTTAATATGGCAAATTCAAAAATACTATTTTCATTATGCTAGGACGCATAGCTTAGGAGAAAAAGCTGTTTAAACATTACCCATATGAATGACATATCAATGACAATAAAATTTAAACGAGGTCGGAAAACTTTGTTTTGTTTTTTAATTTAAGTAGATCTTAATATGGCAAATTCAAAAATACTATTTTCATTATGCTAGGACGCATAGCTTAGGAGAAAAAGCTGTTTAAACATTACCCATATGAATGACATATCAATGACAATAAAATTTAAACGAGGTCGGAAAACTTTGTTTTGTTTTTTATTTTAGGTAGATCTTAATATGGCAAATTCAAAAATACTATTTTCATTATGCTAGGACGCATAGCTTAGGTGAAAAAGCTGTTTAAACATTACCCATATGAATGACATATCAATGACAATAAAATTTAAACGAGGTCGGAAAACTTTGTTTTGTTTTTTATTTTAGGTAGATCTTAATATGGCAAATTCAAAAATACTATTTTCATTATGCTACGGCGCATAGCTTAGGAGAAAAAGCTGTTTAAACATTACCCATATGAATGACATATCAATGACAATAAAATTTAAACGAGGTCGGAAAACTTTGTTTTGTTTTTTATTTTAGGTAGATCTTAATATGGCAAATTCAAAAATACTATTTTCATTATGCTAGGACGCATAGCTTAGGAGAAAAAGCTGTTTAAACATTACCCATATGAATGACATATCAATGACAATAAAATTTAAACGAGGTCGGAAAACTTTGTTTTGTTTTTTAATTTAAGTAGATCTTAATATGGCAAATTCAAAAATACTATTTTCATTATGCTAGGACGCATAGCTTAGGAGAAAAAGCTGTTTAAACATTACCCATATGAATGACATATCAATGACAATAAAATTTAAACGAGGTCGGAAAACTTTGTTTTGTTTTTTATTTTAGGTAGATCTTAATATGGCAAATTCAAAAATACTATTTTCATTATGCTAGGACGCATAGCTTAGGTGAAAAAGCTGTTTAAACATTACCCATATGAATGACATATCAATGACAATAAAATTTAAACGAGGTCGGAAAACTTTGTTTTGTTTTTTATTTTAGGTAGATCTTAATATGGCAAATTCAAAAATACTATTTTCATTATGCTACGGCGCATAGCTTAGGAGAAAAAGCTGTTTAAACATTACCCATATGAATGACATATCAATGACAATAAAATTTAAACGAGGTCGGAAAACTTTGTTTTGTTTTTTATTTTAGGTAGATCTTAATATGGCAAATTCAAAAATACTATTTTCATTATGCTAGGACGCATAGCTTAGGAGAAAAAGCTGTTTAAACATTACCCATATGAATGACATATCAATGACAATAAAATTTAAACGAGGTCGGAAAACTTTGTTTTGTTTTTTAATTTAAGTAGATATTAATATGGCAAATTCAAAAATACTATTTTCATTATGCTAGGACGCATAGCTTAGGAGAAAAAGCTGTTTAAACATTATCCATATGAATGACAATAAAATTTAAACGAGGTCGGAAAACTTTGTTTTGTTTTTTGATTTAGGTAGAACTTAATATGGCAAATTCAAAAATACTATTTTCATTATGCTAGGACGCATAGCTTAGGAGAAAAAGCTGTTTAAACATTATCCATATGAATGACAATAAAATTTAAACAAGGTCAGAAAACTTTGTTTTGTTTTTTATTTTAAGTAGATCTTAATATGGCAAATTCAAAAATACTATTTTCATTATGCTAGGACGCATAGCTTAGGAGAAAAAGCTGTTTAAACATTACCCATATGAATGACATATCAATGACAATAAAATTTAAACGAGGTCGGAAAACTTTGTTTTGTTTTTTATTTTAGGTAGATCTTAATATGGCAAATTCAAAAATACTATTTTCATTATGCTAGGACGCATAGCTTAGGTGAAAAAGCTGTTTAAACATTACCCATATGAATGACATATCAATGACAATAAAATTTAAACGAGGTCGGAAATCTTTGTTTTGTTTTTTATTTTAGGTAGATCTTAATATGGCAAATTCAAAAATACTATTTTCATTATGCTACGGCGCATAGCTTAGGAGAAAAAGCTGTTTAAACATTACCCATATGAATGACATATCAATGACAATAAAATTTAAACGAGGTCGGAAAACTTTGTTTTGTTTTTTATTTTAGGTAGATCTTAATATGGCAAATTCAAAAATACTATTTTCATTATGCTAGGACGCATAGCTTAGGAGAAAAAGCTGTTTAAACATTATCCATATGAATGACAATAAAATTTAAACGAGGTCGGAAAACTTTGTTTTGTTTTTTGGTTTAGGTAGAACTTAATATGGCAAATTCAAAAATACTATTTTCATTATGCTAGGACGCATAGCTTAGGAGAAAAAGCTGTTTAAACATTATCCATATGAATGACAATAAAATTTAAACAAGGTCAGAAAACTTTGTTTTGTTTTTTATTTTAAGTAGATCTTAATATGGCAAATTCAAAAATACTATTTTTATTATGCTACGGCGCATAGCTTAGGAGAAAAAGCTGTTTAAACATTACCCATATGAATGACATATCAATGACAATAAAATTTAAACGAGGTCGGAAAACTTTGTTTTGTTTTTTATTTTAGGTAGATCTTAATATGGCAAATTCAAAAATACTATTTTCATTATGCTAGGACGCATAGCTTAGGAGAAAAAGCTGTTTAAACATTACCCATATGAATGACATATCAATGACAATAAAATTTAAACGAGGTCGGAAAACTTTGTTTTGTTTTTTAATTTAAATAGATATTAATATGGCAAATTCAAAAATACTATTTTCATTATGCTAGGACGCATAGCTTAGGAGAAAAAGCTGTTTAAACATTATCCATATGAATGACAATAAAATTTAAACGAG